>JAPPVO010000017.1:40321960-40609021 GCA_030407325.1 Camellia japonica
ATAACCCATTTCGATTACATGACAAATGTGTTCATGTTTCATTCCGTTTTCCATTTCTTATCCAATTTCTCAATTCATAAACCTGGCTCAGAACCTGGCCATATACTTTAAATGAGATTACATCTCTTATCAACAGTACTTCCATTTCAATTGAGATAACAACTCAAATTAAACACTTCACACTTAACCAAAGATACACATAATTGCTGTATCAATCTCAAACTAAACACTTCCATACTTCATATATGATATACAAATTAGCTATCAATACTTCAATAGATACACAAAATTGCTGTATCAATGGAGTCCATCCCCTATCTCCTCCCAAACAATATCCGGTTTAGGAGTCCATCCCCTATCTTCCCCTAAACCGTGGAGTACATCCCCTATCTCCTCCCACACAACACAATGTATATAAACACATATCATATACATAATCAAATCAATACATAAAATTCATGTATTATATCAACCGCCATATTCGATGGCACACTCAATTTGATTAGTTTTAGTTTGCCTAATCATCATGCATTGTCTACAACAATCAAGACTACCCTCCACCGATAGCCCAAAGCAATTATTTCTAAACAGATAATAATTACGTCAACACATAACTTATCAAAAAATTCACAAAGGTGAGTGATTAATAAATCCAACTCCACCATTTCATTTCACAATGAGCCAATCTCATTATTTCTAGCTCAATTTCATATTTCCATAACAATTGTCATTAATTATACTAATGACCCAAATATACCCAAACATGGCATTTTTCCCTTTTTTCCCAATATTGACCCAAAGGCTCAAATATTAACAAAAACATCAATGATCCCCTTTTTAAGACCCAATATATATATATATATATATAGGCCAAAAGGACAAACCCCCCTCCCCCTCTTTTTCAAAATAACACATTTCAAACCCTAGCTTCCCAAATCAAACCATCTATATAAATAGCTCAATATTTATGTTAGAACACATAAGAATGAGTAGCAATCCCTACCTCAAGAGATGAACCCAAGGAAGAAGATGAAGAAAAATGAAGTTGCTCCAAACTCCAAGATTTTCGGATCAAAATATAGCCCTCGACAATCCCCACAACTTTTACAAAGGCCCAAGATGAGGAAACCACTCCTACTAGATCAATCCCTAGAGAGAAGGTAAGGTTTTAGAGAGAGACGCTCTCTAATGGAGGTTTTGAAAAAGTAAGAGAGAGAAAGGAAATCAAAAAGTGATCCAAAAGGTGAAATCTCGGACTGATATAAAAATCGCCCCGCTCAAGCGTGGAAACCCCCGCTCGAGCGTCAGACACAGACTCATGCTCGAGCGTCAAAAGTGCCGCTCGAGCGTAGATTACGCACTTCCAGAAGTTTTGCAGACATGGTCCCCGCTCGAGCGTCAAACTCCCCGCTCGAGCGTAGGAACAAAAACAAAGGGTCATGCTCGAGCGTCAAAACTCCCGCTCAAGCGTCTGAAGACCTGCAGACAAAAGTACTGGTAGATGGAAAATTACGCTCGAGCATCAAAATGCCCGCTCAAGCGGAGAAGCAACAACAAAGGGCCCGCTTGAGCGTCAAAATCCCCGCTCGAGCGTGAAGGCTAAAATCTGGGCATCAACTTTTGGTTCCAAAGCACAACCAACCTATTTCAAACCTGCCTAACACAACCCAAGACTCAAATACAAAGAGTAAGGGAAGGAAATGAGAATGAGACAACAACACAACCACGGAACCACGTCCGGAATACAATATACAAAGGAAAGGAAAATCGGGATCGCTATACAACATGAAAGTAAATTTCTTTGACTACATTTGCAGAGAAATTTCAGAGAAAGTCAAATATGTTAGAGAAAATCAACATGCAAGTAAATTTCTCTAACTACATTTATAGAGAATTTTTATATGCAAGTCAGATTACAAGTGTGTAATGGCCAAAGAAGATTAACATGACAGAGAACTTTTAGAGAAAATCAAATATGCTAGAGAAATAAGCATGCAAGTGTGTAATGTGTCTAGTGAAAATCAATGCACAAGAGAGTAAATTAGACTGACTACATTTGGAGAGAAATTTTATATGCAAGTCAAAGAAATTTCATATGAACAAGAGAGTATTAAGTGTGTAAAGTGTAAAGCAACTAGAGAAACATCTCAGAGAAATTCCACATACAACTAGAGAAATAGTAAGTGTGTGTATGATGGCTAGAAAAAATCAACATGCTAGAGAAGTAGTAACTGTGTGATAGCCAGAGAAATTCCACACATGAACATACACAAACATGAACACACAAACACACTCAAAGAAATTCCAATGGACATAGAGAAAAACAAAGGCACAGAGAAATTTCTCTCAAACATATAGAGACACATAAAATTTTATATTTCAAAACACACACACACACACACCAAAAAAAAAAATGTAAAGTAAAGCTAGAGAAATTTCACTCAGAGACACAAAGAAAAACAAAAATACATAGAAATTTTGCTTAGGCACACAAAAACACATAAAATTTTATGCTTCAACACAAAAAAAATAAAAATAAAATAAAGACAAAAAAAATTTGATTTTCAAAACAGAGACATGAAGAAAATAATAGGAAGAGAGAGAAAGAATGAGAGATAAGATGAGAGAAAATAGATTTAAAACTCTTGTATCAATTTTTTGACTACTCCTTGCTATTCTTCATTGTCTTCGCTTACTTTGCTTTTCTCTTACTAGATCATCGTTCTTTGGCGACCATAAATTCAACATTTGGTTATTGTTTGCTTTGATTATTTTTGGAGTCGCGCTCTAGTGTCAAAAAATAAGGAGATAGTAGATTTGAGTTATAGGGTTTGGAAATAGAGAGAGAAGAAAGACCCAAATCTAAGCGATGGTCGGAACAGAAGGAGGCGAAGGTGGTGGTGTCGAATAATTAGGAGATGATGGTTTTGGGTTTTAGGGTTTGTGAAGAGAGAGATCAAAGAAATGGATTAGAGAGAAAAGAGAGACCCAAATATGTAAAGAGAGATAATAGAGACCCATATATGTAGATAGAGAGAAGAGTAAGGGTAAAATTGGTATTTTTTTAATAAAAAACTAAAGTAAAACATCAAAACATCTCATTCCACATCCTCTCTCAATACACATACCAACTAATTTTGAATTTTGTCATTTTACTCAATGCACAACCCTTTTTGCCAAAAATATCCCTCTTTTTAAGCAAAGATCTAACTGATTTGGATGTTTTTGACTTTTTGATTTGGTCTCTTTTTATTTGGTTATATCCATATATTTGATTTAAGATCTAATTAGGGGGCTTGCTTTTTTGATTTGGTAAAATAGTGGTGTTTGGTAGCGAGGCCAACAATGGCGTGGTGGCATAGTAGTCATAATACATGTACACAAAGACACGCATGTATGCATGTATTGATTGCAATGCAACATTAAATGACAAAAATAGAGGTTGGGTTTGGATTACAATGGTTACAGTGGACATGAGTGTTGGTTACAAGTTGTCTTGGGAAAATATAGCGGTAGCGGTGGTTACTATGGTAAAGAGCGAACTTGTGTTTGTTATGAAGAGAATCTGCAGCTGGCTATTAGAGGGGATGAAGAAATTAGGGTTTTGATGGAGAAGACAAGGACACTTTGGTAATTTTATTTTAAGAGAAAATTGTAAAAAATAAATAAATCATTAAGTGTGTGCATAGATATAGCAATCCCGGTTGTCCCTTTACTGTTCAGTTGTATTCCGGACTCGGTTCCGTGAAGTTGATAGTGGTAATTATCTTGTTTACACCCTTTACTCTTTGTGTTTGGGTTTTGGGGATGTTTTGGGCAGGTGTGTTACAAGTTGATTGAGCCTAAGTCTCAATTCTAGTCGCCCAGGTTTTTGGTGTTGCGCTCGAGCGGGTTATTCTACGCTCGAGCGGAGTTTGGTTCTTGGTTGTCCGCTCGAGCGAGCCTTCTTGCGCTCGAGCGGGGTTTACACACTCCCAGTATTTCGTGTTCCTGCAAAACTTCTGCAGGTGTGTTTTCTACGCTCGAGCGGGTTTTCTGCGCTCGAGCGGGTCGCGCTCGAGCGGGCTTGTTGGCGCTCGAGCGGGTAGTACATGTTTGGTGTAAGTTCTGGGAGGGGGAAATCAACGCTCGAGCGGAATGGTTTTCGCGCTTGAGCAGATGTACTTTATTCCTGTGTCTTGGCGCTCAAGCGGACCTAGTCTTTTGTTCTTGACGGTCGAGCGTTGTGTTCTCCGCTTGAACGGGAGTGTCGTATATCAGTTGGCAGCTGGGCATTTTGAAATCACTTTTTACATTCTCTCTCTCTTTCTCTTACTTTCCCAAAAGCATTTTTGAGAGCCTCTCTCTCTAGAAACTCCTTCCTCTCTAAGGTTTGATCTAGTTAGAGTGCTTTCCTTCCCTTCGGTCTTTGTAAAAGTCGTGTTGATCGTCGAGGGCTTCGTTTTGATCCGTGGATCTTGGAGTTTGGAGCATTTTGATTTTCTTCATCTTCTTCCTTGGACTCTGAAATTTGAGGTAGGGATTCCTACTCACTCCTATGGGTTGTAACCTAGATTATTGAGCATTTGGTTAAATTGTTTGAATTTGGGATCTAGGGTTTCGAAGTGTGTAATGGGTTTTTGTCATTTTGATTCTTAAATATGTATTTTGAGCTTCAAAATGGTGTCATTGTTGTTGATTGTTGACTTATGGACCATGGGGTTCTTGTTGGAAAAAAAGGTAGAAAACCCTAAGTTGTAGTATAAATTAATTGATATAATTAATTTGGGAAAAATGTTGTTGTTTGGAATTGAGATGGGAATAATGAAATTGGCTCACTATATTGTGAAATGGTGGAGTTGGATTTGTTAATCGCTCACTTTTGAAAACATTGATATCTTATCTGTTGGAGCTTTTATTATCTGTTTAGAAATAATTGCTTGGGCTACCGGTGGAGGGTAGTTTTGATTGTTGTAGACAATGCATGATGATTAGGCAAACTAAAACTAATCAATTGGATGTGTCATAGAGTATGACGGTTGATAGAATACATTAACGTTATGTATTGTTTGATTGAGTATATGACCTTTGCGTATATACGTTGTGTGTGTGGGAGAAGATAGGGGATGTACTCCACGGTTTAAGGGAAGATAGGGGATGGACCTCTAAAACGGATGTTGTTTAGGAGGAGATAGGGGATGGACTCCACTGATACAGCTAATATGCTTGTCAGTTAAAGTATTGATACAACTCATATGCTTATCTTTGGAAGTGTTGATATAGCTAATATGCTTATCTGTTGAATTGTAAATACAGCTTGTATGCTTATCTGTTGAGATGTTGATACAACTAGTACGTTTATCTATTGTAAAACGGAAAGCATTTAATATGAGTCACTGCCTTATATAAGTGGTTGGCCAGGTTCTGAGCCGTTGATGTAAATTGAGAAAATGATGAGAAATGGAAAATGAAATGAAATATGAACATTGTGGTCATGTAATGGAAATGGGTTATGAATTGATTTATGATAATCGAACATTTATCAACTGCTAATGTCTTAGTTACTGCTCATACGTGTTTAGCATATCTCTACTGGGCGTTGGCTCACCCTATATGGGACATTATTTTCAGGTACAGGTAGCATGCCACCTCCAAGGACTTAGCTTGGAAGGATATGGGAGTTGAAGACTCTTTCTGATTATTTTGTTGTATTACATGTACATCAAGCCACGGGCTTATTTTGTATAGAGTTAGTACTCTTCTTTTGTGTAACCAAGTGTTAACTTGGAAAGCTGTAAGCCTAAAGGGCACTTTCTTTTGTTATTAACATGTAATACTGTTGTAAGAATTACTCTGATGAATGAAAAGGTCTTGATTTCCTTATACCATTGCATGTCTTAAACGATGGGATTTATGTATTTTTTGAGGGCTTTACAGCTTGGTATCAGAGCTTATCGGGTTCGAATACTTTGGGTACGTGGGAAGTGATTAGTATCACAATGGGTTTGTCTCGCTTTTTAGAGACTTAGATGTAATGTCATATGCTATGTGTTTAATTGATAACATGCTTATGTGGCTACTTGGGTATGGGATTTGATTTCTAGGATATTGATTGGATCCTTGGGCTTCTGTGAGTCTTGTTGGAACAGCACTTGATCAATGTTGTTTCTAACCGGAACTCTAGTAACGCCTCGGGACTATCATTATCCGATAATGAAATTCGTAAGTGCTTATGTGTTTATGTGCTTACGTGGAGTGAATTACAGTTGTCCATACATTAGGACACGAGTGTTTAGTTTCGGCACATTTATGAATGTGCTAACGTCTTCGTTACTTTTAATAGGATGTCAGGACGAGGACGAGGTGGTAGGCGTGGTAGGCCTAGGAGGCAGGAAGTACCTTTACCGGATGACGTTCCGGCAGTACAGGAGGGAGTTGGTCAGGCCAATGTGGCCGAGCCAGTGGGTCAGCAGGCTATGAGTGCCTTGGCCCGAGAGATAGCAGGAGCTTTGGGTATTCTCAGAGCTGAGAATCAGGTTGCTGAGGCAGGGCCTTCTTTCTTGAAGAGGGAATTCTTCCGGTCTAACCCGGACGAGTTTATTGGGGATCCGAAGGAGCCACTTAAGGCTGACGAGTGGTTGGAACAGATGGAGAAGACATTCGAGATGCTTGGCATCGAGGATGGGGCTCTAAAGGTGACCTTGGCATCCTTCCAACTGAAGGGAGATGCGGGTCAATGGTGGAAGTACGAGAAGGGCCGTGTTGGTGCTGCGTGGGAGGCTTTTGTGAGTGCTTTCCAGGAGAAGTTCTTATCTTCAGCTGCTAGGGAGAAGCTGAGGGAACAGTTTTGCCAGCTTAAACAGCAGGGTTTGTCAGTAGCCGAGTTTGAGGCTACATTTACCAGTTTGTCCAGGTTTGCACCTGAACTTGTGGCGTCCGAGGAACGCCGTTGCTTTGAGTTTGAGCGGAAGTTGAGGCGTGGACTCAAGTTGAGGGTTGGAGGGTCTTTTATCCGAGAGTATAGACGTTTGGTGGAGGCTGCAGCTCATATGGAGATTATGATGCAGGAGGAGGAGGAGGGGCAGAGAGGCTCCAAGAGGAGCCAAGATGGTCAGAGTGATGGCAGGAGACAGAGGGGTTCTAACCCTCAGCAGTCTCAGGGTGGTTTGGCTAGATCGACCTTTCCAGTGCCGAGTGCAGGCTCCGGGAGAGGTAATCAGGGAGGTTTGACTTGTTTCACATGTGGCCAGCTGGGTCACAAGTCTTCGGTTTGCCCACAGAAGGGAGGGGGTCAGCGAGCTGCTTCTTCTTCAGCTAGACCTCAGGGCCAGAGTCAGGGCAGGGGCCAGCCTTTGTCTTGCTATCAGTGTGGTCAGCCTGGGCACCTGAAGAGGTTTTGCCCACAGTTGAGTGCCACTTCGGGAGCGTCTGGTTCTAGGCAGACGCAGAGTTATCAGCCAGCTCAGTCTGTGCAGGCCTCGAGGGCCAATCCGGGAGCTTCGTCATCCCAGTCTGTGCAGCAGTCTTTTGCTCCTAGAGGCGAGCAGGTGGATCAGGGGCCTACAGGGCGCGTGTATGCTGTTACCGCGCAGGACCTGGTACCGGTTCCGTCTGTTGTGAGAGGTACCTTTCTGTTTTGCAACTCGGTTGCTAGTGTATTGATTGATACGGGTGCATCTCATTCTTTTGTGTCTGCTGCATTTGCATCTGTGTTGGAGTTGGAGTTGGCACTATTAGCATCTCCTATATGTGTTGTATCGCCTATTGGGGGTGAATTGATTTTGAAACACGGATGTAGAGGTTGTGATATAGAGGTCGCCGACCATAGGCTTCCTTTTCCCTTTGTTGTTATGCCCATGAAGGGTTTTGATGTTATTTTGGGTATGGACTGGCTATCGTCATACCGGGCAGTTATTGATTGCTACCGCCAGAGGGTCACTGTTGTACCTTGAGCGGGGAGTGTTTCCATTTCTTGGGGATCGGGTTGGTAGTGTGTTGCCACCGGTGTATGATCCGCGAGGGCGGAGTGAGCTTAGTGGTCTACTTGCTAGCTTTATGAGTGGTGAGTGTGATGAGACCCAGATTGTGTTGCCGAGGGTGGTTTGTGAGTATTCGGATGTTTTTCCCGAGGATCTCGTTAGTTTGCCACCTCACCGAGAGATAGAGTTCTCTATTGATTTAGTGCCCGGCACGGCGCCGATTTCTATGGCACCTTACCGTTTTGCCCCAGCCGAGTTGAGTGAGTTGAAGATTCAGCTCCAGGAGTTGCTAGATAAGGGCTTTGTTCGCCCTAGTGTTTCGCCGTGGGGAGCACCGGCCCTCTTTGCTAAAAAGAAAGATGGTGCCTTGAGACTTTGTATCGACTACCGGAAGTTGAATCGGGCTACGGTTAAGAATAAGTACCCTATGCCCCGTATAGATGATTTGTTTGACCAGTTGAAGGGTTCCCGTTGTTTCTCTAAGATAGACTTGAGATCGGGTTACCACCAGTTGAGGGTCAGGGAGGAGGATATTCCGAAGACGGCATTCCGTACGCGGTATGGCCATTATGAGTTTCTGGTGATGCCGTTTGGGCTCACCAATGCACCGGCAGTCTTTATGGACTTGATGAACCGGATCTTCCGGGAATTCTTAGATCGTTTTGTAGTCGTTTTCGTGGACGACATTCTTATCTATTCACCTTCTGAGGAGGAGCACGAGGAACACTTGAGAGTGGTGCTTGAGTTGCTTAGAGCCCATAGGCTGTATGCCAAGTTTGGGAAGTGTGAGTTCTGGCTAGGGGAAGTCAAATTCTTAGGACATGTAGTATCCGGGGAAGGGGTGTCTGTTGATACATCCAAGACTGAGCCAGTGCAAGACTGGGCACAGCCTAAGAGCGTTTTTGAGATCCGTAGTTTTCTGGGATTAGCTGGGTATTACTGCCGGTTTGTGAAGGATTTCTGCAGGCTAGCTTCGCCGTTGACTAGGTTGACTCGGAAGGGAGTCAAATTTGTGTAGAGTGAGACTTGTGAAAAGTCGTTCCAAGAGCTGAAAGTTAGATTGACCACCGCTCCGATTTTGATTATTTCGGAGAGAGGGTTGGGTTATGCGGTTTATTGTGATGTCTCACGAGAGGGTTTGGGTTGTGTGTTGATGCAAGAGGGGAAAGTGGTAGCTTATGGCTCACGTCAGTTGAAAATACACGAGAAAAATTACCCTACCATGACCTAGAGTTAGCAGCAGTGATCTTTGCCTTGAAAATCTGGAGGCACTACCTTTATGGTGAGAAGTTCGAGGTGTTCTCGGACCACAAGAGTTTGAAGTATCTGTTTACACAGAAAGACTTGAACTTGAGGCAGAGGAGGTGGATGGAGTTATTGAGGATTACGACTTCGAGTTGCACTATCACCCGGGAAAGGCCAATGTTGTGGCCGATGCCCTTAGCAGGAAATCCATAGGTGATGTAGCTTGTATAGCCATCCGGGAGTGGGAGATGTTGGGGGCACTTGGCGAGTTTGATTTGCTCTGGGCGAATCTGTTGAGGCTGCGGCCTTGTTTTCTGTTGTTGCGCAGCCTACACTTGTGACTCGAGTGTTAGAGGCACAGAGAGGTGACCTTGAGGTAGAATCCCTCCGAGAGAAGATCTCCAGCGGGAAGGTTGAGAAGGGTTTGACGGTGTATCCCGACCTGAGTGTGAGATACTGAGACCGTTTGTTTGTGCCGGAGTCTTGCCGAGAGGAGGTACTCCGAGAGTTTCATCATTCACGCCTTGCGGTGCACCCGGGAGGCACTAAGATGTATCGGGATTTGGGTCGCCAGTTCTGGTGGCGAGGAATGAAGAAGGATGTGGCAGTCTTCGTGTCTAAGTGCCTTACTTGTCAGCAAGTGAAGGCCGAGCATCAGAGGCCAGCGGGTTTGTTGCAACCCTTGCCTATTGCCGAGTGGAAGTGGAAGCATGTCACTATGGACTTCGTTGTAGGTCTTCCGAGGACTTAGCGGGGTAGTGATGCTATTTGGGTGGTTGTAGACCGGTTGACTAAGTCGGCGCACTTTATCCCTATGCGCGTGAAAGATTCGGTAGATTATCTTGCCGACTTGTATATTCGGGACATAGTGAGATTGCACGAGGTCCTAGTGACGATCGTCTCAGATAGAGATCCTCGTTTTACTGCTAGGTTGTGGCAGAGTTTGCAGAGTGCCTTGGGTACGAAGTTGACCTTTAGTACGGCTTATCATCCTCAGACTGACGGGCAGTCCGAGCGTACTATTCAGATCCTTGAGGATATGCTTCGAGGTTATGTCCTTGACTTTAGTGGGACGTGGG
Organism: Camellia japonica; assembly: GCA_030407325.1. NCBI lineage: Eukaryota > Viridiplantae > Streptophyta > Magnoliopsida > Ericales > Theaceae > Camellia > Camellia japonica. The sequence goes on from JAPPVO010000017.1 coordinate 40,332,243, forward strand.
AGAGGCACTTGCCATTGGTGGAGTTTGCCTACAACAACAGCTTTCAGTCTAGTATCGGTATGGCACCGTTTGAGGCCTTGTATGGCCGACCGTGTAGGTCTCCAGTTTGTTGGGCCGAGGTGGGTGATGCACCTTTGTTGGGCCCGGAGTTGGTTAGAGAGACGACGGAGAAAGTTGAGCTTATCCGTAGGAGGCTTGTTACAGCCCAGAGTCGTCAAAAGAGTTATGCCGACCGTAGGAGGAGGCCTTTGGCGTTTGGGGTAGGTGATCATGTTTTCTTGAAAATATCACCTAGGCGAGGTTTGATGAGGTTCGGGAAGAGTGGGAAGTTATCCCCTCGGTTCATTGGTCCCTTTGAGATCCTTGAGAGGGTTGGGGAAGTTGCTTATCGTTTGGCTTTGCCACCGCAGTTGTCCGGGGTGCATGACGTGTTTCATGTTAGTATGCTTCGGAAGTATGAGCCCGATCCGTCCCATGTGTTGGATTGGACCGATTTGGAGGTAGATGAGGATGCCTCGTATGAGGAGAGACCGGTTCGGGTCTTGGATAGGCGGGATCAAGTCTTGCGAGGCAAGACCATTCCCTTGGTAAAGGTTTTGTGGAAACATCACGGAGTGGAGGAAGCCACTTGGGAACGTGAGTTGGAAGTCCGAGAAAAGTATCCGGACATGTTTGTTGATGTGTAATCATGTAACGAAATATTGTAATAATATTGAACTTTAAGAACATTATATATGTCTTAAGTTGTAAAACATTGTGAATGTTTTGGTAAATGGAAGTTATGTTAACATTGTATGTGTTAAGTATTGTGGAAATGCAAGCATGATATTAATGTTGCATGTGTTATGGAATTGTGGAAAATGAGTTGAAATTGGTAAATTTCAAAGGAATGCATGTTGATAATGCAAGTTGTTATATGATGTGAATTGCCTCTTGAAAAGAGATGAGGTTGACCGGTAATGGGTCGGAATGTTTAATATAATGTTGTAATATTATTGAGAATGGAGAAAACCTGTTTTTGACAAACTTGTGTTTAATTTCGGGGACGAAATTCTTTAAGGGGGGGAGGTTATAGCGATCCCGGTTGTCCCTTTACTGTTCAGTTGTATTCCGGACTCGGTTCCGTGAAGTTGATAGTGGTAATTATCTTGTTTACACCCTTTACTCTTTGTGTTTGGGTTTTGGGGATGTTTTGGGCAGGTGTGTTACAGGTTGATTGAGCCTAAGTCTCAATTCTAGTCGCCCAGGTTTTTGGTGTTGCGCTCGAGCGGGTTATTCTACGCTCGAGCGGAGTTTGGTTTTTGGTTGTCCGCTCGAGCGGGCCTTCTTGCGCTCGAGCGGGGTTTACACACTCCCAGTATTTCGTGTTCCTGCAAAACTTCTGCAGGTGTGTTTTCTACGCTCGAGCGGGTTTTCTGCGCTCGAGCGGGTCGCGCTCGAGCGGGCTTGTTGGCGCTCGAGCGGGTAGTACATTTTGGTGTAAGTTCTGGGAGGGGAAATCTACGCTCGAGCGGACTGGTTTTCGCGCTCGAGCGGATGTACTTTATTCCTGTGTCTTGGCGCTTGAGCGGGATTTCTTGCGCTCGAGCGGACCTAGTCTTTTGTTCTTGACGCTCGAGCGTTGTGTTCTCCGCTCGAGCGGGAGTGTTGTATATCAGTTGGCAGCTGAGCATTTTGAAATCACTTTTTACATTCTCTCTCTCTCTCTCTCTCTCTTACTTTCCCAAAAGCATTTTTGAGAGCCTCTCTCTCTAGAAACTCCCTTCTCTCTAAGGTTTGATCTAGTTAGAGTGCTTTCCTTCCCTTCGGTCTTTGTAAAAGTTGTGTTGATCGTCGAGGGCTTCGTTTTGATCCGTGGATCTTGGAGTTTGGAGCATTTTGATTTTCTTCATCTTCTTCCTTGGACTCCGAAATTTGAGGTAGGGATTCCTACTCACTCTTATGGGTTGTAACCTAGATTATTGAGCATTTGGTTAAATGGTTTGATTTTGGGATCTAGGGTTTCGAAGTGTGTAATGGGTTTTGTCATTTTGATTCTTAAATATGTATTTTGGGCTTCAAAATGGTGTCATTGTTGTTGATTGTTGATTTATGGACCATGGGGTTCTTGTTGGAAAAAGGGGTAGAAAACCCTAAGTTGTAGTATAAATTAATTGATATAATTAATTCGGGAAAAATGTTGTTGTTTGGAATTGAGATGGAAATAATGAAATTGGCTCATTATATTGTAAAATGGTGGAGTTGGATTTATTAATCGCTCACTTTTGAAAACGTTGATATCTTATATGTTGGAGCTTTTATTATCTGTTTAGAAATAATTGCTTGGGCTACCGGTGGAGGGTAGTTTTGATTGTTGTAGACAATGCATGATGATTAGGCAAACTAAAACTAATCAATTGGATGTGTCATAGAGTATGACGGTTGATAGAATACATTAACGTTATGTATTGTTTGATTGAGTATATGACCTTTGTGTATATACGTTGTGTGTGTGGGAGAAGATAGGGGATGTACTCCACGGTTTAGGGGAAGATAGGGGATGGACCTCTAAACCGGATGTTGTTTGGGAGGAGATAGGGGATGGACTCCACTGATACAGCTAATATGCTTGTCAGTTAAAGTATTGATACAGCTCATATGCTTATCTTTGGAAGTGTTGATATAGCTAATATGCTTATCTGTTGAAATGTGGATACAGCTTGTATGCTTATCTGTTGAGATGTTGATACAACTAGTATGTTTATCTATTGTAAAACGGAAAGCGTTTAATATGAGTCACTGCCTTATATAAGTGGTTGGCCAGGTTCTGAGCCGTTGATGTAAATTGAGAAAATGATGAGAAATGGAAAATGAAATGAAATATGAACATTGTGGTCATGTAATGGAAATGGATTATGAATTGATTTATGATAATCGAACATTTATCAACTGCTAATGTCTTAGTTACTGCTCATACCGTGTTTAGCATATCTCTACTGGGCGTTGGCTCACCCTATATGGGACATTATTTTCAGGTACAGGTAGCATGCCACCTCCAAGGACTTAGCTTGGAAGGATATGGGAGTTGAAGACTCTTTCTGATTATTTTGTTGTATTACATGTACATCAAGCCACGGGCTTATTTTGTATAGAGTTAGTACTCTTCTTTTGTGTAACCAAGTGTTAAGTTGGAAAACTGTAAGCCTAAAGGGCACTTGCTTTTGTTGTTAACATGTAATATTGTTGTAAGAATTACTCTGATGAATGAAAAGGTCTTGATTTCCTTATACCATTGCATGTCTTAAACGATGGGATTTATGTATTTTTTGAGGGCGTTACAATAGAGGTAGGTAGGTTTGTGGAAATAGAATTTCCCATGTGTGAGACCTTATCTAGCACAAAAAATTTTTGTGGACGTCTCCTAGTACCTAAAGTTAGAGAGGGATGTTAGACTAATTTCTCTTTCTTTTTTATTTTTTATTGTGATTTATGATTTTTTTTAATACAAATATAATTTTACTTGGATTAAAATATTTATGAAATTATTGTTCATATTAAATGAGGGGTAAAAATGGGATAAGATATCTCATTATGGAAGAATGAACTCTTTGAGAATATTTTATAACAAATAGGACTTAATATTGAATCTTGATAGAACTCAATAGTAATCTTAAAAGCAAAATAGGCCTTATTGATATTTTTTCCATAAATAAATGGGTTACAAACCATGATAATAAAATTTGACAAATTAATGAGGGTTGGCTTTCAATGACCAATAAATGAAATTTATCTGTGACGAATTGAATTTCTTTAATAATATTATTGAGCGATCTTAACTAATAAAAAAAATATAATGGATCTCTATTACTCAAAGTTGGAGAGGGATGTTTCGCTAATTTTTCCATAATTTAATAACTATTATCTCTCATAAATATATATATATATATATATAAGTATATAAGAGTTGGATAAAAATTAAAAGTATGAAAAAATATAATTTAATACTTTTTTTATTTTATAAAACTTGTAAAATTAGTTAATTTTTTCTGACCCCACTTACAAAAAAAAGAAAAAGAAAAGAAAAGTATTATCCAATAAGTATTTTAATTTTTTTTATTTTTTAATTCAAAACTCAACAAATTTATTTGTTAACCAATATAGATGTTTTATTTTTAATTAACAAAAAATGGTTTCAGCTATCAATATATTTGATAAGTTTGTAATTGAGTAGAGTTTTACAGAGGTTAGCCAATAAGTTTTTTTTTTTTTTTTTTTTTTTTTTTTTTTTAAATTCAAACTCAAAAAATTTACAAGTTTGCTATTTTAAATTTAGCTGACACAGTTTGGATGAAGTTGTAGTAAGAAGTTTTCAAAATTTTTAAACTGTTTTAACAATAGACGAGTCAACTAATGGCTTCATTTGAGATGTTGAGTCGATTTTTTAATTTTTTGACTATTTTAGTTTAGGTCAAAAAGTTTGTCACTACTAAAATTTTAGCTTTTTGCGACGGTAAAATGTTGTCGCTAATACTCCTAATGCCGTCGCAAAAAACTTTTTGCGACAGCAAATGACTTTTTGCGATGGCAAGAGGGGGGTCGCAATTGGCGGCGTTGCAAAAGAGTTTTTGCGACGGCACAGTGCTGTTGCTAATGTTTTGTGACGGCACTTTACAGTCGCAAATAATGTTTGAAATTTCTTGACTTTTTGCGACGGCACTATTTTATCGTCGCTAAAAATGTTATTTGAGACGACAAAAAATGCCGTCGCTAATAGTCTTTTTTTTACAATAGCAAGAACACTGTTTTGGCGACGGTGTGGTGCCGTCGCAAAAAGTATTAAAAATATGAAAATTTCTATTTTTTTGCGACAGTGTACTGCCGTCGCAAAAAGTATTAAAAAAATAATAAAATTTCTATTTTAAATAATAAAATTTCTATTTTTTGCGACAGTGTAGTACCGTCGCAAAAAGTAAAACCTATAACAAAATCAATAAAAATATTAAAATTTTCTGTTTTTTGCAACGGTGTAGTGTCGTCACAAAGAAGAAAAAAAACATCCTACGATAAAATTATTAAAAATATTAAAATTTCTCCATAATAATTGCATAATAATATAAAAATTCCTGTATAAAAATAACAATTTCTTCATAATAAAATATTCTTCCATTCATAATTGCACATCAACAAAATTATCCCACTACATAATGTTCCATAATACATATATAATGTTTAAATACATGATTTTGTTCATAATTCAAAATAACATAAACCAAAATTAAATGTTTTTCTCATCATTCTTCGTAGATAACAAAAACAAAAGTTAGCCATATTCTCCACAGGCATGCATTCCACAAGAAGCACACTCCTACATGGGAAATATCTGAAAAATAAAAATAAAAATAATTAATGACAATATAATTATGTGTTAATGTTAATTACAAAAAAACATAAAAATTCAACTACTATAGTATCGAATACAACATTTGTTTTGTTAGTCATCAAATCCCACATGGATAATTAAACATCTCAATCAAATACAAAAATAAAAATTTAACTACTATAGCATCAAATACAAAAAAAAAAATTATAAATTTTAATACTGTAACAAAAACTAATCACCCTATTTGATTCTTAAATTCTGACTTCAATTTTTAAGTTTCATATGACTACTAATCAATTTTTAAGTTTCAATTTTTAATTATGACTTTAACAAAAACTAATCAACCAGCAAAGCTAGAAACAAAACTACAAAAAAATAAAAGAAAAATTTTGGAGCATGCAAAGCGAGTGCATACCATTTGGGCTACATCCCCACTTGCCAATCATAAGTTTCATATGTTATCTTTCTTTGGTAATCTGAAAGTTTCCAAAACATCTCAGCACTGAGTAATAATCTCATCTTCCAAAAATACCATAGTGAAAACATGTCCAATTAACAACAAAGGTTCTATATCCTCAAATAAATGAATAATTTGATTCAATACACAACTATATATTATTTTATAAAAGAATTAATTTCTTTAAAAATGTTGACCAATTAACATACCATTCAGAGACAGTCATTAAATTTGTGTAGACATAAAATTTACAATAATACAAATTTTATTGATTGTGAATTCCAAATTTATGCATATCTCAAATCAACAATACTAGAAATCCAAAATTTACCTAAAAAATTAATAACTCAAATTTATTTTATACATAAACCTTACACTTCATCAATTCAATTTATACCACACAAACACATTCAAAATAAATTCAAAATCTAATCACAACCAAATACCAAGATAATGTAGAAAATGTCAAGTCACAACCAAATCCTACTTGGGTCTCTCAAGTCACAATCAAAAATACCCAAAATGAAGATTCTTTAGAACAATTTTGTATCTGCCTTGGTTCCTTGCCCATATGATTTGATTCAAAAAGAGTATACCAAACAACACATTTTTTACCCCTTTTGTTTAGAATAAAAAAATTGCAAATCTGGTAGACCTTAATCCAGATGGTTGTTGTCTTGTAAAACCCTCTCTTAATCAAACATTATAAAATTTGAAATAAAAAATGCAAGCATGATTATTATGAAAGCAATAAAAATAATAATAATGCAACATTTTATATGTCTATAGAACACGAGCTCGAGTTGAATCAAAATTTAATTCCATGTACTTGTAATTAATTTTATGGGACGAAATTTTCCTTAATTCAAATTTTTCTATCATTTTGTCTCAATATACTACCAACTGCGAAGCAGACTCATTAATTTGGACTGAAGAGTCTAGTTCTCATGGTTGTGGACTCACCTCAAATCCGTCTTAATGATATGAAATATGGACTAAACACAAGCTTGTTTTTTCAACTACCATTCTCAAAAAGAGATTGTTGAGTCAAGATTTTCTCAAGTGTCTTCATTTTGTCTTTCATCATCATCATCATCATCATCATCATCATATATATATATATACACACGTGTTTGTTAGGTATATAAATTGAAACAAATTCATATGAGATTGTTCAATTTTTTATTTAAACTTGAATTTTTTCCCCCAACCTAATTTAAATAAATTTCCTTTAAGGGCCATGCTACATCCCCCTAATTTGGGGAGCCCTAATCCCCCGAAAAATATGACCAAGGCAAAAAAAAAAAAAAAAAAAAAAAAAAATCCCCAAAACGATGTCGTTTTGGGGATTAGGGGGATTAGGGGGGCATTTTTAGGGGGACAAATCATTTTCCTTTAAATAATTATTGGATTTGATTTGTCAACAACCTAGTAGTGCATTGAGTGAACTATACACCGCCCTAATTAATCTTCCAAGGCATAGTATGGCTCTAATCTATATCCATTTTTTTCTTCCGTGGCAGGGTACTTATTACAGCTCTATATATAGCGCAGATGTGGCTCATTATGTGCCTTGTTTGTTTTTTCCTACATATTACATATATATGGTTGAAATTGAAATTTGGTACACTGTAACTATTAGATTTAAAATAGTATGCAAAACACAATCAGTTGCCATACCTACACCCTCAATAATGTAGATGTAAAATAGTGGAGGTGGTAAGTTACCATAAATAAGCAGACGCATGGGTGTTATTGTAACGCCCTCAAAATAATGACATTAAAACCCATCAATTTAGACATGCATTGATATGAAAGGTAAATATTTTTCTATTCATCAGAGTAGTTCATTACAATGAGTATTACATGTTAACAACCAAAGCAAATGCCCTACGGGCTTACAGCTTTCCAAGTTAACACTTGGTTACAAAAGGAGAGAGTACTAACTCAAATACACATTAAGCCCTTGGCTTGGATTTACATGTAATACATTCAAAAGATAACAAAACGGCAAAGTCTGTCTGCCTCTAGCCTCCCAAGCTATGTCCTTGGAGGTGGCATGCTACCTGTACCTGAAAATGATGTCCCAAAAAGGGTGAGCCACAGCCCAGTAGAGATACACTAAACCAGCTATGAACAATGACTAAAAGATTAGCAATTGATAGATGGTCAACACAGATACATCCACATATATCACATTCCGGTTCCATGACATTAAGTCCATGTTACATTTCATTTTCAACTTTGGGGTTTGAAAACAAGGCTCAACACTTAGCCAAATAACTTAATGAGATTTAGACTCATCTTTAAAACACTTTCAAAATTCATGATGGATACACATTTTAATGCTGTATCGATAACATATAAGCCATTTCCACACTTTACGAAAGATACACATTTCGGTGCTGTATCAACATAACATAGAATCACTTCTATACTTCACAATTGATAACGATATACATTTTAGTGCTATATCAAATCAATTCGAACACTTCCATAATCCACACTTGATACACATTGTAGTGCTGTATCAATGTCACACAAAATCCGGTTTAGAGGTCCATCCCCTATCTTCCCCTAAACCGTGGAGTACATCCTCTATCTTCTCCCACACAACACATGTATATAAACGTAGATCATATACAGTCATTCAATACATAAAGTTAATGTATTATTCCAATTGCTATATTCGATAGCATACTCAATCGATTAGTTTTAGTTTGCCTAATCATCATGCACTGTCTACAACAATCAAGACTATCCTCCACCGATAGCCCAAAGTAGTTATTTCTATACCGAAAATAAATGCACCAAATGGATATATAATCAACATTTCAACAAGGTGAGCAATAAATGAATCTAACTACACCCTTTAACCCCATACACATCCAATTCCAACATTCTCAATTCAATTCCTCTTTTCTTCAAATTAATTATTCCAATTAATTTAACTATGTAATTAGGGCATTTTTCCCATAAGTTACATAACAGCCCTAAGGTTCCATTTTCATCCATAATCCATCATTTAACTCATTTCTCTATGCCAAGCATGCATATCGGTTTATTATAAATGAAACCCTAACTTTTGTAAAATTTACACAAAAGGCCCAAACTTTCTCATAATTACCCAATAAATCCCCAGCTCATCAAAATGCTAAAATTCAAAGACAAAGATCATGAGAAGGAGTAGGATATCCCTACCTCGAAGTTTGAGCTCAAACGAAGATGAAGACCAAAGACCAACGTGCTCCAAATCCCAAGTTTTTCAGATTAAAACAATGCCCTCGACGATCTCCACAACTTTTATAAAGGCCCAAGGTGAGGAAATCACTCCTACTAGATCAAATCTAAGAGAGAAGGTAAGGTTTTAGAGTGAGGGGCTCTCAAATTTGTATTTGGGAAAGTAAGAGAGAGAAAGTGTGTTGAAAAAGTGATCCAAAAAGTAGGATCCCGTGTTTATATAAAAGTCGCCCCGCTCGAGTGTGGAAACCTCCGCTTGAGCGTCACTCACAGACTCTCGCTCGAGCGTCACTCACAGACTCCCGCTCGAGCGTCAAAAATCCCGCTCGAGCGGCGGATGCACACTCTCAAAACTTTTCACTGAACTAGGTCCCCGCTCGAGTCTGAGGATGATAAGCCGTACTAAAGGTCATACAAGGCCTCGAACGGTGCCATGCCGATACTAGACTGAAAGCTGTTGTTGTAGGCAAACTCCACCAAGGGCAAGTGCCTCTCCCACGTCCCGCTAAAGTCAAGGACACATCCCCGGAGCATATCCTCAAGGATCTGAATAGTACGCTCGGACTGCCCGTCAGTCTGAGGATGATAAGCCGTACTAAAGGTCAACTTAGTACCCAAGGCACTCTGCAAACTCTGCCACAATCTGGCAGTAAAACGAGGATCTCTATCTGAGACGATCGTCACTGGGACCCCGTGCAATCTCACTATGTCCCAAATATACAAGTCGGTGAGATGATCTACCGAATCTCTCACGCGCATAGGGATAAAGTGGGCCGACTTAGTCAACCGGTCTACAACCACCCAAATAGCATCACTACCCCGCTGAGTCCTCGAAAGACCTACAACGAAGTCCATAGTGACATGCTCCCACTTCCACTCGGCAATAGGCAAGTGTTGCAACAAACCCGCTGGCCTCTGATGCTCGGCCTTCACTTGCTGACAAGTAAGGCACTTTGATACGAAAACCGCCACATCTCTCTTCATGCCCCTCCACCAAAACTGGCGCCCCAAATCACAATACATCTTGGTGCCTCCCGGATGCACCGCAAGGCGTGAATGGTGAAACTCTCGGAGTACCTCCTCTCGGCAAGACTCCGGCACAAACAAACGGTCTCGGTATCTCACACTCAGGTCGGGATACTCAGACAAACCCTTCTCAACCTTCCCACTGGAGATCTTCTCTCGGAGGGATTCTACCTCAAGGTCACCTCTCTGTGCCTCTAACACTCGAGTCACAAGTGTAGGTTGCGCAACAACAGAAAACAAGGCCGCAGCCTTAACAGATTCGCCCAAAAGCAAACCGAACTCGCCCAGTGCCCCCAACATCTCCCATTCCCTGATGGCTATACAAGCTACATCACTAATGGATTTTCTACTAAGTGCATCGGCCACAACATTGGCCTTTCCCGGGTGATAATGCAACTCAAAATCGTAGTCCTCAATAAACTCCATCCACCTCCTCTGCCTCAAGTTCAAGTCTTTCTGTGTAAACAGATATTTCAGACTCTTGTGATCCGAGAACACCTCGAATCTCTCACCATAAAGGTAGTGCCTCCAGATTTTTAAGACAAAGATCACTGCTGCTAACTCTAGGTCATCTGTAGGGTAATTCTTCTCGTGAATTTTCAACTGACGTGAGCCATAGGCGACCACTTTCCCCTCTTGCATCAACACACAACCCAAACCCTCTCGTGAGGCATCACAATAAACCGCATAACCCAACCCTCTCTCCGGAATAATCAAGACCGGAGCGGTGGTCAACCTAACTTTCAACTCTCGGAACGACTTTTCACAAGTCTCACTCGATACGAATTTGACTCCCTTCCGAGTCAGTCTAGTCAACGGTGAAGCTAACCTAGAGAAGTCCTTCACAAATCGGCAGTAATACCCAGCTAACCCCAGAAAACTGCGGATCTCAAACACACTCTTCGGCTGTGCCCAGTCTTGCACTGCCTCTATCTTGGATGTATCAACAGACACCCCCTCCCCAGAAACCACATGGCCTAAGAACTTGACTTCTCCTAGCCAGAACTCACACTTCCCAAACTGGGCATACAACCTATGGGCTCTCAGCAACTCAAGCACCACTCTCAAGTGTGCCTCGTGCTCCTCCTCAGAAGGCGAATAGATAAGAATGTCATCCACAAAAACGACTACAAAACGATTTAAGAATTCCCGGAAGATCCACTTCATCAAGTCCATAAAGACTGCCGGTGCATTGGTGAGCCCAAATGGCATCACTAGAAACTCATAATGGCCATACCGTGTACGGAATGCCGTCTTCGAAATATCCTCCTCCCTGACCCTCAACTGGTGGTAACCCGATCTCAAGTCTATCTTAGAGAAACAACGGGAACCCTTCAACTGGTCAAACAGATCATCTATACGGGCATAGGTACTTATTCTTAACCGTAGCCTGATTCAACTTCCGGTAGTCGATACAAAGTCTCAAGGCACCATCTTTCTTTTTAGCAAAGAGGGCGGTGCTCCCCACGGCGAAACACTAGGGCGAACAAAGCCCTTATCCAGCAACTCTTGGAGCTGAATCTTCAACTCACTCAACTCGGCTGGGGCAAAACGGTAAGGTGCCATAGAAATCGGCGTCGTGTCGGGCACTAGGTCAATGGAGAACTCTATCTCACGGTGAGGTGGCAAACCAACGAGATCCTCGGGAAAAACATCCAAATACTCACAAACCACCCTCGGTAAAACAATCTGGGTCTCGTCGCACTCACCACTCAAAAAGCTGGCAAGTAGACCACTAAGCTCACTCCGTCCTCGCGGATCATACACCGGTGGCAACACTCTACCAACCCAATCCCCCAAGAAATGGAAACACTCCCCGCTCAAGGTACAAATTGTGACTCTCTGGTGGTAGCAATCAATAACAGCCCGGTATGACGATAGCCAGTCCATACCCAAAATAACGTCAAAACCCTTCATGGGCATAACTACAAAAGGGAACGGAAGCCGATGATCGGCGACCTCTATATCACAACTTCTACATCCATGCTTCAAAATCAATTCACCCCCAAGAGGTGATACAACACACATAGGAGATGCTAATTGTGCCAACTCCAATTTCAAAACAGATGCAAATGCAACAGATACCAAAGAATGAGACACACCCGTATCAATCAATACACTAGCAACCGAGTTGCAAAACAGAAAGGTACCTCTCACAACTGATGGAACCGGTACCAAGTCCTGCGCGGTAACAGCATACACGCGCCTAGTAGGCCCCTGATCCACCTGCTCACCCCTCGGAGCATACGACTGCTGTACAGACTGGGACGATGAAGCCCCCTGGTTGGCCCTCGAGGCCTGCACTGACTGAGCTGGCTGAAGACTCTGCCTCTGCCCAGATGCACCAGATGTGCCACCCAACTGCGGGCAAAACCTCTTCAGGTGCCCCGCCTGACCACACTGATAACACGACAGTGGCTGACCCCTGCCCTGACTCTGGCTCTGCGGTCTAGCTGTAGATGAAGCAGCTCTCTGACCTCCTCCCCTCTGTGGGCAAACCGAAGCCTTGTGGCCCAGCTGACCACACTTGTAACAGGTGAAATCTCCCTGATTGCCTCTCCCCGAGCCTGCACTCGGCACTGGAAAGGTCGATCTAGCAACACCACCTGAGACTGCTGAGGGTTAGCACCCCTCTGTCTCCTGCCATCACCCTGACCATCCTGGCTCCTCTTGGAGCCCCTCTGTCCCTCCTCCTCCTGCATCATGATCTCCATATGGGCTGCCGCATCAACCAAGCGCCCATAGTCTCGGATCATAGAACCACCAACTCTCATCTTGAGGCCGCGCCTCAACCTCTTCTCAAACTCGATACAGCGGCGTTCCTCGGACGCCACAAGTTCAGGTGCGAACCTGGACAAGCTAGTAAAAGCAGCCTCATACTCGGCCACTGAAGAACTCAACTGCAAAAGCTGGCAAACTGATCTCTCAGCTTCTCTCTGACTGCTGGAGATAAGAACTTCTCCTGGAAAGCACCCACAAAAGCCTCCCAAGTGCCATCCAAACGACCCTTCACGAATTTCCACCACTGACCCGCATCCCCCTTAAGTTGGAAGATGCCAAGGTCACTTTCAATGCTCCGTCCTCGATGCCAAGCATCTCGAACGTCTTACTCATCTGCTCCAACCACTCATCCGCCTTAAGTGGCTCCTTCGGATCCCCAACAAACTCATCCGGATTAGACCGGAAGAACTCCCTCTTCAAGAAGGAAGGCCCTGCCTCAGCAACCTGGGCCTGCACTGGAGCCTAAACTGGATTCTCAGCTCTGAGAATACCCATAGACTCCCTCAAAGCATCGGCTATCCCTCGGGCTAAAGCACCCATAGCCTCCTGACCTGCTGGCTCGGCCACATTGGCCTGACCAACCCCTTCCTGCTGCGCCGGAATATCATCCGGTAAAGGCATCTCCTGCCTCCTAGGCCTATCTCGCCTACCACCTCATCATCGTCCTGACATCCTAATAAAGGTAACAGAGAACGTTAGCATATTCACAAATGTGCCGAAGCTATAACACTCGCGTCCTAATGCATGGACAACTGTGATTCACTCCACGTAAGCACATAAACACATAAGCACTTACGAATTTCATTTCCGGATAATGATAGTCCCGAGGCGTTACTACAGTTCCGGTTAGAAACAGCATTGATCAAGTGCTTTTCCAACAAGACTCACAGAAACCCAAGGATCCAATCAACATCCTAAAAACTAAATCCCATACCCAAATAGTCACATAAACATGTTATCACATAAACACATTACATTACAGTTAAGTCTCTAACAAGCGAGACAAACCCATTGTGATACTAATCACTTCCCACGTACCCAAAGTATTCGAACCCGGTAAGCTCTGATACCAAGTTGTAACGCCCTCAAAATAATAACATTAAAACCCATCAATTTAGACATGCATTGATATAAAAGATAAATATTCTTCTATTCATCAGAGTAGTTCATTACAATGAGTATTACATGTTAACAACAAAAGCAAATGCCCTACGGGCTTACAGCTTTCCAAGTTAACACTTGGTTACAAAAAGGAGAGTACTAACTCAAATACACATTAAGCCCTTGGCTTGAATTTACATGTAATACATCCAAAAGATAACAAAACGACAAAAGTCTGTCTGCCTCTAGCCTCCCAAGCTATGTCCTTGGAGGTGGCATGCTACCTGTACCTGAAAATGATGTCCCATAAAGGGTGAGCCACAGCCCAGTAGAAATACACTAAACCAGCTATGAACAATGACTAAAAGATTAGCAGTTGATAGATGGTCAACACAAATACATCCACATATATCACATTCCGGTTCCATGACATTAAGTCCATGTTACATTTTCATTTTCAACTTTGAGTTTGAAAACAAGGCTCAACACTTAGCCAAATAACTTAATGAGATTTAGACTCATCTTTAAAACACTTTCGAAATTCATGATGGATACACATTTTAATGCTGTATCGATAACATATAACCACTTCCACACTTTACGAAAGATACACATTTCGGTGCTGTATCAACATAATATAGAATCACTTCTATACTTCACAATTGATAACGATATACATTTTAGTGCTATATCAAATCAATTCGAACACTTCCATAATCCACACTTGATACACATTGTAGTGCTGTATCAATGTCACACAAAATCCGGTTTAGAGGTCCATCCCCTATCTTCTCTAAACCGTGGAGTACATCCCCTATCTCCTCCCACATAACACATGTATATAAACGTATATCATATACAATCAATCAATACATAAAGTTAATGTATTATTCCAATCGCTATATTCGATAGCATACTCAATCGATTAGTTTTAGTTTGCCTAATCATCATGCATTGTCTACAACAATCAAGACTATCCTCCACCGATAGCCCAAAGCAGTTATTTCTATACCGAAAATAAATGCACCAAATGGATATATAATCAACATTTCAACAAGGTGAGCAATAAATGAATCTAATTACACCCTTTAACCCCATACACATCCAATTCCAACATTCTCAATTCAATTCCTCTTTTCTTCAAATTAATTATTCCAATTAATTTAACTATGTAATTAGGGCATTTTTCCCATAAGTTACATAACAACCCTAAGGTTCCATTTTCATCCATAATCCATCATTTAACTCATTTCTCTATGCCAAGCATGCATATCGGTTTATTATAAACGAAACCCTAACTTTTGTAAAATTTACACAAAAGGCCCAAACTTTCTCATAATTACCCAATAAATCCCCAACTCATCAAAATGCTAAAATTCAAAGACAAAGATCATGAGAAGGAGTAGGATATCCCTACCTCGAAGTTTGAGCTCAAACGAAGATGAAGACCAAAGACCAACGTGCTCCAAATCCCAAGTTTTTCAGATTAAAACAAAGCCCTCGACGATCCCCACAACTTTTACAAAGGCCCAAGGTGAGGAAATCACTCCTACTAGATCAAATCTAAGAGAGAAGGTAAGGTTTTAGAGTGAGGGGCTCTCAAATCTGTAGTTGGGAAAGTAAGAGAGAGAAAGTGTGTTGAAAAAGTGATCCAAAAAGTCGGATCCCGCATTTATATAAAAGTCGCCCCGCTTGAGCGTGGAAACCTCCGCTCGAGCGTCAAAAATCCCGCTCGAGCGGCGGATGCACACTTCTAGAACTTTTCACTGAACCAGGTCCCCGCTCGAGCGTCAAACTTCCCGCTCGAGCGTCACACACAAACTCACGCTCGAGCGTCAAAACTCCCGCTCGAGCGCCCAACACTGCAGAAGAAATACTGGAAGATGGAAAATCACGCTCGAGCGTCAAAACTCCCGCTCGAGCGGAGAAGCAACAACGAAGGGCCCGCTCGAGCGTCAAAAGCTCCGCTCGAGCGTGAAGGCAAAAATCTGGGCAACTACTCTTGGCTTCTAAGTTCAACCAACCTGAAACAAACCTGCCCAACACATCCTATAACTCAAATACGAGGTACGAAAGGATGCGAACAAGGTATAAGCCACTATTAACATCCACGGAAACAAGTCCGGATCACTGTACACAAGAAGTAAAAACCCGAGATTGCTATAGTTATAGTGGCTCAAAAGACAAATATTCCAACAAAATAAAATCATGTATACTAAATCAGATGTAGCTACATAAATGAGAATAATCAATTTCCACATCTCCCAAATGTTTGCCAACTTCTTTGACCTAAATGCCATATAAAATTCCACATGGGACAATTTTTTAAGAGGACCACTTCATTTCCTATATCATTCTCAAAAAGAAAAGAAAAGAAAAGAAAAAGTATGCATACCTTGGTCGAGGACTCCGGCTTCTTGAGCTACCTTTTGACCTTGATGCTGATTCTACTATCCTCCCTTTCTGACTGAAAACCCAAACCATGTAACTTGGTCAAACAATTTCAACAGAGAAAACATATGTACTCCAATAAAACATACCATTTCAATAAAATCTAAGCTGAAGAACTAAAGTATAATAGAAGAAACTTCACCATATTTCGTAACATATAGGGCTAGAATAAATAGTGCCAAGTAGCACGGTCCTCTGTGGACCTGTTAATGAAGGTAACCTATCTAATTGAAATTCATCACTACCATAACCAAATTGAAACACACATTTATTCTAAATTCAAAATGCTTAAACCTTGAAGTAACAAAGGCATAACATTTGCATATCAACTCAGCCCATGATGACTCATAAATCAATAAGCAACAAATTGACGGTCAATTACCCATTCCACTACATACATAAAATGAAACATAACACTAATCACAATAGATGACTCACATTTTCTCAGCATTCGGCCCATACTTAGCAAACTGAACCATTATCTCTCTGCCATCAACAACTCGTCCTGATAAAATAAAGCAAATATAAAAACAACCCACATCAACACTTGTCCAAACACATATACACATACAAGCAAAACATCTCTGATTTCAAAAATTACTTGGGACATTTAGATTACAAGTTATTACATAGTATTAAGAACATACCATCGAGCTTGTCGACCTCTTTCTTCTTCATCAGCATACTTGTAGCGAACAAACGCAAATCCTCGTGAATCACCAGTCCTAAAATTGTTGAATTACACAATAGCTAACTCGTCAGAACAATTACAACAAACCCATTAAAGAAAATTTAAAATTAAAACAACCGATGAATATATATATATATTATATATATATGTACGAAACCTTCGGTCTCTAGGGATGAAGACATCAACGACCTTGCTGTACTTCTCGAAGAGGGGGAATAAATCGTCTGCACTGGTTCCTACAGAAGATAAAGAAAAGAATAATAAGTATTTACAGAAATCAAACAAAATCAATGAAAACAAGAAAGGAGATAATAGAAAATTGGCGAAAGGGATTGGGGTTAGCTACAGAAGGTGATGTTGAGGACGAGGAGAGAGTAGGTGTCCTTGATGTCTGGAGGCCCAGATCTTCCAAAGTGTGATATCTTCTTCTTCTTCTTCAGAGAGAGAGAGAGAGAGAGAGAGAGAGAGAGATGAGTAAAGAGTAAAGAAAGAAAGACATACGAGATGTTGAGGTAATACACCAGACTCCGGCATATCATCCCTATCACCGCCATCCCTCCTTCTCCTCCTCCGACGTGGCTGCTACTCTTGCACTCCGGAGCCCTTTCTATTCACACAACAGCCTCGTTTGTCGCTCGCAGTCGTCTGCTGCCGCTCTCCGTCGTCTTCAGCAGCTCGCCGTCGATCGAGAGAGAAAGGGGTAAGAAGAGATTAGGGATTTTTGGTTTTGGGCGGGGGGGGGGGTGTGGGATTGGGGATTTTTTGTTTGGGTTGGGGGGGGTAAGTACCGAACGAGAATGGAAAAAAAATGGAGGAAACAAAGCGGGAATGAAAAAAAAAAAAATTTCGATCACAAATGAAATTTAAACAACAAAGGTGGTGTTTGGGAACTTGGGTTTGGGATTTTTTTTTTTTTTTCCCACTAAAAGACAAACTTTTTGCAAAACCAAAAAACCACATCCAACCACAAAAAACCCAACTACCTTCCCAAATACAAAAAAAAAATTCTCTAATAATATCCTACAACTAAAAAAACCTACATAAAAACCCACTTCCCAAACATCCACAAAATAAGGTGGTTTAACCTTCTTTTTTTTTTTTTTTTTTTGCGACGGGGTTGCCGTCGCCAAAAAAAATTTATTTTTTGTTAAAATAATTTTTTTTTTGTAGTTAATGAATTTTTTTTAAAAAAAATCATTTTTTTTTAGTTATTAAGATTGAAAATTTATTTGTTTTATTTTTATTTTAATGAAAAAAAAATTATTATTTTTTATTTGGTAGAAGTAGAGGTAATATTTTGTGGTAGAGGAGAGGGAGCGGCAGTAGTGGTGAAGGTGGTGGATAAGAGATGATGGTGGTGGTGGTGGTGGTGGTGGTGATGGCGAAGGAGATTAGTGGTGAAGTTGTGGTAGTGGTAGAGTAAATGGAGTGGCAGGGGTGAAGGAGAGGTAATGGTAGTAGTAGTGGTGGCAATAGTGGTAGTGGTGGTAGTGGAGTGGTGGCGATGGTAGTAGTAATGGTAGTCGTAGAGGTGAATTGGCGACCGTGGTAGTAGTGGTGGTAGTGAAATGGCGTTTGCAGTAGTGGTGAAGGTGGTAGAGGAGATGGGTGGTGAGAGAGAGATGAGTGAGAGACATATAGAGAAGAGAGAGAGAGAGAGAGACACACACACATACACACAGACAGAGTGGTGAGCAAGAGAGAGACAAAGTGGTCGCTAAAAGTGCATTTTCTTGTAGTGGATCAATAAATCAAGAGGGAGCTTAGTAAATAGAGAAGACGGAAGGGAGAGAGTGAGCAACGCAAACATAGTGGGAGAGAGAGAGAGAGAGAGAGAGAGAAAAGAGAAGAGAGAGAGAGACAAAAAGAGAAAGAGATAGAGAGTGAAAGACAGAAAAAGAGACAGAAAGAGAAGAGAGATGAACGAGAGAGACAGTGAGAGAGATAAGAGAAGAGAGATGATCGAGAGAGACATAGAGAGAAAAGAGATGAACGAGAGAGACAGAGAGAAGAGATATGAGCGAGAGATGAACGAGAGAGAGGTGAGAGAGATAGAGAGAAGAGAGATGGGTGAGAGAAATAGAGAGAAAAGAGATGAGCGAAAGAGACAAAGAGAGAAAAGAGATGAGAGAAGAGATAGATGAATAAGAGACAGAGAAAGAGAGAGAGAGAGACAAATAGACAGACAGAGAGAGAAGAGTGATAAGTGAGAGAGAGAAAGAAAAGAGAGAGAGGAAGATGAAAAAATGGGTGAAAAGATATAGATAAAGAGAGAGAGAGAGAGAAATAGACAGACAAAGAGAGGAGTGATGAGTGAGAGAGAGAGAAAGAAAAGAGAGAGAGGAAGATGAAAAAATGAGTGAAAATATATAGACAAAGAGAGAGAGAGAGAGAGAGAGAGAGAGCGAAAAGAGATAAACGAGAGAGAGACAGAAAGAGATGAGCGAGAGAGTGAGAGAGAAAAAAAAGAAGAGAGAGAGAAGAGAGACAGAGAGAGAAGATAGATGAAAGAGATAGAGAGAAGATAGATGGATGAGAGACACAGAGAAAAAGAGAGAGACAGATAGACAGACAGAGAAGAGTGATGAGTGAGAAAGAGAAAGAGAAGAGACACAGAGACACAGAGAGAAAGAGAGAAACGGACAGACAGAGAAGAGTGGTGAGTGAGAGAGAGAGAGAGAGAGACAGAGAAGAGAGACAGAGACACATAGAGAAAGGGAGAC
Source organism: Camellia japonica (assembly GCA_030407325.1). Classification (NCBI taxonomy): domain Eukaryota; kingdom Viridiplantae; phylum Streptophyta; class Magnoliopsida; order Ericales; family Theaceae; genus Camellia; species Camellia japonica. The sequence continues at coordinate 40,352,072 of JAPPVO010000017.1, forward strand.
ACAGACAGGCAGAGAAGAGTGATGAGTAAGAGAGAGAAAGAGAAGAGAGACAGACACAGAGAGATAGGAAGATGAAAAAATGGGTGAAAAGAGAAATGTTCAAAAGAGTAAGACGACGTCGTTTTTTTTTTTTTAATTTTTTTTTTGTGATAGAAAAATACCGTTGCATTTATTTAAACCATTTTGTGACTATATATATATGAAGCCGTCTCAAAGCCACAATATATATATATATATATTTTTTTTTTTTTGCAACGGTACCTATTACAGTCGCAAAATTTTTTTTTTTTTGCGACTGCAGCTTGTACCGTCGCAAAAACTCTATTTTTTTGAGACAGCAATCTCTACCGTCGCAAATACTCTATTTTTTTTTTTTGCGACAGCAATTTCTGCCGTCACAAATACTCTCTTTTTTCGCGACAGCATTTTATGCCGTCACAAATACTCTATTTTTTGCAATGGCAAGTTGTGCCGTCTTAAAAAGTCACATTTTTTGCGACGACAAGTTGTGCCGTTTCAAAAGGTCACATTTTTTGCGATGGCAAGTTGTGCCGTCTCAAAAAGTCACATTTTTCAAAAAGTCAATTGGTTTAGAGTATATACCAAAGTTTGAAATTAATCCTAATCATAAATGTGAAATTTGTGTAGAAGCGAAACTAACTAAGGCTCCATTTAAATCGGTTGAAAGGAAAACCGAACCTCTAGAATTAATTCATACTGATGTATGTGATCTAAAATTTATTCAAACTAGAGAGGCAAAAAGTATTTCATAACATTTATCGATGATTGCACAAGATATTGTTATGTTTATTTACTTAGAAGTAAAGATGAAGCCTTAGAAATGTTTAAACTCTACAAAACAGAAGTTGAAAATCAACTTGGTAAAACCATTAAAATGGTTAGAAGTGATAGGGGTGGTGAATATGATGCACCATTAAATGAATTTTGTGCACAACATGGCATTATTCACCAAACTACAGCACCCTATTCTCCTCAGCAAAATGGAATTGCTGAAAGAAAGAATAGAACCCTAAAAGAAATGATGAATGCCATGTTACTAAGTTCAGGCTTACCACAGAACTTGTGGGGGGAAGCAATATTGTCTGCTAATTATGTTCTTAACAGAATACCCCACAAGAAAACCAACAGCACTCCTTATGAATTGTGGAAAGGTCGACCGCCTTCCTACAAATACTTAAAAGTGTGGGGTGTTTGGCAAAAGTTGAAGTTCCTGTTCCTAAAAAGACTAAGATTGGACCAAAAACAGTAGATTGTGTGTTTATTGGTTATGCTCAAAATAGTAGTGCATATCGGTTTCTGACTTATAAATCAGAAATACCTGATATAAATGTGAACACTATTATAGAGTCAAGGAATGCTGTGTTTTTTGAACATGTCTTTCCTTACAAGAAAGGACAGGAATTAAGTTCACAGAAAAAAACTTATGATTGTACACAAAGTCAAGAGACTAATGACAATCAAACACAAGAGACTAGTAATGGTCTCGACCAACAGGATTTAACTGATGATGAACCAAGAAGAAGTAAGAGAGCGAGAACATCAAAATCCTTTGGTCCAGATTTTCTGACATACCTGTTAGAAAATGAACCTCAAAGCTTTAAGGCAGCAATGACAGGTCCTGAAGCACCTTTGTGGAAAGAGGCTGTTAATAATGAAATTGAATCCATTATGCAAAATCATACTTGGGAATTGGTGGATCTTCCACCAGGTTCTAAACCTCTTGGATATAAGTGGATATTCAAGAGAAAAATGAAAGCAGATGGTTCAATTGACAAGTATAAAGCAAGACTTGTAGTTAAAGGTTACAGACAAAAGGAAGGTCTGGACTATTTTGACACATATTCCCCTGTGACAAGAATAACATCCATTCGCATGCTTATTGCTATAGCAGCGTTGTTTAATTTAGAAATACATCAAATGGATGTTAAGACAGCTTTCTTAAACGGTGATCTAAATGAAGAGATCTATATGGAGCAACCCGAAGGGTTTGTAGTATCAGGGCAAGAAAAGAAAGTTTGTCGACTTGTAAAATCCCTTTATGGATTAAAACAAGCACCTAAGCAATGGCATGAAAAATTTGATCATGCAATGCTTACTAATGGGTTTAAGATAAACGAATGTGACAAATGCGTCTATGTTAAAAACACTGACCAAGGATATGTCATAGTTTGTCTTTATGTGGATGACATGCTTATCATTGGAAGCAGTCAAAACATGATCAAATCAACTAAGCAAATGCTTAACAAAAGATTTGATATGAAAGATATGGGGGTCGCAGATGTTATATTAGGAATGAAAATTACTAAAACATCTGACGGATATGCATTATCTCAATCTCATTATATTGAGAAAATTCTTGATAAATTTATCAAGGATGATATGACTTTAGCTAGAACACCTGTAGACATCAGTCTTTATTTATCGAAAAATAAAGGTGATGCAGTGTCTCAGTTAAAATACTCCCAAATCATTGGAAGCCTAATGTACCTAATGAATTGTACTCGTCCTGATATAGCTTATGCTATCAGTAAATTGAGTAGGTACACTAGTAACCCTGGAGAAGACCATTGGAAAGCGATCATTCGGGTTCTTAGATATCTAAGATTCACCCGTGATCATGGTTTGAACTTTACTCGATATCCAGCAGTACTTGAAGGTTATTGTGATGCCAATTGGATATCGGATACTAAAGATTCAAAATCCACTAGTGGATATGTCTTTACTCTAGGAGGCGCTGCTGTTTCTTAGAAATCCACGAAACAAACATGCATCGCACGATCCACAATGGAATCCGAGTTCATTGCTTTAGACAAAGCAGGAGAAGAAGCAGAATGGCTTCGTCACTTCTTAGAAGACATTCCAATGTGGCCAAAACCTGTGCCAGCTATTTGCATTCATTGTGATAGTCAATCTGCAATAGGCAGGGCACAGAATCATATGTATAACGGTAAGTCACAACATATTCGTCGTCGACATAATACCGTAAGGCAATTGTTGTCAAATGGAATAATCTCAATAGATTATATAAAATCTAAAGAGAATATTGCGGATCCGTTAACAAAGGTTTGACAAAAGAGCTAGTGTATAGTTCATCGAAGGGAATGGGATTAAAGCCTATTACATAAGAGTCGTCATAATGGTAACCCTACTTATATGACTGGAGATCCCAAGAACTAAGTTCAAAGGGACAACTAAGTTATGTATGGCTCGCCAGAAATCACCAAGGGCTTAAAATTCCCTACCCATTCCTATGGTGAGAGTGATATCTGCAACATTTGTTGTATACAGGGGTATAAGGATAAGCTTTGCTTTTAATGATTACTTATATCTTGATTGAGGCATAAAATCAAGACGAGTATAAAGAGATACTCACAATAAGAATCACCTATATAAGTGTCGAACTGGGGTTGGTTCTATGAGAATAAAAAGGCTAAATTCTCTAGAAACACTCATGAAAACCAGGAGCATTCAAGGCCAAAATAAACACAACAGTGAGAACCACGATGTGTTAGAAGATATTTTGTGTGAAATCTATTGTCTTGGCTTACACAAACGGCTGAACAATTCAAGGCATCGCGTCCATTGGTTAGCCAGTAAGTCCGATAGGTTATCACTAGGGAAGGTTCAAGACCGAAAGCTACCTATCCTGATGCAAGATATTTTCGACTTATACTCTTTCGATAAAGTCTGCATATTGTTGCATTTTCGTTGTCATCAAATTCCATTCATGTGGGGGATTGTTGGAAATGGTTATAAAATTCTGGGTAAAACCAGAATTTTTCCTAAGTTTGGTCTATTTTTTAGGTGGGCCCCGTGCGTCGATTTACGCGGGTCAAAGTGGTAACGCGTTCCATGCCGCGTTGTGATTCACATGGTATATTTGGTTGCTCAAAACCATTACCGAGTGAATGGGAAATTGAAGCCAAAGTGTGCTCCATGGAAATGGAGTTTTGGTGGAAAATCCTTAAAGGTTTGAATAAGGCCTGTCCCACATTGATTTGGTGGGAAGTTTTGAATGGGTTTATAAGGCATGGGTTTGGTACTTGAGGTGTGCCCCAAGGGGTACCCAAGTGTTTTAGAGGGAGAGGTTATGGGTAAAATGGGCTAGACCCATTGGACCCAAAAATCACCACATGCGCGCGCTGCCGCCGTCCGTCCGGTCGGTCGGACGGGCTGGGCTGGGCTTGGGCACGGGTGCGTGGTGTGTGGTTGGGTTGATACTAATCTTTTTGGGCCAAAAATATTTGAATTTAATTTTATTTTTGGTAAAATAAAATCCAGAATTCAAATTAAACCGTAAATAAATTGGTCTGGTTTTTACTGTACATCCAAACAGGGCCCTTCCCGTTTTTTATCTGTTTGAATTATGAACCCAACAGATTCAAATCTGTTTGAATTCAAAACCAACAGGTTCATACCTGTTCAAACAGGTTTGCACCTGTTTAATTCAAAACCTACAGCCACCATTACATCTATAAATAGGACAACCCTCATTTGATGTTTTACATTCAAAAATTGCGTATTTCACCTCTGCAAATTCTATTCTTCATTTTGCTGCATTTTTATTTTTGTGAGAAAGAGTATAAACACTTAGCGTGTTTGTTAGGCAAACAATTTGTAGTGCTGCTATTGTTTGTAGTTGATCATTTCATCATGGGAGATAGACGTCCACATTCTGAAAACACTGAGGAGATGACGAATCTGTCTTAAGGACACAGTGTCAAACACTGGACTTGATCAGATTATAATTCAAAGAAATTAATCAAGTAAGTTATTTAATTTATTTTCGGTGTTTTATTATTTATTTAAATCAGATTTTAATTTTCTTTTTGTAACAAAATAAAATCTGTTTTTATTTATTTATTTTTATTTCGAGTTTGATTTTTGTAATCAAACAAATTCTCTCATTTCCTTTATTTCTTTTATATTCTGTTTGCTGTTAAGTACACAAACTGAATTAATTAATTACAGTGAAGATTGTCCAACAGATCCTTGATCAATTCCTCATATTGAGGCAAAGAAAACACTAAGAATAATAATCTTCCATATTCTATATACAATGTTTTATATACTATAAATGAAATATATCTAATAATTAATATTCTCTTATGTAAATATATATATAATATATATATATATATATATATATATTATAATAAAAGTCTATAAAAGTAAAATAATCCACATAATTATTCTAATATGGAAAAAATGACCTATTAGAATACAAGTCTAAATATATGGGACTTGATGGACACTAGAAAATTTTATGGACTTATTGGGTTATAAGTTCACTAAATGAGATTTATAAATAAATCTGCCTTTCATTTTTGTTTAGAAGTTAATATTCTAACAGCATTAATAGTGTGCACTAAGATAAATTATAATTTTCAAATATAATTATGCTAACAAAATCCTTAAAACCCTTCTCAAGTAATTTGTTCTCTCTCTCTCTCTCTCTCTCTCTCTCTCAAAACTTAGAGCATCTCTCCCTAAATCTCCCTTCCTAAGCCTTTTATTGGGTGTACTGCTGGAGGTGGGGGCCTCTAGTCTCCTCTTTCCTCATTCCATCCAATTATTCTTATTTTCTTTGTCTTTTTGCTTAATAATGTTGGAAGCTTTTCGTCCAACCATTTTCAACACCACCACCACCATACTGCCTCTAGATTTGCCACTTTTCCACCTCCATAGATCCATTCTTACCAAATCTACCTTATCTTTTTCAGATCTACCTCTACCTCTACCATCGGTGTCAGTGTGGGTGTTGCCCATCTCTCTTTCTGATCTTCTAGATTTGATGTTTGGCTTGCGCCCAAACTTTCACCCTCGCGCCTAAAATTTTAAGATCTAATTCAGATTTTCTCACAATTAGAATAGCTACGTTGTTTAACGCGTTCGTTTCATGTTAGGCGACCACCTCAACTTTAATGTTCCATCTTGACCCGCGGAAGTGGGGTCTTTAGATTCTCAGTTGAAGATTATGGTATAATGAAGTTTTGGATGCGTTTAGTGATTTCGATCTAGTTATTTTCAATTTGCTTTTTTATTTTTTTTATTATTTGCAGTATATCTTTAAAAAATAAAAATAAAAAATAGACTTTTTAACTAACTTCCCTGTTTACCAAACTCACCTCCATCAATCACCAACATTTACCCGTCATTTATTGGTTATAAATACGGTCAATCCTTCCTTAAACGAACACACAGAACGCTACACAAACCCCCTACAATTCGATCACCAATCAAAATCTAGAGAGAGAGAGAGAGAGAGAGATGGGGTTGGGGTTGATAGCTTCGGCACTTCACATTTCCATACCCTAGAAAATATCATCGTTCGACCCAATCGTCTCCATTAAGGTTTCTTCTTCCCCAAGGGGTATGACCCTTTTACAGGCCACAGTCGCCTCTATATGTGGCTCGTCGACGAGGTCTCTTTCAGGTATTCATTTATATTGTATTCACGAATCATTAACCATTAGTATTTGTTTAATAATTGATCTGCATTTTTAGTATTTCTTTCAAGAGTTGGTTTTTGGGATGTGCTTGGTTGGTTTGTTGATGTTGCAGGGTAGATGTGGAAGAAGATGAAGGGGCAGTGATAATGTATACAACTCATATTTTAAAAATAGTTTCAAAATCGGAGTATTTGGCAACCCAAATTATAGGATTTTGCAGCCCCAAATTGGTTTGATCAAATATTGAGCCCAAAGAACAATCACAAGATTCACAACTCACATGTTACAGGAAAATTAAAATCAACTTCTTTAATATATTGCCCAAAAAATATTTTCTTCTTTGTGGTTTATGACATAGTGCAAACTTCAAATATCATTCATAATAACACAATTACAAACTATTCCATGCATATCATATAAAGATACAATAGCAAAGTAAATCAATCAAGCTTCAAAATTTTGAAATTCAAGACCTATCTTGTTCTTCTCCAATTCTTGTTCTTTAACCCAAGAAACGAATCTCTTATTGCATGCATTATGTTCACAACATCGTCCATTGTCATACGCTCTCTTGATTCTGCATTTGAACATGACAAGCCAACTCTCATCACGGCAACCAAACACTCTTCTATGGTTCTTGCACTAGTTTGGGTATCATCCTCTTTGATTATTTCTCTTTCTCGTATTACTTCTCCATTTTCATCATCATTTTCTTCTCCTTCAACGAGCAATGACAGGTCTACTATGTCCATGATGCGTTTAGGAAAAGCCATTGTGACAAACTTGTGAAGGCTAAGACCATCTTGAAATATGTCATCAGTTGGTCTTTTTCCAGTAAACATCTCCAGTATGAGTATCCCATAGCTGTACACATCTCCGAGTATAGACACTTGGCCACCCGTACCATACTCTGCATTTCAACAGTACTGTCAAGTGTCAAATATTCTTTATGTCAATGGCAAATGAAGTATTTTGTTCCTTATAATATTGCATATACATAGTATCTATATGTCAAGGTTTTAAATAGCAATATAGGAGATGAATTGTTATTGGTTGCGGTGTAACGGTATGAAGAGTATCCAATTGAACTGAAAGTGAAGTCAGTTTTAATAAATAAAGATATACCTGGAGGTATGTACCCAATTGAACCTTTCAGCCCAACAGACATACTTGAGGGAATGGCTGATGATGATGCTTCAAGGAGGAACTTTGCCAATCCAAAGTCTCCAACATGGGCTGTCATATCTTCATCAAGAAGCACATTGCTTGGCTTTAGGTCACAGTGAACAATTGGTGTTTGACAATGGTAATGGAGATAATTCAAGGTAGAAGCAACATATGGCTATGTTCAGCCTCTGTACAACGCTAAAACTCTTTGCTCGAGGTTGCTCGTCATCATCCCTTGGATGTAGCCATTGGTCTAGGCTTCCATTAGACATGAACTTGAATACCAATGCTTTGAAATCATTACCCTCAAGATCCACACTTGAACACAGAGTTATGATCTTAAGGAGGTTTCTGTGTCGTACAGTTGTCAAGGCTTTGCATTCGTCTATGAAACTCTTTGAAGCTCCTTCTTGTTGCAGGTTTAGTACTTTCACTGCAACAACTTTTCCATCACCACTTAGACCCTTGTATACCGAACCAAAACTTGCCGAGCCAATCAGATTTTCCATGGAAAAGCCATCAGTTGATTTCATGAGCTCTGAGTAAGAAACTCCTGATTTCAAACTCTCCAAAGAAGATGCAATTGAAGTTCTGGTTCTTGATTTTTTCAGCATTAAATATGCAACCAAACAACAAAACATAGTAGATATCAATATGATTGCAGTGATTGCAGGGATTAGTACTTTGGGGGCAAGAAGATTTTCTGATGAATGAAGCTTCCTAGAGCATGTTGGTAAAAGTAATTCTGGGATACCCCCACAGAGCTTGTCATTTCCAATAGTTGAAAGTGCACTTGTATTCGCGAAGATCCCTTCTTTAGGCACTTCACCCTCGAAATCATTGAAAGAAAGGTCAAGTTTCTTGAGAGAGAATGTTCCAAGAAAACTTGGGATCTGCCCAGACAAGTTATTATGTGAAAGATCTATCTCTAGTAGACCCCTTAAAGCTTTCAAAGATTGAGAAATTGTTCCTTGAAACATATTATGCTCCATACGGAGGATCTCCAGACTAGTACAACTAGCTATGGAGCTGGGTATTTCACCAGTCAAGTTGTTCATTGACACATCTAACTCCATGAGGTTTATCAAATTTCCCACTTCAGATGGTATTGGACCTGTCAAAGAATTATAAGAAATGTCTAAAGAAATTGAGAGGACAGAGAGACCGATAACTTGTATGGGTATGGTACCACTTAGATTATTCCTGGACAGATTTAGTGTTTGCAAGTTATAGCAGTTTCCAATGCTTGAAGGTATAGTTCCATCAAAGCTATTCTTCTCCATAAGAAGCTTGGTTAAGCTCGTTAAGTTACCAAATAGGGGTGGAATTGGCCCGGATAAACCGTTACCATTCAATGACAATCCTTGTAAGTTTTGAAGCTTTCCAATAACATCAGGGACATTACCAGTGAAAAGGTTATCTTCCGTTTCTAGATTGTTCAAGTTGACTAGGTTTCCAATCCCAAAAGGGATGTTTCCATATATTAGATTGGAACCCATTGTAAATTTTGCCATCTATGTCGAAAGGTTGGCTATTGAACCGCGCAATTCTCCTCCAAAATGGTTTCGTGCTATGCCCAACTTAAACAGATTTGTACAGTTGACCAGGGAGTTTACAAAATTCAACTCTCCATTCTTCCCATATCCCAGTTCATTATCATCGAAATTTAGCCAATACAAAGCTCTTAACCTTCCTAAACTCGTGGGCAGAGTTCCTGTGAGATTGTTTTGAGCAAAGTCAAGTATCTTGAGTCCAGAGGCATTTGATATCGATACAGGAATGGTTCCTTTGAAATTGTTGACACCACCAGCAAAAATTTGGAGATTAGGAAGAGTAAGGCCAACATCTGTTGGTATCTGCCCGTGTAAATGGTTTTGAGTAACCGAGAAGTAGTAAATGGAAGAGATGTTGTAAATGGAAGGAGGGACTATACCTGACAGCTGATTTCCATACAGTTGAAAAATCCCCAGGTGTGACAGATGGCCAAGCTCATCCAGTATGCTACCAACAAGATTGTTCTGGGTGAGTCCGAGAATCAATAGCGATGAAAAGTTACCAATCCAAGCTGGGTTTTTCCTGCGAGGCTATTAACACATAGGCTCAGAATCAATAATTTTGAAAGTGAACTAAGCTGGTCCGGTATTGGTCCAGTGAGCTCATTATAATTCAATTTGAGGATTCTGAGCTCAGTACAATGGGTCAGATTTGTTGGAATCATTCCACCTAATGAATTTGCAGTCAAATTGAGATGTTGCAGGTGCAACAAACGGCCCAACTCTGGTGGGATTTCACCGTGGAAGCTATTGTTTTGCAGGTTGATCCCAGTGAGCAATGAAAGGTTTCCTATAGAAGACGGTATGGAGCCAACCAGCTTCTGAGCTTCCAGGTTCAGAATCATAACTCGTCCGTTGGAAGGATTGCACATAACACCTGCCCAGTTGCAGAAATGGAGCGAGTCATTCCATGAGCTCATGATTTGCAGTGGATCCTGAATAATATGACTCTTGAAAGCAAGCAAGGCCAAGTGATCCGACTCATTTCCAGAGGTGGGTGCTCATGCAGGCACTTCCAAGCCTATGCTCAATGATAGAACAAAAGTTCCATGAAGCGCACACACCAAAAACCATTTGACATGTGAAGATGAATGCTCCATTTTGTGACTACCAACTACAGTATCTTCTTGATTAGGTCTGAAAATGTAGGTCAGCAACAAGCAGGTGTTTATAGGCGTTGAATTTAATGCAGCATTAATTGAATTGAAAATATCCAAAAAGCTCAGCTGCGGTGACGTATGATTTTTGAGCCAGATTCCCACTCCACGTTTAGCATCAAGCAAAAAACAGGGTGTGAACATTGTTGTACATACTTAATTTGTTTAGATTGTTATGATGCTTATTGAATGGGACTGAAAAGCTGAGAGTCACCCAGAGAGACTGCTCAACCAACACCTATGACTTATGGTAATTAGAAGAAACATACATATCTTGTGGCTTTAAGTTGAACCAAATTCTATTCTTGTGACTTATGATTAATGATATTTCCTTATGAATCAAACATTGTTAATTATTTTATTCTTGGTAGGGAGCTGCTAACATTTTCACGAGACTGTTCATAACATAACTATAATGGTTCGTAACTTTCACTTTAGGAGGTGTAACCATAGATTCAATCATTTGTAACTTTTACCACTAAGTGGCTTAACATTTCTTACTGTGTTCTGTTTTTTAAGAGTGTGCACAACGGATTTCTCCTTCTCAGTATTCTTGTAAAATTAGCAAGATTTTGTTTCTGGCATTCGTGCGCGAATCAACGGATTCAAAATTTTTGTTCATCATTGCTTCTACATGTTTCCCTAAATCATTTTTTTTGTCTCCATTCATTATCTTGGTGTGTGATAGAACATGTGCATGTCCACGTCGTGTGTTATAGTCAAGCATTTAGGTTGTTATCTTGGTGTGATAGAACATGTGCATGTCCACCTTGTGTGTTATAGTCAAGCAATTAGGTTGTATGTTTAGCTGTTGATTGCCATTTGAGATGTGTGTTTTGTGATACAGAACATTTATTTGAGTAATTTCGTAGCTTAAATCTTTTTGGAAGCAATGAAAGAGAATGGCCTGCTGAGAGAGCTATGGATGCATTAATGGGGTTTTGATAGACCTTAATACACAAGCATTAGAATTTCAGTTTGACCACATTTGACCTTGTTTTTCTAGATAAATATTTGAAAGCATTGGGATTTGGATGTTGCACACAAAGTTTTGAACCTTGAATTTATTTTTTATATTTCTACTTCATTTCCAGGGCTAAAGCTAATGCACAAAAGAAAAGTTGCATGATGCAGATACACCAGAAACAAGTTAACACCTGAAGATGAATGCTCCACTTTCGATACATCAATTTGTTTTTCTCACTAAACAATTTTAAAATCAATTCTTAAACCTAATGCCATATCTCATATATGTGACGGTCGGTTCCTTTTTCTCCCTTCCTTTTCTTTCTTCGATCCGTTTTCCGTTATCCTCGTTGGATTTGAAACGTCCGGGAATGATTTTCTTGTACGTATCTTAGTCGTTGTTGAATTTCGCTTATTCCGGAAGGTGTGCGAGTGAGTTCGGGGTACCCGGGAGCGAAGTTGAAAAGGAATGCTTCACTATCATTTTGTTTTTGCTTTTGTTTTTTAAATTTTGCTTTTGTTTTATTTTTTATTTTGGACTTAGTTGACTAAGAGCATCTCCAACGGTGAACCAAATTTTTCACCAAATTTGAGTAAAAAAAAGCCAATTTTCTTAATCTGATATGGCTTGCTCCAACCGTGCATCAAAAGGGAAGTGGTCGACCGGTAAGGCCAATTTTTTTTTTATAAATTTTTTTGGAACCGTTTGAACCAGTAATTTGAACCATTTGAACCAGTTCGCAGGCCAATTTTTGCATGAGCTGGTCGACCGGTTGGTCAACCTAATGGTCGACCAGGGGGTCGACCAGGTGGTCGACCACTTAGTGTAAAATTTTCACAAATTTCTGCTTTAACGGCTATGCACAGTGAATTGGTGAAAGGAGCAAGCCGTCCTCAGTTTGGTGTAACCTTTGATGTTTTCTCAATTTGATACCAATTTGCTAAAACCATTGGAGCTCCATTGGAGCTCCAAAAAGTGACTTTTTCACCAAATTTCAAATCTGATGCAAGGTTTGATGAACCGTTGGAGATGGCCTAATACCCAATGAAAAGAGCCAATCTCGTGATTCACATGATTAGGCGTGGTCATGATAAAAGAAAAACAAACTTGCTGAAGTTATACAAGTTTCAAATATAATATTTATGTAATTCTTATTATATAAAGTATTATGATGATAGCAATACAATTATTCCAAAATATAGTTAAGAAATGCATGCGTAAATAAAATCAGAAGTATAACAATTATACTTAATGATGATTATGAAAAGATTTTAAAGTTTTATGGAGAGATTTTAAAGTCGCAAAAAAAAAAAAAAAAAAAGCATTGAGTGAAAGTTGAAGATTTAATTTTTTTTTCCCTTTCACGGAATTAAAGTTTAAGATGTTCATGTGATTCCCGTGGACAAAAAATGCAAATATTTTCAAATTAAGGAATTTGAAATTGAATTTTATAAATTATAAGAAGATTAGTTATTGAAGAATGTGGAGGATTGAATATATGTACTTTTAATTTATTTTGTTAAGATTTTTGTTCAAATAGAAATTCATTATGCAAGTGTGAAAAAAGTGATATAATGTTACCCGACATATGGTATCACCAGTCAATATAATTTTCATGTGACTATTCAAATGTAAATTCTTGTTTCAAAACAATTTTATTTCAAGTTTTATTTATTTATTTTATTTTTTATTGAACTGCCTTCTCATTGTTCTTGGGCTCCCTGATTTACCCAAAAAGCAGTATTAACGGTGATGACTGATGATTAATGGGCAGACTCTCCTACTCGAACCGATGTTGGTGTGTTTGCATCGAGACTCTTCATTGGAGAAACTCCACTCAATTCATTAGAGAGAAACTCTAGAGTTTACATTAGGAGCCAAACATACATTGTTTGAAACTTATACTATTACAACAAATTAAGATTTGTAAGAAAAACATTTAGAGAGAAAATCATTTTTTTAGGGACGAAACATTTGACACGGTTATATTTTAGTGACGAAATTAGACACTTAGATATGAATTACTATCCTTTTGAAAACAAAATTTTAATCTACAAAAGTAAATTTTTCTTAGCACGGAATTGTTTTTTCCCTAAAAGCATATTTAGCCCCGGTTTGGCATTCATGTTGGGGCTAAATAATCATAAAAAGACAAAATTAACTACAAAGGTCGATAAGACAAAATATTACTTTTTACCCATAATCATTACATTTTTTTCTCTCACAAAAGTCAAAAAAGCCCCAAAATAAAAATCAAACGAGGCTAAAAAAGTTTTAACACAAAAAAGTTGACTATATTAGCCAACGCCAAATGAGCTCTTACTAGCAACATTTTTAAAATTTTCACTAAAGTTTATTTTTAAAAAAAACTTTATAGCCTTTTAGTGACGATTCTTGTGACGACAATAATTGGTCTCCTAACGTTTCTTGCAACAATTTTATTTTATTTTATTTATTTTTTACTTTTAGAGACAAAAAATTTGATTCTTAAAATTCTTATGTGTTTAAAAGTTTAATACTATAAGTGGACAGTCCATCTTTGAAGAGGCCAATTGTGTGGAAATAACTTGAAGAATTATTAAAAAATAGTTGAAAACTTTGATGTTTTGTTCAAAAAAAGTGGGAGATTTTGAAGATCTATCTGGAAAAATGGGCAACACTTTAAAGATGAAGTGAGCATGACTTTTTGCTTAGATTAAAAAGCTTTACAGTTCTGTCAAAGTTCCATATTTCCAAACCTGCCCCAACGTCTACACAAAGGAATTACCAATGAAAAATTGTTTGTTAAATATGAGAATCTTTCTTGCTATCAAATATGAGAATCTTTCTTGTTAAATATGAGAATCATTCCTTTCGATCTCACAAGACAGAATTTTTCCACATAGATCTTGCCTGTCATTTGAGATCTTGATGACATCCTTTTTTGTTGTTGCAATCTCTCCATTTAGCTTGACATTCTCGCTTTCACATGCTTTGAGCTTGAGAGTGAGTTTGTCATTAATCTTTGACAAGTTCAACGATTCATTGTAAAGCTTTTCATAAGCTTGTTGTAGATCATCACCATCAATCTCATCATTGTCTTCCGAGGTTTCATCATCTTCTTTTTGCTTTTCTTTCTCTTCGACCACTTCCAATTGAGCAACTAAGGCATGAAAGTTGATGGATGGTTGTGCAGATGACTCTTCTCTTTTATAGATTTGACTAAGAATGTCCCATGCATCTTTGGCCTTTGTGCAGTGAGCAATTCGTTGTTGTTCTTCTTCAGAAATTGCTTCACAGATGGTAGTCAGAACTCTTTGATTGCTCGGATTGTCAGCACTTTCAGCATCCTCTTCAATTACTTGCCAACCTTTAGGGTCATGAGCTCTAAGATACATCCTCATTCGTATCTTCCAGAATAAGTAATCACTCCCATCAAAGGTAGGAGCATGGTGCAAACTCTGACCATGAACAAACTGAACTGGCTTTGGAGATGGTTGAGTATCAGTAGACCATAATGTCATGTAGGTACCATTTCTGTCTTCACCAGATTCGGTTTTTTCGGGTTCTTGCTCTGACCCGCTTTCATCATCCCAAGTCACAGTATAGACTTTCTTGCGGTTCTTTTTTGATGGAGATTCAAGTGCAATATGTCCAAACTCTTGACATTCATAACACTTGACACCTTGCCCTTTCACAGTCTTCTTTTCAGTATTTGGAGCAACTTTTGGAGGAAAAGTTTTGAATTTTTCATTACCCTTATCTTTTGAACTAGAGTGCTTGAAATTCGGCTTCTTTTTCTTTAAATTTTTTAAAAATTGTTTGGTAAACATCACCGTCATTTCGGACTATAGATCAAACTCAACCTTAGGGGTCTTAGTAGTCTCATGAGCACTAGTAAAAGCCACACTATCTTTTTGTTTTTTCTTAGAAATCTGGTGGGCTTCATAAGTCTGCAAGTTTCTAACAAACTGATCAAGCTTGAGGTTCTCAACATTCTGAGCCTCCTCAATAGCTGTCACTTTTAATTGGAACCTCTCTGGTAAAGACCTTAAAATTTTTCCATCAATCTTCGATTTAGAGATTTTTTTACTGAGCGTGAAATAGGAATTCACGATGTCACTAAGTTTAGCAATAAAATCATCAAATGTCTCATCATCACGCATAAAAAGAGTTTCAAAAGAGAAGGTGAGACGTTGAAGTTTTGATCTTTTAATAGCAGTAGTGCCCTCGTGAATGGTTTCAAGAATGTTGCAAGCCTCTTTTGCTACCTCACACGTGCAAATACGACGAAACTCTTCTGGTGTGACAGCGAAAAAAAGGGAATTGAGAGCTTTACTGTTCCAACTCGAGTTTTGATAATCGATTGTGTCCCATCTATTGAGTGGTTTAGGGATATCAGCACTATCAATGGTGACAATAGGTTCACTCCACCTATAGAGCACACAGTGCCAAACTTTCTCATCAATAGATTTTAAAAACGCCCTCATACGAGCTTTCCAATAAGAATAGTTTGAACCATCGAGTAACGGAGGTCTATGGGTCAAGTTACCTTCGCAAATTGAATCCATATCACAAATCACACAAAATCACACTCCTATAGTTTTGAGAAAAACAAAGAGTGACCCGCTCTGATACCAATTGAAAAACTTAAGTGATTCGTAATTCAGATCAAGATTAATTGCAACAATACCCAAACAATTAAAATAGACAATCTAAATCATCTAGCACATACGAAAGTGATTTAGACTGTTACTTCAAAATTAATAAATCAATACAATAGATTTTACGTGGAAAAACCACAATTGGAGCACCTCCAATTGTGATTAAAAAACCATGGGCTATACGCCACTAATCAATCTACTATGAAAGAAAGAAAGAATACAAAATTACCAAACCAATTACCCAAACTCTGTCAATTTGTCTTCAACAATCTGTATCTCTTTCACCGCAACCTTTGTCTCAGAATTAATCAGATTGATGTTGAATCCACAACATCCATGTCGAATCGACGACTGCGCACAGCTTCGAACTCCTTTGAATACGCCATGCTTGAATCTCCGGATTCCACCGAAAAAGAACACTCAGTAGAACACTCAAACAATCAACTCTTTGCTGTATGGTTGTCAAACCATGTGAGTTTAATACTCAATCAAACATCAAAGAAAACTAGCAAAATAGCCCTAGAAGAAAACCCTAGAGCCCTTAAAGAAGATCTGGAAGCCGTACCCTAGAATCGAAGCAACTTGCAACTTTATAGCAGTTGAAATCGCGATCTCCACTCGAGCGATGACTCTAAAACGCGTGTTCCAAACCAGGGTTCATGCTCTAGTGCTAGAACTTATGCCCGAGCATAAAATCACACCTCACTGTATTTTTGCAGACGAGCCAAAGTACTGGGAAGGTGGAAACTCAGCTCGAGCGAAAAAGCTCGATTGGGAAGACCAAAAATAGAGGAAAAGTTACAACTCAATTAAGTTAAGCTTGTTCGCGGAATTGGCAACAAGTAGGGACCTGACATGATGAATAGCTAAAATAAAGAGCATAGTTGGAGTAGAAACATGAAATAGTTGATAGACAAAATAAAATGTATACTTTATAGTAATGTTTAGATAAGTAAAATGCCTACTACTATTGAAGATGCTTTAAAGTGACTTTTTGTTTACTTGGGTGGGTTTGTGTGCAAAAATACTCTCTCCGTCCCACAATAATAGTTCCTTTTTGTAGTGTTTGTTTTGAGGGATTGAGGGGTGGGATTAGACTATTAGTCCATTCGACTAATAGTCCGTTGTTTGGTTCAAAATTTTGGCACCGGACTATTAGTCCTCGATCCATTGGACTATTGTGTCCCATGGGGGGGGGGGAGGGAACACGGGATTAGGTGGTGAAATGACTATTTTGACCCTCTACTATTTAATTATGTATTATATTTAGTAAAATTCAATAAAATTTAATGTCTCAATTTAAAAATAAAATAATTTTAATAAATTTTTATTTATATTTTATTTATTTAATTTTTTAAAATAATTTTTTATAGATATTTTATTTTAAATTTTTGTTTATATTTTATTTAATTTTGTTATTTAAATTTTAATAGATGTTTTATTTAATTTCATTATTTAATTGTTATTATTTTTAAAATAAATTTATTTAAAATTTTAATTTAAAAAATAACATATATTTTTATTGATATTTTATTTATTTAATTTAAAAAAAATAAATTATTTAATTGTGTAAAAAATAAAATAAAATAAATTTTTATTTAATCTAGTTAAAAATAATTAAAATATTAAAGATATGTTTAATATTGCTATTACTTAATAAATAATTGAAAATGGTAAAATAGTCATTTGAACATTTATCCTTCTCCATAATATCCCAAACAAACATAGGATTTATATCCTATCCAACCAAATTGTCCTTTCTTGACATCTAATCCCATGACTAAACAAGCATGGGATACAAATTCAGTCCAACCAAATAGTCCGGGGACAATGTATCCTAAGACTAACAGTCCGGTGGATTCCAATCCTCCCTTATCCAGTCCATCCAAACAAACATACCCTTTGGGAAATCTAATTTTTTTTGGTAGTATAATTATTGTATTTTAAAAATATTAATTTTTCAAAATTACTCTTTGATAGTATATTTTTTTTGAGAATATCAATTGTCATTATTGTACCTTTTGTGTTGTTAATGAATTTAAAAGAAGAGCAAAATAGGAAATTCATATTATTTTAGTCCTTGATTTTTGAAAATAAACTAATATTTTGGGACAATGAAAAATGAAATAAGAGACTAATATTTAGAGACGGAGGGAATATATTTTAAAAGTGAAATCATGTGTTTATTCGATCGATGTGGTGTGGTTTGACCTCAAATTTTGGAAAACTGAAACCGAAAATTGAAAATTAAAAAGTTGTTGCCAACCGAAATTGATGCGGTTCGACCGGTCGGTTTGGTTCTTGCGGTCATTCTTTCATATGATTATTCTTTGTCCCAATGTTTTAAAAACCGAACCGATGAGCAAGCCAGAAAAGGATTGAGTGGACGGGTCATCGGTTCAACCGTCGGGTTGATTCGGAATTGAACCATGACGTAATAAATATATTAAAATTATATTTAAATAAAAATATAACTAATAAAATTATAAATTAAAAAAATTAAAATATTAAAAATATTAAATTATCTTAAATATTTCTCCTAATATTTTTTTTTACAAAAAAATATAATGATATATTTTAAAATATTATTAATTTTAATTTGGAAGAGGAAATCAAATATTCAATATTCCCTACATATGATTTTAATTCAAATAATTTGATTGAAAGAAGAGCAAAAATTTTGGAGGGATATCAAAATTTCAAGTCTCTCTCTAATAAATTTGATTGAATCCCACATAGATTTCTTGAGTTTTTTGAGAAGAATTTTTTTTATAAATAGGTAGAGACTTTCACAATAATTTCCAGCTCTTAATGGATTTCCTCACAAAAGGAAACCCTTGAAAGAGAGTTTCCAATTAAAATAAGAAAGAAAGAAAAGAAAGAACAAAAAAAAAGTTAGAAAATATCAAAAAAAATTTCAAAATTTTCAATTTCATCGACCTAGTGAACTAGTGAACCATCTTCAATTCGGCGGTTCAACCGCTAGTTTTGCTGATCCTCTCTAAATAGGCCGGTTTTTTACTTCAAAAGGTTTAGAAGATATATCCGGACTGGAACCCTGACCGGTCGAACCGGCCAGTGCAGTCCGATTTTCAAAACCATGGTCTGTCCCACCATTTTCAATCAACTATATTAGCTCCAATCGTAATATTAAACTTACATTTTTTTGGCTAAATTACACCGACTCCACCGGAGGTATAAAAAGATGCAATAAATTTTACAAATTTAATATAATTATATTAATTTTTAAAAAAAAAAAATTTGATTTTGAAAAGAGGCATGTGATCATAAAGAAAGGAGGCAAACTATTCTTTTTTTTTTTTAGGTACATGAAAGGAGACAAACTATTCATATTTCAGAATTTAAATGCGAAATATCGAATTTAGAAAATTTTAGTGTAATAATCCAATGGATTATTCTTCGTAGTAAGGAGTCATAGACAAATAAATTATTGGCCAATGGATGAGAAATTGGCTGATTTACCTTCAGGGGTCGAATCTTGAACTCCCTACCATGTGGCCTAATCCATGAAATCATAACATATTAACATAACGATATAAAGCAATATAATATTGCCTCCATGGCATGGACCCCAGAAATTATCATGGTTCGGAACATTACAAATAAAAATGACAAGGCACATCTTGAGGCAACAAGATAATTTAGATGGTATCTTAAATCACTTTCAAACAATCAAATAAAGCCCAAATTTCCCCTGAAGTACCGTATCTCTTTAGTCTTACCAGAAACACGTTTTCAGAGATTCAAAACTCATACCAGCTGATAAAAAAAAAGCCAAAAAAAAACTAAGCAAATAAACAACATATGATCAAAACTTTAATAGACCCATGTCACATTCTGGTGCCTTCTCTTTTCACCAAATTCTTGCGAAAGTTGAGAAGAACAGGCAATTCAATTTTCTCTAAAAATGTTCAATCCCGGAGACTTGGCCTTGCCAAATTGCCCATCTTCCTCTCCACTATCTCCGTCGCCACAATCTACTCAGTCATCATTTCTTCCAATACTTAGCACCCCTAAGCTGTGTTTAGTTGGAAGATTTGGAAAAGGAAGGAGAAAAGGTGTGTGAAACTAGTTGATATATTGTATTCACATTTCACCGATCTTTTTCTTTTTCCTTTTTAAATCTCTTTCCAAATCCCTTATCCAAACACAGCACTAGCGAGGCGAAGGGAGATGGGAGGCAATAGAAGAAGGGCAACAGCTTGCTGGTTGTCCATAGAAATGGTGAGCTGTGAAATGATGAAAAGATTTGAAAATTGATCTGGTAGGGTTGTGTAAGAAAAAATTTAGGCGGAAAAACACCCACACAGTAAGATTCAAAAACTTGAATTACGAGCCCTTCTTGTTGCAAACTCCATGTTAGCAGAGAGCCTACTAGAGTCTCCCTTATGGAACACAAACCCCAAATTCCAAGGTACAAAAATGGTGACCTTGGAGAGATGAACAGAGAGAGAAACAAGTTTTGAGTGATCTCTTATAGGTAAACTATCACACAACACACGTATATTTCTTTTCTCCATATCTGATATATAGAGATATGTAGATAGAGATCCATACTCAATAAAACTCTCTTATAATTATCATATAATTCAAATAACTAAAGATAAAACAAAAATTATCTTATTATTATTATATGATAATAATCTTGTAACCCATGGAAACACTCCATGGGTTATGGATCGGGTCGGATCCGATCTAATATCCAACATCTCCCACTCGTCCACATTTGGTATCATTTCTCAATCTCTCATTTAATCCACTTCTCATATGAAAAAATGGAGCGTACAACCTGACGAGAAAGTATAAGATAAGAGTGCTATATTAAGTCACCATCAAGCTAAAATAGTACATCACTCAAAAAACTCGTCTATATCCCAAATTCGTTAGATCACACCAAATCAAGCATTTTAAATCCCTCATGAGTCAACTCATAAACATGCTTGACTTCAAATGTTGTATTTCTACTCATGACTATATCGAGAACACAAATCTTACATAATTGCCTGGGGAATGAGCTACAATACATGGGTATGAAATCTAAGAATTTTCCCTAGCCACTCATGTCAATCCGCTCAAACTTGACTACTTTCCTAGATATGGTCCTCTGGATTGTATTCATCATGATCCTAGGGTGGTATGCTAAAGTAGTAACATCAAGTCATCACTTCACGACATAGTTCCAAGTTCAAAGGCATAGTATAAACCAATTAATGGCTTAATAGGGCTCACACAGTACTAGAGTAGGGATTCATCTAGCTACTCCCTTATATGGTCGACTACAGCACATACAGTATGATATGTATGCTATGACGAAGGTCCTACTCAATTGGGTTTGTCATTCTCTAATGCCATACGAATCTTAGTCTAGTCGCTATACAAGCACCTAACTTGAGTTTCTTAGCCTAGTCGCTTGTCAAACGCCTATCTAAGACCTCACATTCGGCTATATTCAGGCTTTATGAAGTTATGGAAAAACTTCATGTTCGACTTATATATATGTCTCATCTTAGCTAATGCTAAGGCGACATCTACTAATAAACCAGTTTTGTTCACTCCCAAGTAACAAAATATTTACCTCGCTCACTCTCCAAGTGCCAAGATAATCTATGTCTCATCTTGCTAGCTCGACAAGTGCCAGGGTGATCACCAGTGTAAGAGGACCGATCTTAACCTGGTGACATACATGTAATTCAAAATATGTGCTCAAACAATCCATCAATATTCCAAAAAAATAATAATAATAATAATAAAATAAAAAATAAAATAAAATAAATAAAAATAAAAAACTAATTTCATTAATGCATAAGATCAAAAAAGGGTCCATTTGATACAAGCATATCAAATCCTACGTAAGCCCAAACCCCTAACATGTCTATGAAAAACATCCCTTGCAATGTGTTTGGTCAATGGATCATCAACCATGTCGCTAGTCAAGACATGCCTTAGGACCACCAATCCTCGTGCAATGATATCTCGAATAAAGTGATAACAGGTGTCAATATGCTTAGTTCTCCCATGATATTTGGGATCTCTCGCATAAGCTATAACAGTTGTGCTATCACAGTAGACCATAACAGCCTCATCCAAATGCCCTGTTAGACTCAAGCTTTGCAAGAATCTATTTAACCATATTGCTTCTTGAACGACAGCAGTGCAAGCCACGTATTATGACTCCATCGTGGACAAGAAAACACACTTTGTTTCTAACTGCACCACGAAATGGCCTCCAAGTGCAAAAGCATAACCAGTGACTGATTTACACTCGTCTCTATCAGCAGACCTATCTGCATCACTAAATCCAACCAATCTGAGAGAACCACCTTGGAAGCATAAAGCGAAGTCTATAATCCCTCGCAAATACCAAAATATCCTATTAACTACAGCCCAGTGTGCATCTCTAGGATTACTTTGATATCGGCTAACCATTCCAACCGCAAAACATATGTTAGGTTGAGTACACATCTAGCATACATCAGACTACCAATAATACTCGCATAGGGAACATTAGCCATATGCCTCTTTTCTTCCTCTATTTTAGGACTGTGCATCGTGTTAAAATTTTGACTTTTCTCAATTGGAGTGTCTATTAGTCTTGAATAGTGCATACGAAACCGCTCTAAAATCCTCTTTATTTAAGTCTCTTCAGACAAATTAAGAAATCTCTTAGAACTATCTCTAGAGATCTTAACTCCTAACAGATAATCTGCTTGACCCATGTCCTTCATTTCAAAAGTAGAAGACAACCACTTTTGAGTGGAATGAATCAACTCCAAATCATTCCCAGCTAACAAAATATCGTCCACATATAATGATAAGATAAGAAACGTATTCCTAATGCTCTTGACATACACGCAATGGTCTTCTTCCATCATCACCATCATCACAAAACCCATAGTGACAATAGCTTGATGAAACCGAATATACCATTGCCTGGATGACTGTTTCGGGCCATAAATAGAACGCTTCAAACAACAAACCTTGCGTTCTTTTCTCTCAACCTGAAAACCTACTGGTTGATCCATATAGATCTCTTTGTCTAGTTCTCCATTGAGAAATACTATCTTTACATCCATTTGGAACAATTCCAAATCTAGATGTGCGACGATAACTAGAATGAGAGGCAAATATCACCACAGGAGAGAATATCTCATCATAATCTATACCCTCTTGTTGAGTATAGCCTTTCGCTATGAGTCGAGCCTTGTACTTGTCAATTGATCCATCAGCCTTGCGCTTGATTTTTAAGACCCATTTGTTACAAATGGTCTTGCGCCCAGGCGGAAGGTCAACTAACTCCCATACATTATTCTTAGCCATTGAGCTCATCTCTTCCTACATAACAATTATCCATTTTTTTGAATTGGGTGATTTTGTGGCTTCCTCAAAAGAAACTGGCTCATCAACATCCATAAAAATACTCATGAAGGACTCTCATTCTATATTGAAGCATCAGTAAGGAACTATTCCACGTTGGCTTCTACGAATCTGTGAATCTTTAGGGCCTCCTAATGGTATACTCCCACTAGGTAGAGGATCGTTCTCACTATCTCTAATAACCATCTGATGAAGTTGTGATTCCTTATCCTAACTGTTCGATATGGAAGGTTCTTCTAACTCATAGAGTTTAAGATCCTTTTTTACCTCACCAATGCTTGAAAAATCCTCTTCTAGGAAATTAACCTCGCGTAACTCTATTTCAGTCATTCCCCCATCTGGGTGTTCACCATACATAACATAGCCCTTAGTGAGCTATGAATATTTAATAAAAACACATTTATTAGCTCTAGGACCTAATTTCTCATACTTATGAGAAGTATTGTGAACATATCCAACCGATCCCCATGGGTGTAAACCTTTTAAATTAGGCTTTTCACCGTTCTATAACTCATATGGAGTGGTAGGAATCGACTTTGAAGGACTCGATTAAGGACGTAAGCCGCAGTCATTAAAGCATCTCCTCAGTAACTTATTGGGAGATTAGCTTTATCCATCATCAACCTAACCATGTCTAAAAGAGTGTGATTCCTTTTTTCTGCATACCATTTTGTTACGGAGTACCAGGAATTGACAATTGTCTACGTAACCCTTTTTCCTTGCATAATTCTTTGAACTGATCAGACAAATATTCTCGACCCCTATCAGTTCGAAAAACCTTCAAGTTCCTTTATTGCTGATTCTCAACCTCTGCTACAAAGTGTTTGAAATAATTCAAAGCTTTAGAGTGGTGAGCTAACAGAAATATTGAGCCGAAACACGAGAAATCATCTATAAATGTTATAAAATAGGATGCACCATGTCGTGCCTTAACATTCATTGGTTCGCAAATGTCAGAATGGACTAACTCTAACAAATGAGTAGCTCTAGAAGCCTTACCAAAAGGCTTTTTACATGCTTTTCAAACAAGGCTCACATATAGGTAGGCTAACTTTGGCGAGAGAGCCTAATAGTCCTCCTTTAGCCAATCTAGCCATTCTTTCTTGCCCTATGTGGCCTAGTCTTGCATGCCATTTAATGGAATCGGATACATTATCAGAAGAAGAAGAAGAAGATGCAACACAAATAAGGGAATTATTATTCAATTTTGATTCTAAATCTAACATAAAGAAATCATCCCTCAAACTACCATGACCACAAAATGTTCTACCAAGATAAATTGACAAACTAATGTCCTCAAAATGAAAAGAAAAACTTAACTTCAAAATTGCTGAAACTAAAAGCAGATTACGTCAAATAGTGGGTGCATGAAGCACATCATAAAGGAGCCAGTTGCGCCCAGTACGCAACTTGAGCTGAAATGTACCAACTCCTAAGAATTCTTCTGAGCTCCATTTTCCATTATTACATAATTCCTACCAACTGGTATTCGACGATAATCTACAAATCTAGCCCGATCTCTAGCTACATGTTTGGTTGCTCCTGTGTCTACAATCCAACCAAGGAGAGAGTGAGCAATAAAAACATGTGAACAAACAAATATATTTAGAGAGCTAGTAATAAGATGTACCTTCTTCGGCTTAGTACACTCTTGAGCTAAGTGGCCTTTTTGTCCACAGTTATAGCATTTGAGTTTGGACTTATCATTATTTCCAACACGCTTGCCTCTACGACACATAGTTACTCTGCCATCTCTTGGCGCCAGATTCTTAGCCTTTGCTTGTTTAGCTCCTTTTGCTGTCCTTTGTGCTGAGGCTTGTATCCCCTGTGCTTTCCAGCTTTAGCGATAAGTGTAGCAGAACGGTTCGTATCTTTGCGCTCTGCCTCGAGCTCAAGATGTCGAGAAATGTCATTAAAAGTTTTGATTCCCTCATTGTGTGTGAGCACCAATTTCACATGTCCCCATGAAGGGTTAGGTAGGGATCTGATAATTGACAGAATCTGTTGCTCTTTAGTGATATCATTGCCAATTGCCTTCATTTCTCTAATCATGGCAAACATCACCCTAAGGTGCTCAGCCATACTATGTTTTGGGTCCATCATATATTGATTGAACTTCAATGTAAGAGCACATAGCCTAGTTATTGTCTTGCCTCCATACTTCAAGTGTAATTGATCCCACATTTCTTTAGCAATTGGGAATTTCCCAAATTCCCCAATGAGGTCATCATGCATGCAACTCAACAAGGTAAAGCACGCACTCCTATCCCTCTTAAACCAGTTCACGACAATTTAATTGATTTTTTTATGATGGTAATATAATAAATCAAAAAATTAATTTTGCTAAATATATATATAGCCCATTCATTTCCAAGTCGAAACTCTACGGAAAGAGGCCTAGGGACTTTCCTGAGCACAGCCCTCTCACGCTGTTCAGTTTTTTTTTTTAAAAGAAAAAAACTTAATTTTAATTTTTTTTTATTTATAGAAATTAGCAACAACATGCCTAACATTTTTTGGGCTGGACCAATGATCCATCTGCCTAGCTTAAGATACTAAACTTGGCATAACATAGCAATTAACAAGCTCTTTGTTTACACTACAACCTTGCTGTTTTGGGAGCAGAACGCATGTTTGAGCTACGAGTCCCACGCCGCTCTCAGCCAGGCATGCAAGAGTTGCAATAGCAATATTCAAAAAAAATTCTTTTCTGCTTAAACGGTTCAAAAAATACATATTTAACTCAAAAAAGTTTGAATTTTTTTTTTTTTCGATTTAACTCTGATTAAAGCCTATTTTATATCAATAAAAAGATCATGGAGAGTACAATCTAAATATGTCAATTTCATTAACAAAAAATGAAATCTTATTTTCTGTTTTTGAGTAAAAAAAATCTGTTGTATGTGAATTATCCCCCCCCAAAAAAAAACTTTGAATATGCCATAATATAAAACAATTTTAAAGATGCATCAATCTAATAGTATAAGCAATAAACAAATCAATGCCATACTAATCAAGAGGCGAAAACAAGCAATAGGCTCTGATACTACTGTAAGAAAAAATATGGGTTACCTTAGGCGAAAAAATACCTACGCAGTAAGATCCGAAAGCTTAAATTACGAGCCCTTCTTGTTACAAACTCCATGTCAGCAGAGAGGTCACTAGAGTCTCCCTTATGGAACACATACTCCAAATTCCAAGGTACAAAAATGGTGACCATGGAGAGATAAACAGACAGAGAAACAAGTTTTGAGTGATCTCTTACGGGTAAACTACCACACAACACACATATATTTCTTTTCTTCATATCTAATATATAGAGATATGTAGATAGAGATCCACACTCAATAAAAATCTCTTATAGATAATTAAATAATTATCTTATCATATAATTCAAATAACTAAAGATAATACAGTAATTATCTTATTATTATTATTATATGATAATAATCTCGTAACCCATGTGGACACTCTATGGGATATGAATCAGGTCAAATCCAATCCAATTCTCAACAGGTTGAATATAGATGGTTATGAGCTACATACATAAGTTGATAAATAGAAGAGCAAATTACATTTAGCATCTCTGTACCTATTTTCACTTTGTCCTCTGGCTTTTAAAAGTTGATAATCAACCCCTCACATTTTTGGTCAAGTTTTAATTCAACTCATCTATTAACCCACGTTAAATAAGGTGCCTACTTTTCCATTTGCCTTATTTAACATTGGTTAACAAATGGGTTGATTTAGAATTTGACCAAAAGTGTGAGGTGTTTATCATCACTTTTTTAAAGATTATGGGACAAAGTGAGACTAAGTGTAAAGTGTAAGGTGTTAAGTGTAATTTCCACTTTATTGTATTGTCTTGAAAGTTGCCACGTGAATTTCACGTGTTGCTTTTTATGTTTGCCTGATTTAACGTGTGTTAAAAGATGAGTTGAATTGAAACTTGACCAAATATGTGAGGTGTTGAGGGTCACTTTTTAAAGGTCATTGGACAAAGTGAGACTGAATGTAAAGTGCATGGATGATAAGTGGAAATTACTCTTAAGTAAAATTTTGATATGATTTGGTCAAACTTTAAAAAAAAAAAAAAAAAAAAAAGTAAAACAACGTACGTGTATTATGCAAAAAGATATACCTTTGGCTTGGGTTATCTGCCTAACAAAGAAGATTGGGCGAGGAAAGGAATAGAGATGGCTGGAAGAGCCAGGGCAAAGCAAGCCGGGAAGCATTATGAGTTGGTGCACCGACCTATCCAGGGGACCCTGAACGGACACTTTGTCCGGGAGGGGGAAGACTTCCCATTATGCGGCTTTCCGGAGCCCTCGTTGAATTCAGAGAAGCGGCGTTTGCCCGGCTTCAAAATCTTTTTTGATCTTCAGTTGTCCGGGGATGAAGTTGCCGAAGAGTAGACAGACCCACCAGCTGAGGCTGAGCAGTGCAAGGAGGAGGATTCCGAGAGCACAGAAATTGAGATGGGGGTAGCATTGGCTTGTCTCCTCTCAGATCCTCAGATCGTACCGGAGTGCTTGGGGGATAACTTCTCAGTTTCCATGATCGGGGATGAAGTGGCTGTGGGCCCATCTTCAGGCATTCTCGATGCATCCATCGCACCCTCCATCGTCTGGCAATACGAGGAGGGCTTTTTATCGAGTAGTTCCGGGTCAAGTAGTGAGCCGGAATCTGATTCCACTGAGTCTGTGGAGTCGGAATCAGATTCCAGCTCTTCTGAGTCTGAGTCCGGTATTCTTGGGGGTGATAACCCGGATGCCACTATCCTGTCCAGGTCATCTTTTTCTTTTTTCTTTGAGTCTGCTGTAACAAAGGAATCAGGCGGACGGGATGTTATTAATGAGAATGGTACGGCTGTGGCTTCTGAGTACTTTTATGTGCCTTTAATTTATTGCATTAATCAAGACTTTCAAAATTTTGATGAAAACGACGAGGAAGAAATTCCTCCAGTTTTACAACGTTTGATTGATCAAGAACATGAGAGGTTTGTAAAACCTTGGTTGATGAAATCGCCACAATTAATGTTGGTACTGAGAAGGATTCGCGGCTGGTCCAGATCAGGTCCACGTTGTCTTCAGAGGAGCGCGAGCGCTTAGTCGCTTTATTAAAAGATTTCAAAGATGTTTTCGCGTGGTCCTACGAAGACATGCCTGGAATCGATCTTGAGATTGTACAGCATCGGATCCCTCTTGACCCAGAGGCTTGACCTGTTAAGCAGAAGCTCCGAAGGATCTGCCGGACTAGGCTCTGAAAATCAAAGAAGAGGTCACTAAGCAGATTGACGCAAGGTTTCTGTTAGTATCTGAAAACCTAACTTGGTTGGCCAATATAGTTTTGGTGCTGAAGAAGGACGACAGAATTCGAGTATGTGTGGACTTCAGGGATTTGAACAAAGCCAGTCCGAAGGACGACTTTCCTCTGCCACATATTGACGAATTAGTGGACTTCACCGCTAGTGTCACGCCCCAAACTTGCCCCTAAAAGTTTGGGCATGACCTAATCAGAAACGGACACTTAACTTGATATACATAACATATGGGGCCTGAACGGAAGCATCAAATATTATAATTTAACAAAAAAAAAATAACAGAACTCCATCCATTGAGCGACCCTTACCATGCCAAGATCACAAACAGAACACAAGGCAAATAAACTTACAATGATGTGCATCAGAGAATTTAGCTATGTACACATGCATATATAGACCCAACCCTCCAGATTGGGCGTATAACAAAAACATTGAAAGGTAAAAGGATTAAATACACTTCAACCTTAGATAGACAATCAGGGTACAAAACCAAAAGCTTAGCAAAACTCTATAAAACGAGCTGCTTCCATTTAAGTGCCTGGACATTTTGAGGTTGACAAAAGAGGAACGGACGCCATGGGTTAAGACTGACCTCCAGGTGGAGTGCCTACAGAAACAGACATAACATAAAGTGAGCCAAGCTCAGTGAACAGTAGTATGTAAACAATTTAATTACAATGTACATATATATAAGTGCAGAGAACATATAGTTAACTTTATCCTGTAATTATTTTCAGAATGGCCTTAGGCCTAAACTTAAACAGAATGGTTTTCAGCCCTTAAACAGAACGGCATTAAGCCCTTAAACAGACGGCATTAAGCCCTTTTCACGCATGTATGAACTCAAGAGGTGGCTCGCACGGATTCTAGAGGTGACTCGCATGGCAGCACTTAGTTCCGTGCAGCACTTTGTTTCATACTAACAGATCGTACAGAATGGCCATAGGCCTCATAACTTTCACAGAACGGCCATAGGCCTCATACTTTTCACAGAACGGCCATAGGCCTCATAACGTTCACATCGGCTTTAAGCCCAGTTCACATATGTATGGACTCAAGAGGTGGCTCGTACGGATTCTAGAGGTGGCTCGCATTGCAGCACTTAGTTCCGTACAGCACTTTGTTCCATACCAGAAAACATTAGGTCTTAAAGACCGATCAAATCAAATCATGCCATAACATAGCATAAACGAAACAGATAAACAGAAACAACTTCATACATATTCTTAATTATGCTTGAATCATAAATAGAAATTAGAGTTCATGCTTGATTATACATGGTACATCCAATAGCGCTAACAAATCAATATAGAGCGTATATGTTAGTTCCATAACGGAACCTTCGGTACTAGGCACTGGTAACATACTTGAACCACGGTATTATTACCCCCGGGTAAGGGCCTTGTGCTAAGGATGCCATGGATACTTTTACATATATGGACAATCATTCATTAATTCAAAACATAACATATCAGAAAATAGAGCATTTCTCGTTATATCATGTCATTACAGTACACTTAACAAAGACAGAATAGTTTACATCATAATGTGAGTTACATGACAATGTCATTGATGTTTAATTATGTCTTCAGGTTGAGTCATTCGTAAGTCAATCCGATGTTTATCATAATTCTTAGCAGTTATTAATGTAGAAAATATTTCATGGTTTGATCTAATTATTCATTCTGATAATCCATTCTGGGTAGATATCTATGTCATAAAACATATGTTGAACCAAATAAACTATAGAAGTTCATAATAGGTCATTCAGAACATCATGTTCCCGTTCAAAATATCATGTTCCCATTAAGTGGGATTTACATTCATAATTCCTTCCCGTCAACTAATCGCGTAGTGTTAACATTCATATGTAATTCTTGTGCGGAATTCATAGGTAATTTATAGGTTATAGCACATCAATGATAATCATTAATCGTAACCGGAATACCAAGTAGGTTTAGAGTCATACCAATGTACGCCAAAATCTTTTAACGTTCACATAACTTCACACCGCTTTCCAATCAACATAATGTTAACGTAACGTAACTACTTGTGAGGAGCAGAGCATTGATAATAAGAATTATTAACAGTAAAGAAATGTGCGATTATAGCACTACTACTCACAGTGCCATAGCGGAGCGCTTGCCCTCCCGGGTTATGACCTACACATGTGCATAACGTATACATTAGTTCCTTTTCTCTTTCTTTCATTATTTCCTGCATCATTTACTTTGAACGAATTTATAGGCATCTTAGGGACATCAAACACATATTTCAAAAATACTCGAGGGTTAAGCATGCAAAACGAAGCGAACAAAATTTTACAGCTTGGGCCGCACGTGCGGCAAGGCTTCCCGCACGTGCGGCAGTGATCCCCGCACGTGCGGCGATTCTAGGCAGAATGCAGTCCGAAATCCAGCAAAACCCAATTTTTGGAGAGCACTTGCAAGGCTCAAATGGATCCATTAATTACAAGATTATAATCCAAAAATCATGTTAATAAACACATATCAATCTAACTAAGAATGAGATCTTTAACCTTAAAACTCCCAAACACAACTTAATGCCATAATATTCCATATTTACACTGACACACTCATACATACATATAGCCATTGTTCATAAGGATGAATTCAAGCTTGGTAATCAAGGGAACAGGATGTATCTTCCCACTAGATAACTTAAGTTGAATCAAAATAAATAGATGGCAAAATTATCATACTAATTCTTCAACACACACACACAACTTCCATCACAACTCTAAGTCACACAACACCAAGGGATTCCTACTCTAAAGCAAGAAAAGGAATAGAATTAGGTGGGTTAAACTCACCTTGAACCTTAATCTCTAGATAACTTCTCAATTTCCCAAATTTCCTTCCTTGATGAACTTCTTTTCTCCCTTTCAAGCCCTTCTCTTCTCTAATTTTCTTCTCATGGGATATTTTTAGTAATGGCTCTCTAAGTCAAAGGATTAGAGAATATGGACATATATATATATATATATATATTAAAGGTGACTAAGGACAAAGATTAATCAGTTTAATCATTCCAAATTGAAATTTCACAGAAAATCATATTATGACTTAAAAATTATGCTAATCCCAAATATAAAATCAATTTCAGATTATCAAGCCTCTACGGCTCTTAATTTCTGATCCAAACACCGTAATTGTGACAAATATTTTTCTTATCATACAGATATACATCCATAATTATAGGGTTCACTTAATGAAACTTAATTTCACATAAAATTTCACAGTGAGCATTTAAATACTCAGAATAAGGAACTGAAAATATACCAGAAACAGATACGAGGATCGGGTTATTACAGCTAGGCATGCGCTGCTCTCGTTCACGGATGGGTTTTTAGGCTACAATCAGATTTTGATGGCACCCAAAGATAGGGAGAAGACTGCTTTCACCACCCCATGGGGAACTTATTGTTATAGGGTGATGCCTTTTGGCTTGAAAAACGCTGGGGCTACGTATCAACAGGCTGCAACCACGATTTTTCACGATATGATCCATAAAGAGGTTAAGGTGTACGCGGACGACATAATTGTCAAGTCTAAGGAAAAAGAGGGCCACTACACCGTCTTGCAGAAATTTTTCCAACAGATCAGAGAGTATCGGTTGCAGCTGAATCCTCAGAAATGTACATTTGGTGTTACAGCAGGGAAAATGCTGGGGTTCTTGATCACACAAAGGGGTATCGAGGTCGATTCTTCCAAAATCAAGGCCACCTTAGAAATGCCACCACCGAGGACTGAAAAGGAGGTGTGAGGCTTTCTGGGTAAAGTGCAATTCATAAGACGGTTTATTGCAAAATTAACCTTGACTTGTGAACCACTGTTTGGTCTCCTGAAGAAAGGAAAGAAGTTCCAATGGGACGACCAATGCCAAGTTGCTTTCGAGCAGATCAAGCAATATTTACAGAACCCACCTGTGTTGTCACCGCCTGAGCCAGGGAAACCGTTGATTCTTTACCTATCAGTGAACGAAACGACAATAGGCTGCATGCTTGCACAAGAGTTTGAGGACAAAGTGGAGAAGGCTATTTACTACCTGAGCAAGAAAATGCTGGATTACGAGACCCACTACACTCCGCTGGAGAAGGCTTGTCTGGCCTTGGTATGGGCTATCCGAAAGTTGAGGCACTACCTGTTAGCTCACTCTGTAATACTGGTTTCGAGATTAGATTCCATCAAATATCTCTTCGAGAAACCGGCACTTATGGATAGGCTAGCTCATTGGTTTCTTCTACTTTCCGAATTTGATTTGAAGTACATGGCGCACAAGTCAGTGAAAGGGAGAGCGGTAGCGGAGTTCCTAGCCGACCACCCAGTTGAAGGGGATGAAGCAGTTGAATATCTGTTCCCAAACGAGGCCATTCTGCATGTTGAAGAAGAGACTTTGACGATGTACTTTGACGGAGCGTCAAACCAATACGGGTATGGGATAGGGGTATTGCTGATAGCACCCAACAATTCCCGTATACCTCTATCATTTAAACTCCGGTTCAAAATGTCGAACAATGAGGCAGAATATGAGGCATGTATTGCTGGACTGGAAGCCGCCCTAGAACTAGGGGCAAAACGGTTAGATGTCATCGGGGACTCAAACCTTGTTGTATCTCAAGCTAAGGGAGATTGGAAAGTTAAAGAAGAAAAGATGAGAATCTATCACCAGACCTTGGACGTTCTGATTCCTCGGTTTAAGAAACTGAACTTTGCTCATCTGTTAAGAGAGAACAACAGGTTCGCTGATTCATTAGCAACTCTATCTTCTATGATAGACATCCCTTTTGGAATCCGGATGCGTCCGATCATCATTGAACAGAAATTCGTGCCGACCTACGAGCTGATTGCTGCCATAGATGAGGTACAAGATCAAAACCCCTAGTATTACGATGTCTAGAACTTCTTGGGAGAGGAAGTGTATCCACCAGGGGCAAATGCCAAACATAATAGGGCAATTCAAAGAATGGCTGCTCAGTTCATCGTCTGCGGGGGTAAACTGTACAAGAGGGGTCATCTCGGGATGTATAAGCTGTGTGTTGATGCTGAAGAGTCCAGCTCGGTTGTGATCTCCAGTGCAATGCTATTCAGATTAGGGGCAACTTTCCAGTTGCTGGGATCCCAGGTTGTACATCTTAGTGATAGATCTCGGGCGTGTCCAGTTTTGATCCATATCGAAAATGGTTTTGAAAAGTTTTAATAAAAGTTGATTTTGCTCAAATTAATCTTTTTACAACTTAGACCATTTTTGGACCAAACGGAAAATTTTCAGTACCCACAACCTTCAATTACATTGATTTCGGTACAAAGTTCTCCTACTCTTGAATACAAATTGAAGTTGCTTTTTATTACATTCATAAAGAAAACTTGAAAGTACTGATAAAGCAATAAATTCGGGGCATGGATAAGTCAGGTGTTCCTGCGCCCCCTCCCAGAGTTTGTGGAAGGCTCTGATGCCAAAATAGGCCCAACCTGCGCCTCGTCATTGAGCCAAGCTATGCATTCATCAGAAAGGGTGCAACTGAAAGTGAGAGCGGGGGCCAGAAGCTCTCTCGTCCTCCATGCTATGGCATACCGAGCTAGCTGTGCACCTCGGACTGGAAATGCGGCAGGGTACTCTATCCCCTCTTCCGGGCAAGTCTGATCATGCCCAAATTGGTGCCGAAATCGGAATGGGAAGTAAAAGACACAATGTGTCAGGCCGATCAACTGAATCCTGGGCTGACGGGACATGCTGTAACTCATCGCCGACAAATTTAGCCAGGGGCAGCGCCAAGCAATGCTAACAGCGGACAGACTGCACATCCATTCGCACCACCATCCCTCGTTTGGGGCATCAACTAGGCATCGCCGGAAGAAATAACCGTGAGCTGAATATGTTGGGCATGAGTCCACGATTTTCAACTTATCCATCAACCATATCTGGGGAGGGATGAAAAATGAGAGATTAAAGAATAGAGAGGTGTACGTGGAGAGAAAAGTGAGAAAAGGGTTTTGAGAGAAAAACCGAGCCTGAGGGCCGAGTGATGTGAGAAATATATGTGAGATAGGGTGGGAAACATTACCTGCAGCAGTAGTGGACTCCCCGCGAATCTAGTCATCTCCCGGCAATGGAAGACATCCAAATCCATCAGTGTCTCAGCTAGCATCATGGCAATACAGCTCTTGCCCACTTTTAAACCTTGGGCAACCTCAATCAAACGGACGCTAGACCCTCCGGAGCCTGGGGCAAGCAAGAAATGAGATAACATGCACAAGCAAAGCGCATGTCACCGAAAACCCTGCTAGTGATGATCATCGCGGTCACTGGCATCAGAAAACCAACGAATCAGGCTCGGAATGTCCAGTTCTCCGTCACGAATCAAAGGCCGAGCGTCATGCAAAGTGAGCCCGCACATCCATCTTAAGGCTTGGATGTGGCCGAAGCGGAATTGGGGCAAGATCTCTTCATCGCGCTGAGATTCCATCAAAGCCTGGAAATCTTCAAAAGTAGGACACATCTCTTGTCCGCTAAAGCTAAAAACATGAGTTACCGGATTCCAACACCTAGCCGCGGCATGAAGGAACAGAAAACGTAGCAGGGTGCGGCTCAGCGTGAATAGTGCATTTATTCCGAAGCTCCGGAAATTCAGCTTTTCCGAGCCATCCAAGTTAGAGATCCAATTTGTGAGATTTTGGACAAGAAATGCCTCCATTTGGTGCAAAAACTGAGTTAGAATGAGGGAACCACGAAGCTGGAACCTTTATAGAAGATAAGGCTTTGAGTAGAGGACAGGTGGCCAAAATCTGGAGGTCCCCAGCCTCACTGGTCGACCGACCACATTTTCTGGTCGACCGACCACCTTTTTGGGTCGACTGGCAACAAAAGTGGTCGACAACTACCTTTTCTGGTCAGCAATGGGCCTGAGTGGTCTACAGCTGCTTCTTGTCTCTAGTAGAGAGTCCCCAGCCTTCCTATGTGCTGAGAATGCTGAAGGTCTGAGTTTATTTCTGTTTCGGATGCGTCCTGTTGTTTTGTTTGTCCAATATGCATATGCTTATTGAGTTGTTGCTCTTTTGTTTATCGAGTTGTTAACCTTGTTTATCGAGTCGTTAACTTTGTTTATCGAGTTGTTGAGCTTTGTTATCGAGTTGTTGCAATTTGTTTATTGAGTCGTTGTTTTCCTTATCGAGTTGTTCTTTAAGTTGTTTTGTTTAGTTTGTTGTGTTGGTTCACTACCTGACTTGGCAATACACAAGTGTTCAAACTTCCAACAATCTCATTTTTGTGCAAAATGGTGCGATACGATGCTTAGAGTACAAATGCAACACTTTTTGAACAAAAAGCTGTGTTCATTCTATCATGGTTTCTCTTTACAAAGTACAAAAGTTTTAAAGAAAATAAAACTGCCTAACGCTGTACAATGTGCTATAACTACTAGCAAAAAGAAAACAAAGCAAAAACATCTGAGTCGGTGCTATCTGGCTCAAGATCGAGAGGCCCTCTTCACCCTCTTCGGTTGAGCAGCCTCTACACCACCGCCGTCGGCACCCCGTCTGAACTAAAGCCGCCATCCTCGGAATCCTCCTCGGCGTCATCTCCGCCCTTAGAACCTGAACCAGCGTCACCACCTCCGCCCTCGGATGTCTCTGACTGAGGATCTGCTGGCTCCTCCTCCTCACTAGTCTCGTCATCACGTCTGGCAGGCGCTCGACGTCTCCCTCGGCCGCGTGCCGCAATCCCTCTCCCTGCTACTGGAGAAGGCCCGGATGGCCCGAGCTGTAGAGGTGTGACCTGAAAAGGCAGTTTGAATACATCAGCCAGGGTATGTATATCAGATGCAAATATGGTGCATGGAGCGAGTGCATGTAGATATAGTATGTGAATGTGATGTGTCGGATGTGATCTATACATGCAGTGAATCAGTGCAGTGAAATGTTCAGTTTCGATATATCAGCAAAAGTATGATAAATGCAAGGAAATTGGAAAGTACCGGGATGCCGTGGGAGTGCAGCATCGTCTCTCTCCTCAAAACCGTAAACTCAAGTGAGGCCATCGCCTCGAGCAACCCCTCAACATATCCTGTGGAAGGCTGCAGATGTAAGTTCAAGCCATGAGTGAATGAATGGCTAAGTATCTGAGTGATAAATGAAAGTTGTAATGCATACCGGAGCTGAGTCAGAAGCCCTGGAATATCGATGATCTAGCAATGGGGGCTCAAGCGGGATCTGATAAGGCGTCCCATACCACCAACCTGTCAGCTCTGTTGGAGGATCTGGTCATCCAGCTGTAGACCGCCCCGAGAACTCCGCTCTCCGCGCCGCGAGGGCGCGAATCGTTTTGTTCTTAGCTACTACAGTTCGGACTCATGTCACGGTTCTGAATCTAATCTTGCAAAGTGCAATGCAAGACTGATAAATCACCAAAGAGTCCAAATTCGGCAAATCGTTTTGGAAAACTGATTTTTATAAAGAAGTGCCAAACATGAACTGCTTTGCCAGATACAGAGTCGCCACATAAATATTTTATTTTGGGGAAATTTAGGAGACCCTGACTCGTGCCTAAGGCCACGTGTCCGTCATCACCAAAGTTGCCTCGGCTCGGGAACTTGGGTACGAGAGGGGAAGGTTATGCAATGAGCACCCCCGCTCGCCCAATCAAAGATCGGCCTTTACTAACATGATATATTGTTTTTGAAAACACATGTGTTCTTATTCCTGTTATTAACCTAGAATTACTATGTGATGCGCATAGCATACAAGTATAGACTAGATCGCCTAAGTTGGAACAAAACATTTCATGTTCGTTTGTTTGAAAATAGTCTAGAGGTGCTACTCGCAAGTAGGCTAAGTCGTGGATTTTGCCACCCTCAAGTGGGCTTAAAACACACATTTGATGAATCGTTCCAATTTAAGCAATCCAACCTTCACCCACAGGCATTCAAGCAGTTAAACACTTAAGCAGTTAGCCTCATGGCAAGCATGCTAACATGGCAATATATACATCTCATGCAATATGCTAAAGCGTAAACACTCACAGTGTACTCCGAGCCAAAACAAAGAACTAGTTAGAAATCATGCATGATCCTAGTTCATGTTAAGATGGCTAATGCAACACATGCAAAAATGCAACTAAGATAGGCTCGGCTATTCTAAGATGGCATATGAATGCAACTTGATAACATGCTGTTGAACACGTATTCAAGTGTATTGAAATACAATGCAGTTAGTATGATGCGCCGAGCCCGGTGCATGCAAGACAGATGAATGAATGCACACATGCGAAGCATAAGTATGCTAATGAAAATATGCCCTAAAACTAACCATCGTAAGCGGTTAAGTAAAAGGGAGAAAGAAATGGGGGTTGGAAGACATGCATCACACACACGCACGCTTATTACAATAGTTGGCCCTCTCGACGGGGGGTTCGAATAAGAAGCTAACTAGCTAATCTAAGCTAATTAAACTAATTATTACATCATAGAACTAATTAACTAATCCTAGTTAACTAATTAGTTATTACAACACAAATTAAAGAGCTAAACGCATTAACTACTTCAATACAAAACCAAAGCATAAACTAGCTACGGAAAGCAGTAAAGAGAGGTCCTCGGGGTGAGGAGTGCATGCATGCTCGATCGCCTCGTTTGAAAATCCGTCGCGATGCCCCAACTTGCCTCTGTTTTCAATTGTTCTCAGGACCTTGCACCAAGCTCCAGAAAGCTTCTAACTCACCTTGGGGACCTATAGGAGCATGGCCAACCACTTTTTGGGGGTGCCAAACACCTGCCGACCAGTTACCATTGCTGCAGACCAGTTAAAGTGGTCAGCCAGCTAGTTTTTCTGGTCTGCCGACCACTTGTTGCTGCACTTCTCCAGTTTGCTGCAACAGAGAGCAAGAAAGGGCATGGCAATGTATTTGCAAGGTATGTGTGCACAACCACCCTCCCTATCATTTCATACGCTAAAGGGAGTGCGGTTCTCAACCCTCGGGCCACCAATCGCGCATTTCAATGCATGATGGCCGAGAAGCCAAATTGCACAATTCAATATGAAATGAATGCACACATAAACACATAAAGCCTTGACCTCTATCATGTATGATCAAGAGGGTCAGCGATCGAGAATTGAGGCACATTTCATCACTTCAAGTATGAAACGTCCCTCATTTTTCGTGTTTGGACTAACACCTAATCCAAACACAATGCAAGCAATAACATGCATAACACAATGCTAAATGCTAAGAACAACATGGCACACGCAACGCAATGTAACATAAGCATGCAAACGATATGGCATACACAATGCTAAGAACAACATGTCATACTCAATGCAATGTGACATAAGCATGCAAACAACATGGCATACACAATGCTAAATGCTAAGAACAGCATGGCATACTAAATACAATGGAACATAAGCATGCAAACAATATGGCATAGACAATGCTAAATGCTAAGAACAGCATGGCATACTCAATGCAATGTAACATAAGCATGCAAGCAACATGCAAATAAACATGCTAAATGGACTTAAACCGAATGTGGGGGACCTCAGTCATGCCCAAAACTGTGGCCATAATGCTAAGAAATGAAGGCACGAAAGCATATACAAGCATGCACATGCATTGGCCTATCAACTAGGCCTAAGAGCACAACCCTCAAGAGTGCTCAAGGAGTGATAAACATGGAAGTGTAACAACACTATATGCACTGAAATAAGGTATGAAATGATGCCAAATCATTCAAACAACATAAGCAAGGCATGCAAGAGTCCTTAAGCATTAAAGCTAGCAAAGAGGACTACTCTAGGGACATGCAATACATGGCACAAAAACATGAACCAGCCATAAACAGAGCTCAAGTAGGTCAAAACAAAGACCAAAACATGCTAAGATGGGAGCTCAAAAGTCTAGGCATGCAAGCGTACAAGCTAGGCCATAAGCTAGGCAACAATGTATAACCCTTAAAGGCATTCGAAGCATGAAGGAAGTGGGAACATAGCAATTCTATAAGCTCTGAAATATCATGATAAATGATGCTAAATCATGCACATGATACAAATGAAGCTTGCTATGGTGCTCAAAGCTTGAAACTAACATAAGCACTTGCACTATAGCTATGCAATACATGAAGCATATGGCTAAGGCAACCCAAAACAGTCCTAGAGCATGTCAAAATGATGCTAAAACATGTATGGAGGGAAGCCAAAACAAGCCAACATGAAGGGCCAAAACATGGATCATGCAAGGGCAATAGGGAAGATTACACTACACCTACCAAGACCAAGCATAAGATGACTTAACCAACAAAAATCAGAGTTATATCATGGAAAAATAATCCCAAAAACACACTGAAATGATAGCTCGCAAGCTTAGGCATGAAGGCATACGCAATGACTCATTCCTAGGCATAAAGGACCAACCCTCCAAAGCATCAAAAGAGTGAAAGATGTGAAAGCATGAACATAAAACATGCACTGAAATCACATAACAAATGATGCCAAATCATTCAAATAGCCCAAGTAATGCATGCTAGTGGACTCAACACACAAAGCTAACAATCTAGAATGCATTATAGCTATACAAAGCAATGCATGCATGACCAAAACAACATAAATCAGAGCTAGAGCATGCTAAAACATGGACAAAATCTTCTTAGAGTTAAGCCAAAATCATGTTAGAATGATGGTCTAAAGCATGATACACATTAGGCTAGTTCATGGAATTGCACTACAAGTACATGGAGCATGTATAGGGCTATCAAACCAAACCTTAACAGAGGTATATCATGGCAAAACAACACCAAGAACATGCTAAGATGGACTCAAAACAAGCTAGAAAGACATGCTACTTCATGAAGCACACAAAGCTAGTTTGCAAAATTTACACTACAAGTGTATAAGGCATGCAAGGAATGACAAAACAAAGTCAAAATAGTGGTATGCCATGCTGAAATAAGGCCAAAAATGGCCTAAGATGGAGCCAACATATGCTTAACAAACATGCTCAAACATGAGGCATACAAAGCAAGCATACAAAACACAAGGAGAGGGGATGACCCTCTCCTATTTGGGACCTCAAAACACCATTTCCACCACTAAAATTCCTCTGAGTTTCAGTGGTGAGAAGGCCAAAAGGAGGTGGTCCCAATAGCTTAAAAGGAAAGCACAAAACAAGGCCAAACAAGGCACAAGAGGGGGTAAACTACCCCCAACACAAAAAGGACCTTAACAAACATGCTAAGGACTAAAAATTAGAACTTTTTTTAGTTTAAAGTCAGGCCTAAAACAACATGCAAGTAGGGCCAAAAGCTTAAGCAAAAATAAGGGTTTAAGAGGTTAGTTTCTCACCCTTGTAGAACAACTCTAGAGCAACAACTCCAGCAGTTTTTCTGACCAAAACCAATCCAAAAACTTCAAAAACAACTTCAAGGGACCTCAGCTCCAAGAGGATGGTGTTTCACTATGTGTTTGTGTGTTAAAGTGTGATAAAAAGGCACTTTTGAAGCACAAATGTGAAGCAAAGAGTAAGATAGAGACAAATGTGTATCTATATCTCTCAAGCACCAGATTCTGAACCTGGAGAAGGAGAGGGGAGGTTCTCTTATATAGAGAACCAAAGTGTAAGCTTGTTGAACAAGCTTAAGGTCTAAAGCCATCCCTCCATATGGAGGATGGTTTTTGAGCCCTCTAGCTGTTACAGTTGGAAAGAAAATATCTCCAAAAAGGTGATAGAAAGCTGTCGACCACTTGAAGTGGTCGGCCAGCTACTTACACTAGTCAGCCGACCAGTGGAAGTGGTCGGCCAAGGAAGAAAGTGGTCGGCCATGGGGGGGAGATGGTCTGTAGCATGAAAGCAAGGCAGTGGTGTGGTGGCCGACCAGAAAAGGTGGTCCAAAGACCAAGAAAACCAGTTAGCTGACCAGAAAACTGGCTGGCAGGAAGGAAAGTGGTCTCCAAGGGGAAGAACTGGTCTCCCACCCTTATACCACATTCCAAACAAGGAAAACAAGGTTTGTACCCAAAAAAAAAAAAACAAAAAGGATGCAAGACAAGATTCCGGGAGGCAAGGGGCGCAGCCAGGAGTCTCAAAAACTAGTCTACGGGCACCAAAAGTGGTCTCCCAGACCACAGTGGCCCTCTAGGCCAAGGCAACAAGGCATGGTTCAAAAACCAAGCCAAACGGAGAACGTTAAGCAGTCTCGAGACAAGGCGCGCGGCCGAAGGCTCCGAAAATCAAAAAGTAGTCTTCAAGCGAGAAAAGTGGTCTACGACCACAAAAAGGTGGTCTACAGACCTCCTTCTCCCTTTAGGGAAGAGAAAACAAGGTTCGGTCCACAAATCAAGCCAAAGCACAAAGAGTTCAGAGGCCCGGAGGCAAGGCTCTCGGCCAAAAACTCCGGAAACTCAAAACGAGCTCAAACATGCACGATCACCGAGTCTTAAGGTCGGTCAAAAATGGGGTGTCTACACCAGCACACTGCCTAGTGGGAGGCATCCCCCTAGCCCTACCTCTCGATGCTCTAGCCCTGCTCGTCGAGGGGACATCTGCAGCTCGAGCACTGCTCGACGAGGGAATGTTAGCAGCTTTCCTCATAGGGACACGAACACCTATCAGCGGGGGCATCAGGTATGTGTGAAGGTATGTCATGTAATCCCCCTCCTCCAGGAAAAGGACTGCGTCAGCACCCTGCACAAGGTCGCTAACCTCTCGGGGAGAAAGACTCTCTATGGTCCGCATGTCTGATGGAGGCGGTGAAGGGATCTCCTGAACGGGATTACCCAGTGTCTAGCGCATGAAGCGCTCCCCGAGAAACCAGGCTCTGCCAACTGGTCCCTCAAACAGAATCCGGTATCGAGAGGCACCCCACGCCCCAGCAAACTAGAACCGAGAAAACCCTGGCATCACTACCCAAGGCTGCCAGGTGATCTGCGGATAGCAAGTGCATGAATTGATTAGTTGTCATTGATATGCAAGATAAACCAAAGCTGAAAGCATAAAGAACTGAGAGTTCTAGATTACCTCGGTTGCCCGTACTGTGTCAAAATAATGCCTGAGATATGGCAAGGTCTCTCGGGGTCTGGGCCGGTATCGACCTTCAAATCTATGCGAGTACGACACCTCACGTGGTGCCTTAACCTCCTGATCAGGAGCAAGCGTCGGGAAATAGGCGCATACCCACAGCTGTGAAAGGCAAGACAGTGGCAGTCAGAATACAGAATATACAGAAAATGCAAAATGCAGAGTGCAGAATGCGGAGTACATAATGTAATGTGTGCAATGTGTGAAGTGTGCAGTGTACAGGTAATGAAAAGCATAAATGTAAATCAAAAAGGCAGAATGTACCTCTCAAGCTCTCCAATAGCCGCCTACTATGTTCCCGCACCTGCGGGAGGTCGAGCTCATATAGCAATAAAGGGTAGCAAGGCCAGCGTCGCCCCAATCGAAGTGCCGAACCTGGGATAGGTCTACCAGAGCACTCAGAAGATGTAGCCCGATCGTGTTCCCCCTATCGGAGAACAATGTGGTCCCAAGAAGGAACATCAGGAATCCCCGGGCGTACTGCTCCATGGCCTCAACAGTCTCGGGCACAGTCCCTCTGTACTGCTCTGTGAACCAGGTGTATCTGACTATGCCTGATGATTAGTAGATCGGCGAATGGGCTCCGAGTAGATAAGTCCAGGCTGCCTCCCACTCACCCATATCGAAGTCATATGGAATTGGCCGACCTCCCACGTCAAGGCCCGTCAGCATGGCAAAGTCGTACGGGGTCATCGTCATGTCCCCAGTAGCTGAGAAATGGAAGGAGTTGGTGGTGTCCCACCATCTCTCCACTAGTACACCCAAGAGGGTCGTACTCACCGCAAGACGCGATAACCCCATACAAAATGGGCCGAACCCTGCCTCATCAACAATCTGTCAAACACTGTCTGGGAGCTCCACGTACCACTCCCTCGCTATAATCGACCCATATCCCCCGGTAAAATGGGAAGCTACCTGTGTTCAGAATGAGCAGAAATACAGTGTGAGTTGTGTTCAGAATGAGTAGAAATGCAGTGTGTGAGTTGTGTTCAGAATAAGCAGAAATATAGTGTGTAAGCTGTGTTCAGAATGAGCAGAAATGCAGTGTGTAAGCTGTGTTCAGAATGAGCAAATGTAGTGTGTAAGCTATGTTTAGAATGGGCAGAAATGCAATGTGTGAGTTGTGTTCAGAACGGGCAGAAGTGTTGTGTATGTAAATGTGTTCGGAACGAGCAGATAAAATACAGAGTGAAAGCATGAAGTGTGCAAGAAATACAAAATACATCGCAGAAAATGTAAGAGTGCAGTATGCACCTCGGGCGCGTAGTGAGAC
Organism: Camellia japonica; assembly: GCA_030407325.1. NCBI lineage: Eukaryota > Viridiplantae > Streptophyta > Magnoliopsida > Ericales > Theaceae > Camellia > Camellia japonica. Next base: position 40,396,105 of record JAPPVO010000017.1, read on the forward strand.
AGGTGAGACTCCGGCTCCCGTAGTAGTAAGTCCATGGGTGCTCATCGCGCAAAGTCTGTAAAATGATGAAAAATGCTGGGGGTAAGATGAGCTCCTCGGGACGGTACGTCGTAGGGTCGAAGGGCCGAATCCTAGGCGGCAACGGAATGATGTCAGGCTCCCTCTCCATCCCTGAAGGACCCTCATCGTATGGAGCATTGTCAGCCATCTGAAAAGAAGGTGCAAAATGAGCAAAAATGAGCGAAATGAGCTAAAATTGCCAAAAGTCAACAAAAGTCAACTCTCGGGAAGAGAAAAAGTTAAAGAAAGTCAAAACCCAGGAAAAGGTGCTAAACTTCGAGAGAAACATACCTCAAGTGGTGAAAATGGAGAAAGAAGCTCTGAAAACAAATTCTGATCGGTTCAAAGTGAAAGAAATCAGAAGATCTTTGTGAGTCAACTTTGCGTGGGGCGTTGGAAAACGCGTGCAAAGCCCGGATCTGAGAGGGAAAAGGGTCTAGGAAGGAAGAGGAGTGATTTTCGGCCTTGTGTGTGTAAGCATTTGTGTTTTGAAGCTGTGTATTTAAAGAGTCGAACCTCAAAAGCCCAAACTACCCCGGATTTTACTAAACTGGTTGACCGACCAGTTTTTCAGGTTGACCGACCACCTAGCTGGTCTACAAGTGGTTTTGGTGGTCGGCAACCCTCCAGGGTGGTCTTCAGGGTCCCATTGTCCTCTTTATGTGTTTTTATGCTGTTTGGAGTCATTGGCTCTCGAGAAAGTGCAAGAAAAGTTCACTATTTTCGACTCAAAATGTCCCCACGGGAACTTCGATTCACGTCTTCGATGCACGGCTCATCGTCACTCGTCAGGAGCAAAGTGTATCCTTTTTAAGTACATTGTGACCCCTCCGAGAGGTAAATCGAAGGTTGCGTTTGAATTGGTCTCGTTAAGGCGTGTATTTCCTTATTCGACATTTTACCTCAAACATGCTGTTGATGTTGCACTGAAAATGCGTTGTTTTTGTGCACGAAATATGTATGCCGCGTGGCATTGCTACGCACGTTTCACTTGCATTGTCATGCACCCTCTCCACTTGCATTGTTATGCACCATTCTCCTTGCATTGTTATGCACCCTTTCAGTTGCATTGTTATGCACTGCTCCACTTGCATTGTTATGCACCGTTCTCCTTGCATTGTTATGCACCCTTTCAGTTGCATTGTTATGCACCGCTCCACTTGCATTGTTATGCACATTCCACTTGCATTATTATGCACCTTTCTACTTGCATCGTTATGCACGCTACTTGCATTGTCATGCACCCTCTCCACTTGCATTGTTATGCACCGTTCTCCTTGCATTGTTATGCACCGCTCCACTTGCATTGTTATGCACATTCCACTTCCATTATTATGCACCCTTTCACTTGCATTGTTATGCACCCTTTCACTTGCATTGCTATGCACTGTTCTAATTGCATTGTTATGCACCGTTTCACTCGCATTGTTATGCACGTCTCCCATGCATTGTTACACACCTTTTCATTTGCATTGTATATGCATGCGTTTATCTCGCATTGAAATTGTATCCTGATGTAACGTTGAATCTGCGTGTCTATTATATTGTACCTGTCAAAGTTTCTTTTTGTGCAGGTACGATATTGTATGTACGGTTCATTTGAAGCTGGCACAACCAGACGATGTGTTATGTGTTTCAGTTAGAGGAACTCCGGGTGAGATCATTCATGTTCTCTCGAACTCTCTTGGTTACCTTTTTCCTCTCGCGTTTGACATGCGTTTGGATGCACCTTTCTCCTCTCGCGTTTGACATGCGTTTGGACGTATCTTTCTCCTCTCGCATTTGACATGCGTTTGGACACACCTTTCTCCTCTCGCGTTTGACATGCATTAGGACGTATCTTTCTTCTCTCGCGTTTGACATGCGTTTGGACGTACCTTTCTCCTCTCGCATTTGACATGCGTTTGGACATACCTTTCTCCTCTTGCGTTTGGCATGCATTTGGACGCATCTTTCTCCTCTCGCGTTTGACATGTGTTTGGACGTACCTTTCTCCTCTCGTGTTTGACATGGGTTTGGACGTACCTTTCTCCTCTCGCATTTGGACGTATCTTTCTCCTTTCGCGTTTGACACGTGTTTGGTCACCTTTCTCCTCTCGCGTTTGATACGCATTTGGATGTCCTTTTCCTTTCGCATTTGGTACGTTTAGAGATGCTTTGTTTGAGACTTCGGGTATTCTCGGTAGTCGCTTTTAGCCTTCTCCGCGTGAGACGCAGTGAGAATTGTATAATTTTCTTACATCCTTTCTGCATGAGATATAGTTTGGTTCGAGTTTACTTGCTTATGTACGAGTTTGCTCTAGCATTTCTTTGCGTAACATTCACTTAAAATGTTGTATTTATTTTGCATAAATGCTTCATTACAGTCCTCTTTGCATGATCATAAGTTATGTTCTGCATTGTGCATGTCATTTGCATCTTGCCCCTGCCTGCGGGCGCATCTCTTTGTTATCTTGCTTGTTTGTCTAAGTCTTCGGCCTTGTTAAAAATGGGTCGTCTCTGGGCTTTGACATTCACTCCCGTCATTTCATGACTTCCGAGTTCTGTCAAAGAAGGGCAACTGTAGACACCCCATTTTTGACCAACCTTAAGACTCAGACGTCATCGATTGAGCGCTCGATGATTGTGCATGTTTCTGCTCGTTTTGAGTTTCCGGAGCCTTCGGCTGAGCGCCTTGTCTCAGGACCTCTTAACTTTCTCCTCTTGGCCTGGTTTTTGAACCATGCCTTGCTGCCTTTGCCTAGAGGGAGACAGAGGCCTATAGGCCACTTTTTGTAGCCGTAGACTACATTTCCCTCTCGTAGGCCACTTTTTGTACCTATAGACTAGTTTTCAGGGCTTCCAGCTGAGTGCGTCGCCTTGCGGACTCTTGTCTTGCTTCCTTTTTGGTTTGTTTTTTAACCAAACCTTGTTACCCTTTGCCTGGAGGGTGGAACAGAGGTGTAGACTAGTTTTTCCCCCTGTAGACCACTTTTCCTCCCCTGTAGACCACTTTTGGTGGTCGGCCAGCTAGGGTGGGTGGTCTGTGGACCACCTAAGGTGGTCGGCAGCCTGCCACCACCTTCTACTCTCCCTGCAGACCCTCTTCCTCCCTTGCCGACCAGTTTTATTCCCTGTAGACCACTTTTTGTGGTCGATGGACTAAGAGGAGTGGTCGGTCGACCACTTCAACTGGTCGGCAACTTTTCTGCATTTTCTGCAGATATTTTCCTTGCCTGTTGTGCCAGCTGTTGGGCACAGAAGGCATCCTTCATACATATGTATGGAGGGATTGCTTCAAGCCTCTAGCTTGTCTAACAAGCTTGAGGCATGGAATTCTACATAAGGGAGCCTCCTCCCTCTTGTTCAAGGTTCAGAAATTTGCTTAGGGCTAAACATATCTATCTCAATCTTGATTTCTCCCTCTCTTTCTCTACATTTGTTCCATTTTGTGCCTTAAAGTGAGTTTTGTTCACACTTTTGCACTAAACACCTAGTGAAACACCTTCACTCTTGAGCTGAGATTCTTGGAGGTTTGTTTGAAGCTCAAAAGCTTGGTTTTTGCCTCAGAAGTTGCTGTTTTGCTGTGGTTCTTCAAGGGTGAGTCTTTATCCTCTTTAAAGCTTTGTTTTAGTTGTTTACCTAGCCATCTTTGCATGCTTCTTTTGGCTTAGCTTTCAACTGTAAAAAGTTCTATTTTCAAGTGCTTAAAATGATTGTTTGAGGCTTTGTTTGAGTTAGGGGTGGTCTACCCCCTTTGATGGCTTGTTTAGCTTTGATTTGTGCCATCTCTTTAGGCCTTTGAGGTCATCTTTGTTTGGCCTTTTAGCCACTAAAATCTAGTGGATTTTCAGTGGTAGAAAGTGTGTTTTGAGGTCCAAAATAGGAGGGGGTCATCCCCTCTCCTTGTGTCTTGGTTGCTTGTGTTGATGGCCTCATGTTTGAGCATGTTTTTCTAGCATGTGTTGGCTTGTTCTTAGCTTGTTTTTGGCATTATTTCAGCATGGCATAACTCTATTTTGGCTTGGTTGAGTCACCTCATGCATGCTTTTTACACTTGTAGTGTAATCTTGCCATTTGGCCTTGTGTGCTCAATGCTTTGATCCATCATGCTAGCCTATTTTGGTTCTATCTCAGCATGTTTTTGATGTTATTTTAACATGACATATCTCTATTTTCGGTCGGTTTGATTGCCTCTTGCATGCTTCATACCCTTGTAGTGCAATCCTCCCTATAGCCTTAACATGCATCATGCTTTGGACCACCATTTTAGCATGTTTTTGGCTCCACTTCTGCAAGCTTTTACTTATGTTTTTCCATGCTTAAGCTCTGTTTTAAGTGGTTTTGGTCATGCATGCCTTGCTTTGTATAGCCATAGTGCAATCTTGCTCACTAGCTTTGAGTTTCATAGTCTCTAGCATGGCTTACTTGAGTTGTTTGCATGCTTTGGCCTCTTTTCTCACATGATTTCAGTGCATGAAGTGTGGTCATACTCTCCCATGCTTCACTGTTTCAATGCTTTTGGAGGGTTATGCTTTATGCCTCAATCATGAGCCAATTGGCATACATGCTTGCCTAAGCTTTTTGGGCTACCATCTCAGTGTGTTTTTGGTCTTATTTTGCCATGATACAACTCTGTTTTTGGTTGGTTAGAGCATCCCTCATTTGCTTCTTACATTTGTAGTGTAATCATGCTCATTGGCCTAGCTTACTTGGTGTTTTGGCCTTTTATTCTAGCATATGTTGGCTATGTTCAAGCATGTTTTTGGCCTTGTTTTGGCATATTTTAGGACTGTTTTGAATCATCTTGGCCCTTGGGGGTTGCTTGATATGGCTATGGTGCAAGTGCCTTTGCTAGCCTTAAGCTTTGAGCCTCCTAGCATGCTTCATTTGTGATATGTGCATGATATGGCATCATTTGGAATGTAATTTCAGAGCTTATGTCTTTGCTATACCCCCATGTTTATCACTTTTTCATTGCCCTTGAGGATTATACATTATGCCTTGTTTGTGGGCCAATGAATGAGCACACTTTGCTTGCCTTTTGAGCCTATGTTTTAGCATGTTTTTGGCCTTGATTTAGCATGCCTCAACTCTATTTTGAGTAGTTTGGGTCATATGGGATTTGTTATGCATGGTTGTAGTGCAATAGCTTTGACTAGCCTAATGATTCAAGGTCCTTAGGATGCTATGCTTGTGTTGTTTGGATGATTTGACATCATTTCACACATGATTTCAGAGCATATAGTGTAGCTACACTCTCACATTTGTCACTCCTTCAATGTGTTTGAAAGTTAAACCTTTTGCCTTGCTTGCGAGCGAATGAATGAGCATGCACATCTTGCCCTTTTGTGCCTAAGTCTTAATGTGTTTTTGCCACTATTTTGAGATGTCTTAGGTCTGTCCATAATTGGTTTGACCATTTGAGATTGATAGTCCATGCCTCATGTGTAGTATGTTTCATTAGCTTTGTTTGCCTTAGCTTTTAAACATGTCTTGCATGCATTGTTAACATGATAGAACCTTGTGCATGCCACATTAACATTGATAGGTTGATCATCTTGTTTGTGTTGCATTGTGTTTGGATCAAACGTTAATCCAAACACAAGGAATGTGGCACGTTTCATACTCGAAGTGATGAAATGTGTTGCGTTTCTTGGTCGCCGACCCTCTTGATCATGCATGATAGAGGTAGAGGCCCTTATGTGTTATTTGTGCATTCATTGACATTAACTTGTGCAAACTCAGCTTCTCGGCCATCGTGCATTGCGATGCTCGGTTGGTGGCCTGAGAGTCGAGTACCGCACTTCCTTGAGCTTGAGAAATGATAAGGAAGGTGGTTGTGTACACATATCTTGCAAATACACTACTATGCCCCTTCTTGTTCTCTGTTGCAGCAAAACTGGAGTTTGGCAGATTTTCTGGTCAGCAGACCAGTAAAGGTGGTCGACCGACCACTTTTTCTGGTCTACAACCAGTTTTTCTGGCCTACAGGTGGTCTACAGCCCCCTTTTCTGGTCGGCAGCCCACCAGGAGGTCCCCATGTTGGAGCAGAAGCAATCTGGAAGTTTGTGCAGTGTTCTGAGATCAAATCAAATTCAAACAGAGGCAATTCTGGGCATAGTAATGGATTTCCAAGCGAGGCAATCGAGCATGCATGCATTCCTCGCCCCGAGGACCTCTTGTAACTGCTTTCCTTAGCTGCTTTACTTAGTTAGCTAGTTCATCGATTTTGTACTAAATTAGTTAACGTGCTTAACTAATCGATTTGTTTTGTAATAATTAGTTAACTAGGAGTAGTTAATTAGTTTGGTCTGTAATTAGCATAACTAGTTAGCTTATTATTCGAACCCTCCGTCGAGAAGGAAAATTTTGTAATAAGTGTGCGTGTGTGTGTGAATGTCTTCCAACCCCACGTCTTTCTCCCTTTTACTTATCAGCTTTTGATGGTTAGTTTAGGGCATATTTCAATTAGCATACTTATGCTTGCATGCATGCATCATTCATTGTCTTGCATGCACCGGGCTCGGCGCATCATTCAAACTACATTGTATTTCAATTCCTATTTGAATACATGTATCAAGTATAGCATTCATATGCCATCTTAGATAGCCGAGCCTATTTTAGTTGCATTAGGCAGCTTGTATAGTTAGGATCATGCATGATTTCTAATTAGCTTCTTTTTTGGCTCAGAGTACACTGTAAGTGTTTATGCTTTAGCATCCTTGCATGCGTGTAAGTGATTGCCATGACAGTATGCTTGCCATGAGGCTATCTGCTTAAGTGTTTAATTGCCTGAATGCTTGTGGATGAAGGCTTCATTACTTGAATTTGAACAATTCATCAAAATGTGCATTTTAAGCCCACTTTGCGGAGTGGCAAAATCATGTTGTTTTCTAAGCCCACTTGAGGGTGGCAAATCCACGTCTTAGCCTACTTGCGAGTAGCACTTTCAAACCATTTTCGAAAAACAAACATGGGATGTTTTGTTCCAATTCTTACGATTGAGTCTATACTTGTATGCTGTGCGCATCACATAGTAATGTTAGCTAATAAACCGGAAAAAGAACACATGTGTTTTCAAAATAACGTATCATGTTTAGTAGAGGCCGATCCTTTGATCGAGCGAGCGGGGGTGCTCATTTCAGGACCCTTCCCTCTCGTACGCAAGTTCCCGAGCCGAGGCAACTTTGGTGATGACGGACACGTGGCCTTAGGCACGAGTTAGGGTTTCCTAAATTTCTCAAAACAAAATATTTAGGTGGCGACTCTGAAATCTGGCAAAGCAGTCTATGTTTGGCGCTTTTTGATTAAAATCGATTTTCCAAAACAATTTGCCAAATTTAGACTCTTTGGTGATTTATCAATCTTACATTGCATTTTGTGAGATTAGATTCAGAACCGTGACAGGAGTCCGAACTGTAGTAGCTAGAACTACAATTCGCGCCCTCGCGCGCGGAGCGGAGTTTGGGCGGTCTACAGTGGGAAGCAAATAGTCAAATGCGAGCCAAATACCCACACCTCTTCGAGAAACAAGGTACGTTAAGTTTGGGGACAAACTTCTATTTAGGATGGGAGAAATGTGACACCCCAAATGTTAATTTGCACCACGTTAATACCAAATTTAAAAAGAAAACAAAAATAAAAAATATATCTAATTGCATAATAATAATAATAACAATAATAATAATAATAAATATATCTGATCACATAATTATACGTGCTAAAATGTAATTTAATTGGGCACTGATATATCAAAAAATATGATTAATATATTACTTGGGGGCCAAATGAACACAACAATTAAATTGGAGGAAAATTAGGGGCTATGAGGAATTCAAAGAAACGTGTGCAATTTGCTAGACGAGTGAAACCTAAGCCATTTGTGTTGTCTAGGACTAGGGGGAGGTGATTCATCAATTTAGGGACATTAATGTAGGATTAGTCATCACGCAGGTCATGTGAATGTAAAGGGGGGGGCTGTGAAGTCAGTAAGGACGAAGAGAAAAAAAAAACAAAAAAATAAAAGAGAAAAAAAAAGAAAAAAATAGAAGGGAAAGGAAAAAGGGGCTTTAGAAGGCGGCATAAAAAGAAAATAAATAGTAAGGAATCAATATTAAAGTGAGTTATATTATAAATTGAGTTACCATAACATATTTTACGTATATTTTGAATTACCATAATTTATTTTATACAAGTTATGTTTTATAACTTATATTTAGATTTCAAGTACATTAATTATTTTCTGAACTCCATTTGCTTAAATTGAAACCCATGGATATGTTTGTTTAAATTTTAGAAATTATTTGACAATGATTATATAAATATCTATTTTTCGTAAGTACCACCACAGGAGTCCCATGTTTTGGGGGACTTAAATAACCATTAGCCTCTAATTGGTTACTTTGTGGTCATCTACTTGTCATGGATCCATTGACCTTTGTTTTGATTGTCACTCCAGTGACCTCTGTTTTATTCTGTTCTGTATTATGGTTATGGTTATTTACCTATATAATTTTTGGATTTCAGTTTCTGCCACTTAAATAATTTGTTTATTCAAATTAAGTTATGTTTAATGTTTTAGTTTAAATAACTATCCATGGTTATTTTATGCCTTATGCTCTTGGCATAATATCTCTCACTCTGCTATGTGCTTATAGGTGTTACCTGTAGCTCGACTTTTCATACCCCTTTTCGGAAGAGGAATAGCCCTACAGTTTGGACTCCCGTGTGGTTTTGAATCTGATTTCACAAAGTGTAATGTGAAATAGTGAAAACACAAAAGAGTCTAAATCTGGCAATTTTTTTTGGAAAATCGATATTTGAATCAAATACAAAAAATGGTCTACTTTGCCAGATTTCAGAGTCACCGCCTAAATATTTTTAGGAAATTTAGGAAACTCGAGTCTCGTGCCAAAGGCCACTTATCCGTCACCAAAGTGTCTCGGCTCGGGAACTTAGGTACGAGAGGGGAAGGTCATGAATTGAGCCCACCACTCACCCGATCAAAGATCGGCCTTTACTAATCATGATGTGATTTTTATTTATATTATATGCTCTTGTTCCGATTTTTATTAGCTATTTTTACTATGTGACGCACACAAGTATAGACTAATTTGCAAGAGTTGGAATATTTGATTTCATGTTTTGTTTCAAAATCGTTTTGCGAATTTGCCACTCGAAAAAATGGGCTTAAAATGGACATTAATCAAACTATCCCAATTCAGACAACTAGCCTTCATCCACAGGTATTCAAACAGTTATATCCTTTAAGCAATTAGTCTCATGGAAATATGCTAGATATGGCAACACAAACATTCGATTCAAGATGCTAAAACATAAAATTACTCATCTAGTACTCCGAGCCAAAACAAGGCAAAATAATTAGGAAAAATATGTGTGCTCCTAATTAATGCAATATGACTAATGCAACGCACACGATATGCAATTTTGTAGGCTCAGCTATGAGCATGGCATGTGATTTCATTCAAGACATGCGATAAAGCACATTTTCAAGTAATGAATTTAAACATTGATATTGGGTTAGCGTGATGAGCTAAGCCTTGGATGCATACAAGACAATGTATGCAAAACATAAGAATGCTATTTGGAAAATGATGTTCCTATACTAACCATCGTAAGCAAGTAAATAAAAGGGAGAAAGACGTGGGGTTGGAAGACATACAGCTTATTACATAGTTGCCCTCGTGCAAGAGGGTGTGGATCAAAGTCCGAAAGTCCAAATTAAACTAATTATTACAAAATCGAATGAATAAATTAAAGAATTAACTAGCTAACTAGGCTATTACAATAAGGATAATCATGATAAGTAAAATTAACTATCTAAGCTAACTAGCTATAACAATTACAAATAAACATTAATAATTAACAAGACTAATAGATAAAGTAATGATAACAATGCATGGAGCATTAATACACAAGGGTTGCATACACAAGGTCCTAGAACAGCACTATCTGCCTCAACTTGCTCTGTTTCACTTTCAGCCACTGCCTTCTGTTTTCTGCAAAAATACACTGCTGACCAAACTCTGATGCCCAGCCAGCCCTCAATGAAGCCCAACCAGGCCTGAAGAAGGCTAGCCATGCCTCAATTTCATGCAAAATTCTATTTTGTGCTCTGAAGTGAAGACAGTGCAAACAGAGTGTTCTGGGCTGTGTTTGTCCCTCTCACACTTCTCTATCATGGGAAAGCCTCGAGAGAAGGTTAGAATTGTTTCCAAAACCATCAATGAGCAAATTGATTGCTTGATGATTTCAATGTACAATTTAGACAAAAAAAATCAATAAATAAAAGGAACAACAACCACCCCTCCCTCCTATCATGGAGTGAACTCAAAGAAGGAGGTAGACACGCTTCAACGTTCATCCAAAACATCATGAATTGATGTAAGACGACCCTTGACACAACGGATTCGGCATAACGTCTGGTCAAACCTCAAGCAATATAACTCATTTTCTTTATGTGAGTTGGTTCATTTTAAGCCAATTCATTAGTCTTTACCATCCTTTAATCTGTTAAGTCCAAGATGATTGTTACGTCCACTAGAGATTATGTCCATTAAGTGAGAAGTATGTCAATCGAGAGGTGATTCCCAACATGAAAGAGAGACTACACTATTGGCAATGAACCTCTGTAGAGATTAAGTCATTAAGCGTAAATTGCTAGTTCACGTTTTGAATAACCGTCAACCGATTAAAACAACTCTCAAATGAAAGAGATGAATGGAAAATTGATTATTAAAATAAGGTTCTTAAACATGGAAGTTAGTTAAAGAAAAGCTTAGAACAATATACTACAAGCTATGTACGCAAACTTATGAGACAACAACCAAGCTAATCAAAGCATGAACTGTTTAAACAACTAAAGACAGCCCCAAAACAGCCCTCAAGGGATGAAAACAGTGGCTTAGAATGCATGGAAAGAGCCTAAAAAGCTAATCAACAAAGAGAGAAAACAAGACTAGTAAGCAAGAACAAGGAGGGGTGGCCAACCCCTCCACTTTTGAAACCTCAAAGCATGATTTTTAGCCCTTTTTTAACTCTGAAAATCAGTTTAGAGAGCAAAGAAAAAGAGTGTAAAAGTAAGAGTTTGAGCTATAGGTAAAGGTGTGGAAAGAGTGTAAATTCTCTTTACCGTTTTGGTTCCTCTTTAAACCCAAACTTAAACACTTAGATTAAGATCAAAACAACACAAAATAATAAAAACTAGGTAGCAAATGGAAGAACAAGAAGTAAAAGATAGGATAACAAGGTTATACCTCTCAAGGAAATAAGCTTTTGATTATGAACCAAGCTAAGTCTCAACACACTCTCAAGCTTGAATTATGGTGTTCAAGGCTCAACTAAGGTTCCTAAGCTCAGGTGTGATGGTGTATATGTTGTATGGATATAGGTTTAAGGTGATAGGTTAGCTCAAAGTGTTGCTTGCACAAGAAGAAGGAGAAGAGAGAGCTCTCAAGGTGGTATAGAGGCTTTCTTGAAATTCTTTAACCCTCAAAACAGAGATATATGGTCGTTTTTATAGAATTTGAGCCAGAAATATTATAAATATCTTCAAAAATGGATAGTTGGCAGCCTTCTACCCAGAACAGTATTTCTCACTACCAAAGACCTGGCCAGCCTTCAATAGCCACAACCGGAGCTCACTGAGGCACGACCGGGCCTTAATGTGTTCCCTTGTTTTTTTGCTTCAGCCTCAACAAAGGATGGCACAAGGTGTAAAAAGAATTTCTTGGGTATAATCAATGGAAATATGGAAGGTTTGGGGTTGTTTCGAAGCTTAAACAAGGCTCTTTCGTTGAGACCTCGAACCACGCACAATACCACTTTCATCATCGAATGTATCGGACAAAACGCTCGAGCCTTGCGGGCAGTCAAAAATGGGGTGTCCATAGTTGTCCCTCTTTGATAGAGCTCGAAGTCAGAACGTGACGTAAGTGAATGTCAAAGCCTAGAGACGACCCATTTGACAAGGCCGCAAGGCTCGGGCAAGAAATCAAGACATAAATGCAAAAATTGAACTCGGGGGCAAAATGCAACATGAAATGCAACAAATAACTTATGATCATGCAATGAAGCAATGCAATGAAACATACTGTAAATGAAGCAATGAAACAATGCTACAATCTAGATAAGAATGCAACATTTGAATGAAAATGCAAATCAAAGCAAAATAAACCTCGCCATGTTTCACACAGAAAGAAGGAAATAAACAGACACACCTCATGTGAAAAGCACAAAGAAAGCACAAACCAACCTACGTCTCATGTAGAAAGGATGTAAGAAAATGGAAACCTAACTACGCCTCGCGTAGGAAGGGGGAAGGGCGATGTAACCATCGAGCGCACCCGAGGTCTCAACCGAGATCCTAATGCGTCTCACATGATAAGAGGAAGGGTGGTGTGAACAAACAGGCGCACTTTATGTTTTTAACCGAGGTAAACAATCCTAATGCATCGCATGCGAGAGGAGAAAAGGTTGGCGTGAACACCGGGACACGCCCAAATGTTTTTAACCGAAGGTACAATTCTAACGCATCACATGCGAGAGGAGGAAAGGTTGGTGTGAACACTGGGACACGCCCAAATGTTTTTAACTGAGGGTACAATCCTAACGCATCATACGCGAGAGGAGGAAAGGTGGTGTGAACGAACAGGCGCACTTGCCGTTTTTAACAGAAGGTACAATCCTAACGCGTCACACGCGAGAGGTAGAAAGGTGGTATGAACGAACAAGCGCACCTACCATTTTTAACCGAAGGTACAATCCTAACATGTCACACACGAGGAGAGGAAAAGTGGTGTGAACACCGGGACACGCCCAATGTTTTTAACCAGATGAAAACAATCCTAATGCATTACACGTGAGAGGAGGAAAGATAGTGTGAACAGACATGCGCACCTACTGTTTTTAACCGGAGGTATAATCATAACGCGTCACACGGGATAGGAGGAAAGATTGGATTGATAAAAGAACAAACAAATCGCATAAGTAAGAATTAGAAACATGGATTCTACACAGTGATACGTAAAATCAAAACAATCAAAGTGATGTAGTAAAGTGAAAGCCAATTTACCCACATGTTGAAATAATAAACATAGCGCGCCGCATTTCAATTTGGTTGCAAATAGATGATGACTTTACTGTGGCACGAATGATTTTATCTGGAACTCCTCTGAATGAACCGTACATACAATATCGTTTGGTTACAACATAACAGAATAGACAATTTTAGGCAAAACAATTTATAAACTAACAGAACAGTTTAAACAAATTAAAACAAATCAAATTATGACTTAAACTATGAGTTAAACAAATGAGTTTAAACAAACAAATTATGAATCAAATCATGCATTCATACAATAAATCCAAACGAACAAAAATTCTTTCTTTTCTTTTCCACTCTTTTCATATTTTTTGCTTTTTTTTTCTTTTTGCTTTTTTTTTTTTTTTTTTTTTGCTCTTTGCTCTTTTATTTTTTATTTTTCTTGTTTTCCTTTTTCTTTTCTTTTTCAACTCTATTTTTTTTTTCTTTTTTTCACTATTTTTTTATTTTATTTTCTTTTTTTCTTTTTTTTCTTTAACTCCATAATACTAGAAACAAAATAAAGCAAAGAAAAACAAAAACTAAACTGGGTTTACATTGAGAGTTGGCTGGACCTCAATGAAGCACGGCCGGGCATTGTGACAGCTAGCTGGGCTTTGATAGCGGCAAGGGCAGTTTCGGCCATTCCTCGTGACTTATTTGTTTAAAACAACTCAAACCCTATTTCCTCACACACTCTCATCTGAAATTCCCTCTCCTCTCTCTCTAACCTCCCTCTCTCTCTAGCTTTCCCTCTTTCCTTACAATACCCAACAACCCTCACTGTTTTTTCTTCGAAACCCTTTCCCTCCTCTATATTTTGAATCGATTGGCTTTTGATTTGGTCAAGTTTTTGGGTTTCTCATTGTTTTTGACTTGTTTCTCATGGGTTTTCTTGGTTTTTGTGTACTCACTCTTGTGTTTTCACTTTCCCCTCTCATTTTCTCTCTCCTTTGGTTTAACCTCCTACATTTTTCTTGCTTTCTCTTAATTTCCTCCACTTTTCTCCATGGCTAGTAACGAAGTTCCCATCCCGAACCCCGCCATTGGTATTAGGGCTGCCTTAGGCACAAATATGGAGGCCGGGGACGCTCTTGCGTTGCCTCCCTCGTTGATAGGCCATTTGATGTGGCCACCTACCGACTATGCACTCATGCTCCACCCTCAGGTGGTATTTTGAGATTCGAGGGCCTCATCCCCAGGATAGACGAGGACATCTTGCCACGAGAGTCTATAGAGCCCTTGTCTGCCGATGCCTCCACAGTAAGCAACTTTCCTTTGTTTGGATGCATTGTTGAATCTCACAAGTAGACCACTAGTTAAATGCCATATATTTCCCATTTGCAGGTGATAGCCAAGAGGATTGGAAAATACGGATCCATATCCAGCCCCTGACGCTAGTATAAGAGATTGCCCGCAAAGGTCTGCGTACTAGTTGATGCAGTCGACTTTGGGCCCTTCTGCTCAGGGCTCATAGAGATGAGAGCCGAGTCGTTGCTGTATGGGGCTTTAGTCGAGAGATGGTGGGACACCACAAATTCATTCCACTTCTCATCTATCGGGGAGCTGACTCTGACTCTGTACAATTTTTTGATGCTCACCAGCCTATGGGTTGGAGTTGGTGGCCTGATCCCATGTGATCCTAACATGATGCAGTGGGGACCCACACAACGTTAGCTTCTTAGGGCGATCCCAAATATCACCAGTCACGGAATGGTGAGGTACAGCTGGTTTTATGATCATTTCATTGAGTCCCAGCCCACTACTCCGGACGAGGTTGCACAGTACACCCGCGGCTTCCTTGTGTATCTCCTCGGTACTATCCTATTTGCGAACAGGGAAAATACCTTGGGGTTACATCTTCTGGGGCACTAGTGCACCTCCCCCAGGTGACAGAGTATGATTGGGATGGCGTCGACCTAGCCACCTTATATTGCTATAAGAGCTCCGTATCTCGCTGCAAGGCGGATTCACTCGGCGACTATTGGAGGGTTTGAGAGGTACACCTCATATTTAATTTTTCTGTTCAGCTTTATATTCTGTTCAATTTTGCATTCCTGCTCATCCCTGCTTTGTATTTCCTGTTTGCCGGCTCATTCACTTCATCTACCTTTTCTGCTTACAACTCTGGGTTTATACATACTTCACCTCTCTGGCTCTGGTCTTGGTGAGGTGAATTAAGTTGTCGATACCTGGCTCTCGGTACTACAACTCCCGACTCGAGCATCGCCGCCGCGTAGATCAAGACTTCCTCTGCTTCCGCTGCTTCTTTGACATAATCACTGCGGATTAGGTAATAAAATATCAACCTTTAACTTTTACATACTGTAAGCATATTGCACTGTTTCCCATACTACACGGTCATTCTCATACTGTTGCTTCTATACCGTTCTATCATTCTCATACTGCACTGATTTCTCACACTGCACTGATTTCTCACACTGTACTGATTTTTGTTTCCACAGGTTGACTGGCATCCTTGGGCGGGCATTCCTCAGGCATTGAGGACGACCTATGTCGCTGCATGGCATGCCTCCACCATGCGGATTCTGTTCAAAGGCCCCTTTAGCCGAGCTTACTACCTAGGGGAGAGGTTCATCTGCCAGACGCGAGGTGTCACTGCTCCCAACATTCCACATCCTTCTCCTCCGGTCATGAGGGTAGTCGATGAGCTGTAGGACGGTCCTCAGATTGACCTCCTAATGTTGGGCGAGGATGGCAATTGACATCACCAACCCAGTGACTTCACCACCTTCTTACATACTTGGGTGATGGCGCCTCTTACCCTGGGCGTGGTTCACACCGTTCCGGAGGTTGCTGCTGCTGCGGTTGGCGATACCCCTATTAGAGGTGCCCTTGTCGTTGCTCCCATTCTTGGGTTTCCTGTGATTCCCACTAAGATCATGTACATGTGTCCAGATAGAGTGATCGAGCAGATCCCGCTTGGGCGCATCGAGGAGTGGGACCACAGGCTACTGTTCGCTCCTAGTATCGAACAGGTACACATTTCTTAATGCTTCTACTCACTGCACTTTATTTTTTTTTTGTTTTCTACCATTTTTATTCATTGTTCTCTATTATTTTTGTCCAGCTTTCTCAAATTTTGTTCCTTTTGAAGATACCCCAGGCGTATACTGATAACCTTCTCCGGATGATTAATCGACTGCTCCTTATGGTACAGAGGAGACAGACCGCCTTAGTCACTCATGGGATCGAGGTACATTCTACCTGTAATTCATTGTTGTTGCCTTACTATTTATACTCCTGTTAGTCCATATTGATACTTGTATTCTTTTCAGCTTGAGCCGGTGCCAGCAGTGCCTGCAGGACCTTTTCCAGCCAGTAGACAGAGACGGGGCCCAGTGAGGGGCTGAGAGAGAGTCAATCGAGGGAGAGGCCGAGCAAGGCAGTGCCCTCCTTCTGAGGAGTCTTTTGACAGGTCTTCGACCCTCGAGGACGAGGGAGAAGAGGTTGACCTGCAGTCTAGCAACCCCAACCATGACAGTGATGCATCTCCTCCGCAGCCGAGGAGGAAAAGGGTGAGGATGGGTTACTGATGAGGACGACGATTTTGTTTTAGTTTTAGTTTTTTTTTTCTCTTTATAGTTAAAGACTACCTTCAAATAGACCCTTTTGTTTGGTTTTTGAAGAATTTTCTTTTACTTTGTTGCCTTATAAAATGATGATCGGGGTTGGACCCGCTAGTTTATAAAAAACAAGCTTTTGGATGATCTCCTTGCACAATGTAATGAATGGCATGTGATGAATGGCATAACCTTTGCATGGTAACTTCACATAAGACTTGAAACAACGAATATCTCCTCTTGCATTCATTCTCGAATCGGATAACAACCCACAACTTGACAAAATGTAAAATACAACTCGATAACAGAAAAACAAAATAAAACAATTCGAAAATACTAAAAAAACACTTGGTACAAACAAACAAGACTCAAAATACAACTGTGGTACGTCAAGGAAAAGGTCAGCTTTTCCTGCAACTGCACTGATCTGAGCCATCATTTAGACCCGGCCGGGGCTAAATATGTACGGCTGGGCTTCACTGAGGCACGACTAGGCCTCAGTGTGAGGTTGGTCAGTGCTGCCCAGTTGTCATGCACTGCTCATTCTCATCCTTTATAAATGATGCTCCCATACTATTTTACTGGCATAATAACAAGTCTTTGATATTTTTTCTCTCAAGATGGAGATATTATGCAACAATAGGCTCCGAGACTGGATAACCACTTTGGACGGCTCGAAAAAGGTGAACTTTCACAATTTTGGCCAAAATGCCCTTTTTCCTCTGAGTCGCACTTCTCTTTGTTTTCCATTCCTACATGCTGCTATTCGATGTTGGAACCCAATCACACATGTGTTTCAATTCAGATCCCAAGAGGTGTATCTGACACTCGAGGAATTTCAAGCTTTAATGGAGCCCCGACGCAACGAAGAAATCATACTGCAGCCCCATTTTGGCCATGCCCAAGCTTTGGGACGGATGTGTGGGTTAAAATTACATAAGGCTTAGTCTTTGGCACATGATGGGGAACTAGACATCCCTGGTTTAATTCATTAATTTTCCGCCATTGGAGACAGGAGTGACCTTCTTTGGCGAGGCTGCCGGCAACATGCTCTCTGTTTATGCCTTCTCGCATAATTCCTCCTTGCCCCTAGTATCGGCGGAGCTAGCATCCAGTTGATCGAAGTGCTCAATGTCTGAAAAAGGGTAAGAGTTACATGGGTTTGACACTGGCTGAAACCTTGATGGGTTTAGATGTTTTCCGTCGAAGAGAGACCACTCGGTTGGCAAGGAGTCCATTACTTCTCCAGGCATTCTTTTCCACCCTTTTGATTTATGATTCTTACATCACTCACCACTCATTCTCTATTTTTCTCTCAAACCCCTTTCCTTACTTTCTCTCATCGTACACCTCTCTATTCTTTAATCTCTCTTATTTTTCATCCCTTCCCAGGTATGGCTTATGGATAAACTGCAAGTAGTGGGCCCTTGCCCCGAGTATTCAGCTCGAGCTTACTTCTTTCGTCAACGGCTAGTAGATTTCCCCTCATAGGGTTTATGGTGTGACTGGATGTGCAGTCGGTCCGCAGTCGACATAACTTGGCGTTGCCCTGGGCTTAATTTAGTTGTGATGAGCTACAGCATGTCCCGACAGTCCGGTGTAGAGTTGATTGGCCTACACATTGCGTATTCTATCTTCCTCTCCAGTTCCGATGCCAATTCGAGCATGATCAGATATGTCCGAATGAGGGAGTGGAATACACTACTTCATTTCCGGTTCATGCTTCGCACCTGCCCCGGTATCTCATGGCCTGGAGGGCGAGAGAGATTCTGGCCGCCGCCATTAGTTTCAATTACACCCTGTCTAAGGAGTGTTTGGCTTGGCTTGACGAGGAGATAGAGGTTGGGTCGTCTTTGGCATAGAGCCACCTGACTTAGCTGTGCCCCTAGTTTTACTGCTTTGATCTTTTCTTTTCAAGTTTAAGATGTAAAAAGCAACTTTGATCAGATCAAAGAGTTGAAGAATGTACTCATGTTGAAATCAATAAAATTAAAGTTGCGAGTACTAAAAATTTTCTTTTCGGTCCCAAAAATGGTCCAATTTGTAAAAGGGTAAAATTTTGAACAAAATCAACTTTTATTAAAACTTTTCAAAACAATTTTTGGAAACGATCACCAACTGACACGCACAGAATAGATTCTCAAGATGTACAGTCTCGAATCAAAAGAAATCACAACTGCTCCTGATTGTATATCACTGCTATTTTGCGCTGCAATCAGCTTTTTTTTGGAAATAAAGGGCACAACCGAACTAACAGATGATGAACGAAGATGACCTGAAAACAGATAAGACAGTTGAATCGGAGATGGTTACGACCGAACTTCAGGGTGAAGTTGCTTATGTATCCTAAAAATGGGAATCAGGCCTTACATAGTTCGGTTCAAGTTCACTCAAGTATAAACTCTCTCTTTTTACGCTCTAACTTTTGCCAAAGTCGCCCTTTAGGGTTTTCAACCTTGCGAGCTCAGTTTTTCTTTATTTCTAATTTTCATGGTCTAATTTTTGCCTAGGTTGCCCTTTCAAGCTAGTGAGCCTCTCAGGGATAGTATTTCTTCAACTTGTCCATGTTGATCGGTTGCAAGAACTCCAGGCCATCCAAGTCTATAAAAATAACTGCCCCTCCTGACCAGATTGACTTGATGATGTAAAGACCAGTCCAGCTAGGTTTGAACTTGCCCCTAGGGTCATGAATGGGAGCTCGGTGTCTTTCAGCGCCATGTCCCCTTCTTTAAGATTTCTGGACTTAACTTTCTTGTTAAAAGCCCTGGCAATTCGGCGTTGGTAGCACTGGACATGATACAATGCTTTTAGTCTTCTCTCATCAAACAACATTAACTCCTCAAACCTACTTTGCTGCCAATCTGCCTCTGCTATCTGACTTTCAGCCATAACTCGTAGTGAGGGCACTTTAATTTCGATTGGCAAAACAACCTCTATCCTGTAAATGAGAGAATAGGGGGTCGCTCTTGTAGATGTTCGGATTAAGGTCCTGTAGCCCTAGAGCGCAAATGGAAATTTATCTGGGCAGTCCCTGTAAGTCTCTACCATCTTCTGCAGAATTCTTTTGATGTTTTTGTTCGTAGCTTCAACAGCTCCATTGGTTTGTGGCCTGTAAGTCAATGACTTATGGAAAGCCACGCTATATTTCTCAAGCAAGTCTATCACCTCTTTCTTGAAGTGCGACCTATTATCAGAGATAATCTCATTAGGCACCCTATACCGGCAGATGATGTTGTTCTTGATGAATTTAGCCACATGCGAAGCTTTCAATACAGAGTAAGACTGAGCCTCCACCCATTTTGTGAAGTAGATGGCTACCAGAATGAATTCATGCCCATTTGGCATAACTTCGCTGATAACATCTATTCCCCAAATAGAAAATGGCCATGGTGAAGTCATATTGTAAAGTTTCGACGACAAAATGTTCATGCGATTGGCATGAATCTGGCATTTGTGGCATCGCCAAACAAAACCAATACAATCCTCTTCCATGGTTGACCAACAGTAGCCTTGTTTAAGGATTTTTCGGGCAAGCATTACACCATTCATGTGGGCTCCGCACTTTCCTCTGTGGATGGCCTCCATAAGGCGCTTTGATTCCTCTTTCTGAACACATAGCTTGTGCATTCCCAGATGACCTCTTCTGTACAACTTGCCCCCCGTAGATGATAAATTGAACAGCCAAATGACGTATTCCCCTTTTGTCCCTGGCATTTGCTCCTGGCAAATACACCTCATTTTCTAGAAAATTCCAGATATCATAGTGCCAAGGGTTCTTGTCTGAAGCTTCATCTATCGCTGTAATGGTTTCATAGGCAGACGTGTACTTATGTTCAATAATAATCAGACGTATCCAGACTCCCAATGGAATGTCTACCATAGAAGATAGAGTTGCTAGTGCATCAACGAACCGGTTGTTCTCCCTTAGCAGATGGGTAAACATTAACTTTTCAAACCTCGGAATTAGCATATCCAAGACCTGATGGTAAACCTTCATTTTCTCCTCTTTAACTCGCTAATTTCTGTTGGCTTGAGACACAACTAGATTCAAATCCCTGATGACGTCCAACCTTTTTGCCCTTAGTTCTAGGGTGGCCTCTAAACCAGCAATACACGCCTCATACTCTGCTTCATTGTTGGATTCTTTGAATCGGAGTTTGAAGGCTACAGGTATATGGGAGTCATCAGGTGTTATCAGCAACACACCGATCCCACAACCATATTGATTGGTTGCTCCGTCAAAGTACATCATCCACGTTTTCTCCTCTATTTGTAGAATATCTTCATCTGGGAAAAAGTACTCCACTGCTTCATCCCCCTCTACTGGGTGATCTGCTAGGAATTATGTTACAGCTCTCTCATTAACTGACTTGCGTGTAACATATGTAAGATCGAATTCGGAGAGAAGAAGCAACCAACAGGCTAGCCTGCCCATAAGCGTTGTTTCTCAAAGAGATATTTGATGGGATCTAATCTCAAAACCAGGATTACAGAGTGAGCTAACAGGTAATGCCTCAACTTCTGGGTAGCCCATACCAAGGCTAAACAAGATTTCTCAAGGAGAGTGTAACGGGTCTCGTAATCCAACATTTTTTTGCTCAAGTAGTAAATGGCTTTCTCCACCTTGGCCTCGGACTCCTAAGCTAACATACACCCCATGGTTGAGTTTGTCACTAACAAGTACAAAATCAGCAGTTTTCTCAGTTCTAGTGGTGATAACATAGCGGATTCTGCGGGTACTGCTTAACATGTTCAAAAGCAAACTGACAGCAATTGTCCCATTGGAACTTATTTCCTTTCTTCAGGAGACCAAATAGTGGTTCACAAGTCAAGGTTAGTTTTCAAATAAACCGCCTTATGAATTGCACTTTACCTAGAAAACCACGCACCTCCTTTTCATTCATTGGTGGTGGCATTTCTAAGATGGCCTTGATTTTGGAAGGATCTACCTTAATTCCTCTCTGTGTAATTAAGAATCCCAACATTTTTCTTGTTGTTACGCCGAAAGTGCATTTTTACGGGTTCAACCTCAATCTATACTCTTTGATCCGCTAAAAGAATTTCTTTAAGGCAGTGTAGTGGCCCTCTCGTTCTTCGGACTTGACAATCATATCGTCCACATACACCTCAACCTCTTTGTGGATCATATCGTGCAGAATGGTAGTTGTTGCCCTTTGATAAGTGGCCCCAACATTCTTCAATCCAAACGGCATGACTCGGTAGCAATAGGTGCCCCATGGAGTAGTGAAAGCGGTTTTCTCCCTATCCTCGGGTGCCATCAGAATCTGGTTATACGCAAAAAAACCCATCCATGAACGAAAGGAATGCATGGCCGCGGTGAAGTCTACTAACTCATCAATGTGTGGCAATAGAAAATAATCCTTTGAACTAGCCTTATTTAGATCCCTGAAGTTGACACAGACTCTAATTCTGCCATCTGTCTTTGGGACTGGAACAATATTGGCCAACCACGTCGGATACTTAGATACAAACAAGAACCCTGCCTCAATCTGTTTGGTAACTTCTTCATTGATCTTCAAAGCCCAATCTAGCCAGGCCTTAGGGTCAAGAGGGATCCGGTACTGTACAATCTCAAGATCAATTCTAGGCATGTCTTCGTAGGACCACGTGAAAACATCTTTGAAATTTTTTAATAAAAACGATTAAACGCTCGCATTCCTCCGAAGACAGCATGGACCCAATCTAGACTAAGCAAGGATCTTCCTCAGTACCCACATTAATTGATACGATTTCATTTGTACAAGGCTTAACACGCCTCTCCTCTTCATGATCAACCAAAATTTTCAAAACCCGAGGAATTTCTTCCTCTTCGTTTATGTGAAAATTTTGAAAATTAAGATCAGTACAACAAACCACAGGCACAGAAAAGTAGGCAACATTCACAACATTTCCATTCAAAAAGTCTAGATCTTCGGTTACAGTGGACTCAAAAGAAAAG
Source organism: Camellia japonica (assembly GCA_030407325.1). Classification (NCBI taxonomy): domain Eukaryota; kingdom Viridiplantae; phylum Streptophyta; class Magnoliopsida; order Ericales; family Theaceae; genus Camellia; species Camellia japonica. The sequence continues at coordinate 40,418,792 of JAPPVO010000017.1, forward strand.
CTAAAAAATGACCTAGACAGGACTTTAGTATTCAGGTTACCACTCCCAGAAGTACCAGACTCAAAGGAACTCGAATCTGACTCCGACTCCACAGACTCAGTGGAATCAAATCCAGACTCACTATCTGATTCAGAACTATTGATGATGCCTTGCTCAAACTTCCAGACCAGGCGTAGAGCCTCAGACGCATCCACGATAAGATTGGAGAAATTTCCTGCTGGGGTATCCCCGATCATTGAGATAGTAAAACTATGCCCCAAGTTGGTGGTCTCAGCTTCAGCAGTAGAACTTGTCAGTAAGTCAGCCAGCGCTTTTCCAAACAGCTCCTTCTCTTCGATGTCCAGGTTTGCAGTCCGGCATTGATCTGTGCTAGGGCTCAGGTCTGCTTGTTCATCCTCCTCTTCTGGTAGCTAGTGTCTGAAAAAGATCTCGAACCCCAGATACCTTGTTTTTGTTTCCCAATCATACCAAGGCTCTAGGAATCCACAAAAGGGGAAATCTTTCCCTTGGCGGACAAAATGCCCGTTCAAGGTCCCCTATATCGGTTTGTGGACTAACTCATACTACTTCACAGTCCTCTTTGCTTTTAGCCTTTCTCTCAGCTCTTGCCCTTTCCTTTGCCAATCTACAGTGGTAGGTTTGTATCCCAACCTGAAGGCGTGGGGGTTGTGACTAATCTCCTTAGGAACAGTATCTCCCTGTCTGCCACTTCGGCCTAATCCTGACCCGAGCATATGCCCCTATTTGTTCATCATGTATATGGATTGCGCACTCACATAGTCTCCATCGCCCTCTGCCACGATGGTTTGGACTAACCGAGCTTCTGCCAGAGAGAAGCGAGAAAGGAACACGTCTTCTTTCCCATGTATGATTTCCAATTATGGTGCAGTGGTTCCCTGGGGAAGATGTTTGCAGAGTTACTGTATACAGTGGCAATCCCGCCTTTGAAGAGGTACTTCACTAACTGATGGACTGTTGATGATATAGCCTTCATCTGATGTAGCCAGGGCCTTCCTAATAGTAGGTTGAACGTGGCCAGAACGTCCATGACATGGAATTCCACCTCATGTTCGGACGGGCCGATTAGGATATGGCTTTTAAACGTTCCCATGACATCCTGGCTTGTATTGTCATAAGCCCGGACAGCTTGGGTCGTGGGTGTAAAGTCCATCGGCCTCAAACTGATGGCGTAGGCAGTTCTCACTGGACACACATTAATCGTCGATAAGGTATCTACTAATACCACCAGAATCCACTTTTTTCGACTTTCCAAGGTTACATATAAAAGACGGTTGTGGTTGGTGCCCTCGGGTGGTAACTCCTTATCTGTAAAAGATATCACCGGCGTAACATCCCCAAATGTTACCAATCACACCAATTGGTCCGCAGTGGTATCAATAGGCAGTTTAGTCCGGTTTATTGCCTCCAACAGTGCTTGCCTATGCTCCCGAGAAGCCATTATCAACCCCCAGATTGATGTGTCAGCCTGAATCTTCTTGAGCTGTTTCAAGACCAGGTTTTCTTCAACATCCTTCTCTTTTGATCTCTCAGTCTCCTTATTAGAGGTTTCTGGCTGGTCTAATGTTGTGGGTTTGAAGTACCGACCACTCCGAGTCATATGATTGATCTCGTCGATATACCAGGTGTCATCTGGGGTATCAGCTCTCCAACCTTCATCAGTGTACGCATGACTTAGGTCGCTGTCTTCCCACCACTCTCCCGCAATCATGGCCGGGCTAGCATCAGGTTCTATCTGGAGCATATTAACATTACGCACCCCATCATCATACCATTCTTCCTCCACTACAGCTCAGGTTTTAACATCCATGTACTTTCTGAGTTTCCTTAACATTCTCTTTCGATCACTGGGTTGCCACTCAGTTTTCCTGGCGTTTTGAACACTGCCGATTGTGGACTCAGCCTCTTCTTTCTCTTTTTCCCTTTTCTGTTCCAAAGCTATCTTCGCATGGATCTCCTTTATTCTTTCTCTTTGAAATTGTTCTAGTGCCTGTTCTTTCTCAATCAAAAGTGCAGCTTCAGCTTTGCCACTAATAGTGATTTCCTCTTCTGTCCCAATCTCTCCTATCTATTCCTCCACATCGGACTCTTCCTTACTCAGCCAGCCATTTCTTGTTTCTGGCTAGCTCAGGTCCCACCATCCCATCTGCACACAGCTTGTATCTTCTTCCTCGAAGAAGTAAAGATCCTCCAGATCCTCTTCTAATTCTGCCAGATCCTCCTCTAGGTTTGCTAAGTCATTCAGGCCTTGCTCGGGCCACTCATTCTAATTCAGCGCCATTTGGTCTTCCCCGATAGCATTAATGCTGAGAAAGTCTAGTAGTATGACTACTGGCTTCGGTTGATCGATGGCGACAATGTATAAATTGGGATCGTACTCCTCTACGAGCAAGACCCCCTTCTCTATGACACGGGTATCAGGCGACCCTGTCTTTAATGTATTCTTCTCTTTCTCTGTTTCTCCTGCCACGGCCTGGGTTGGGTTTGTGGTGTTAAATTCATCATGCACATGTATGTGCCTTCTGGAATGACCACCTCTGATTTTGGTAGGTGGGATGAGGTAATGTATGTGGTGGGCGGTAGTGTATGGATGTGGTTAATGTTTCTAGGCGGGGGGACTTGGTTGTGTGCAAGAAGTGGGTTGGTTATTACATTTGGCTTGGAAGGTGCGGAAATGACTTTGTTGTAAATGAGATCCTGGATCTCATGACTATAGACCGCCCCGAACGCTCTCTGTACGCCCTCCTTTCGGAGAGGGTGCGAATTGGGTCCGTGCTACTACAGTTCGGACTCCCGTCATGGTTCTGAATCTAATCTCACAAAGTGCAATGTAAGACTGATAACCAAAGAGTCCAAATCTGGCAATCGGTTTTGGAAAATCGATTTTGAATCAAAAAGCGCCAAACATGGACTGCTTTGCCAGATTACAGAGTCGCCACCTAAATGTTTTGTTTTTGGGAAATTTAGGAAACCCTGACTCGTGCCAAAGGCCACGTGTCCGTCATCACCAAAGTTACCTCGGCTCGGGAACTTGGGTACAAGAGGGGAAGGTCCTGAAATGAGCACCCCCGCTCACCCGATCAAATGATCAGCCTCTACTAAGCATGATATGTTTTTTTAAAAATCTCATGTGTTCTTACCCGTTTATTAGCTAACATTACTACGTGATGCGCACAACATGGAAGTATAGACTAAATCACAAGAATTGGAACAAAACAATTCATGTTTGTTTTCGAAAATGGTTTGAAAGTGCTACTCGCAAGTAGGCTAAAGCGCGGATTTTCCACCCTCAAGTGGGCTTAAAACATGATATTTTGCCACTTCGCAAAGTGGGCTTAAAACATACAATCATTGAGTTGTTCCAATTCAGGCAATCAAGCCTTCATCCACAGGCATTCATGCAGTTAATCACTTTAAGCAAATAGCCTCATAGCAAGCATGCTATCATGGCAACACTCACATTCATGCAAGTATGCTAAAGCGTAAACACTTACAGTGTACTCCAAGCCAAAAAAGAAGCTAGTTAGAAATCATGCATGATCCTAACTATACAAGATGCCTAATGCAATGCATGCAAAAATGCAACTAAAATAGGCTCGGCTTGCTAAGATGGCATATGAATGCAACACTTGATAACATGCTTTGAAACACGTATTCAAGTAGGTATTGAAATACAATGCGGTTTGAATGATGCGCCGAGCCCGGTGCATGCAAGACAAATGAATGATGCACTCATGCAAGCATAAGGTATGCTAATTGAAATATACCCTAATCTAAACACAGAAAGCGGATAAATAAAAGGGAGAAAGAAGTGGGGTTGGAAGACATGCACACACACGCACCCTTATTACAACATTGTGCGCTCTCAACGGAGGGTTCGAATAAACAAGCCAACTAGCTACGCTAATTAAGCTAACTATTACAAACCAACTAATTAACTAATCTAGCTAATTAATTATTACAAACCAAATTAAAACTAGCTATGCTAAGCTAATTAGAATATTACAGAGATGAATTAAATTAGCTAAGCACATTAACTAATTAATTACAAAACCGGTAAATTAACTAGCTAAGTAAAGCAGTAAAAATGGCCTCAAGGGGAGGGAGACATGCATGCTCGGTTTGCTTCACCCGAAAATGCATTGCCTTGCCATGAGTTGCCTCTATTTGCACTTGCGGTGATCTCAGAACATCATATGAACTTCCAGGTTGCATCTGCCCCAACACAGGAACATTTTGGACAATTTCTTCTGCCGGCCACCTCAACTGGTCAATAGGCTACCTCAACTGGCCGGCCGACCGGCCAGTACAAGTGGTCGGTAGGCTAGTGCAAGTGGCCGGCCGGCCACTTTTCTTTCCAACATTCTGCCTTTGCTGCAACAGAGAGCAACAGAGCCAAAACAATGTATTTGGCAAGAAATGTGTGTACTACCACCCTCTTCATCATGTCTCAAGCTCAAAGAAGTGTGGTACCCAGCTTTCAAGCCACCAATCAAGCACCTCAATGCATGATGGCCCAAAAACCAAGCTTGTACAAGCTTAGTGAATGTGCACATAAGACTCAAAGTGTCACCACCCTATCATGTATGATCAAGGGTGACAACGATCAAGAAACACGACGCGTTTCATCACTTTGAGTATGAAACGTGCCACATTCTTTGTGTTTAGATTAACGTCCAATCCAAACACATGCAATGCAACACACATATGTTATCTTGGCATGTTTTACTTTGCTCAATTCTTGTTTACTGATTTTAACTTACCAATTAGTCCATTAATCGGTTAAGTTCAATGTGCAAAGTCCTCTAATTTGAAAGACGACCTAAGCTTTGAGTGCCTTGAGCATGAAGAAAGTATCATGCTATTGGTTAGTAGAAATCCTCGAGGGAGGATTAAAACCATTAGACATGAATGCCTCAAGTTCATGCTCAAGCCAACAAGGGGCTTAAGGCCACTTTCAAGGTGAATGAAAGTTTAAAACAATGGAGTACAATGACACATATTTCAGCACTGAAATAACATGCTAAGTGATCCAAAAATCATGCAAACAACTCATGTAATGCATGTTAGAGGCATAAAGCATCAAAGCTAGTGAAGTGTATTACACTAGACGCATGCAAGACAATGCTCAAATAGCCAAACCAGCTCTGGACAAATCTTAATCATGCCAAAATAAAGGCCAAAACATGCTGAGATGGAAGTCCATGAGGCAATAAAATCATGCTCAAGTATTGACTCACAAACAAGGCATAAGACACAACTCACAAAAGCTATGTGTCACGACCCGAACCCGCCCCCATGGGTTAAGGACGTAACCGGCCAGTAATTATGAGATTACCAACGGCCTCAAACCAAACCAACCGTATTTTAACAGAGTTAATGGGGGCCAAACGGAAGCAATTTAAAACTTTGTCCATAGAGCTGTGCTTACATGCACGTCATAACATTCCAGACACAAATATGTTAACAACTCACATCAGAAAATACAGTAACAAAAGGTTCTGTACAGACAGGATCATTAGTCTAAGTCACCCCGTCAAAACTGTACACAACAGATACAGAGTCCTCGCCAACATGACAAAATATAAATACCAAACAAAAGGGCGAAGACGAGTCTCGTGCGTGAGACGTAGGGGCTGACTCTCAAAAACTTGGTTGTTCCACAATGGCTTCACTGGGGCTGGGTCTGGACCTCTCTTAGCTCACCTACAAACACATGAATGAGCGTGAGCGAAAGCCCAGTGAATAATATCAAATAAGAAGATACAACAATATGCAGAACAACATATTCCGAACGGCCTTGGGCCCAATTCATATTTCTATTTAACATATATATACAATTTAAGTCAAGTGACTGTGGTTCCAAACATACTGGCCTTTGGCCCATTTATCTTTCCATAACAAACTGGCCCTTGGCCCATTCAGACTTTCGTTCATGTCAAAATGACCTCTAGCCCATTCATTCATGTCAAAACGGCCTCTGGCCCATTCATTCTATTATTCAGATCGAACTGTTATTCGTGTCAAACTATTATTTATGTCAAACTATCATTCGTGTCAAACTGGCCTTTGGCCCATCTAAATGACAAACTAGCCTTTGGCCCATTCAGACTTTCAATCATGACAAAACGGCCTCTGGCCCATTCATTCATGTCAAAACGGCCTTTGGCCCATTCATTTGTGTCAAAATGGCCTTCGGCCCACTCATTCATGTCGAAACAACCTTCGGTCCATTTATTCATGTCATAACGACCTTCGGTCCATTCGTTTATGTCAAAACGACCTTCGGTCCATTCATTTATGCCAAAACGACCTTCGGTCCTTTCATTTATGCCAAAACGACCTTCGGTCCATTCATTTATGCCAAAACGACCTTCGGTCCATTCATTTATGTCAAAACGACCTTTGGTCCATTCATTTATATCAAACTGGCTCATAGGCCTTTCATATCAAACTGTGTCCACCATTTAAATTAATGAACTTTACAAAACTTACATAGAAGTAGCCATTGGACAATAACATATGTCAGATATTACTCACAGTGATCGGTTGGTTGAATTGCCCTGGAGCTTGACCCTACATATCACGTAACACATATGGGTCACAAATAATTCAATCCGTTCTTTAATTCACATATTCCTCTTTAGGCTTCATTCTTATTTCTTTAATTCAATTACAATGCTCAATGTATGCCTAAGAGTGCTTAGAAGTGAAAGGGAACGGAAAAACAGAACACAGAATACATTTTCAAAATTTCAGAAAACAGGGTCCCCGCTCGAGCGTGAAATACCCCGCTCGAGCGGACCCTTAAGGCCTGCAAAAGTACTGGTTGCATGAAAAATACGCTCGAGCGTTAAATAGAGCGCTCGAGCGGAAGGCCTGTCTACAAAGCTCCCCCGCTCGAGCGTGAAATACCCAGCTCGAGCGGACACCAAGTCTGCAAAAAGTACTGGGAGCACGTATTTCCCGCTCGAGCGGCACTTCCCCCGCTCGAGCGGACATCAAAATTCTGGGTTTCCCAGATTGTGTTCTTGAACTCCAATTCGACCTTCAAGCCAACATTTCTTGCATGCAATGGCTCAAATCTCAAATATAATTATACTAACATGGTATAAACCCCAAATTACAACCCAATGAAGCTTAATTTCATAAATAAATCACATGCATGCCCCAATCTCCCATCAAACTCATTCTAACATAACAAATTCATGCATTCAAGCTCATATTCTCATGAATTGTACATGCATGTGCTATACAACCCTTCACTCTCAACTTAGATGATGAAAAGGTAATCAAAACATGAGCTTCAACTACAAATTCACAAGGATCATACCCTTTGAGCTCAAACATGCAATATTCAAAGCAATTACACACATGCATGCACATATGGGTCTTCATTTCAACAAAACCAATTCAATTTTCTTATAATCAGCTAACTCATGTTCTTGGCCATTAATAAATCTTGAATTTACAATTTACAAACAAAAATCCATGAGTTTACTTACCCAAGAGTTCAATCTCCCAACTATAACAAAATCTTGGGCTTAATCTTGAAGTTCCCCAAATCTTGAGCCAAAATCACCCAAATTCTCTCTCTCTCTCTCTCTCTCTCTAACAGCCGGCCCTCTCTTTTCTTTTCTTAGAGTTTGATCAGCCTAAATCATCTAACGGAGAGAAATGAGGTGTAATGCTAAAACATAACAAATCCCACTAAGTCAATATAATAAGAATAAAATAATTGGGCACCAATTCATCACTTAACTCAGCTTAATCTGGTCCGAATCAATTTTTCAATTAAATTTCACCGTAGGCTCTAAAAATTATGCCAATCACAATGGCGAAATCAATTCCGGGTTCTGTGGCCGATAAGGCCCTCAATTTAATTTCCAAAACAGATTATTCAAACAGATATTCCTACGGTGACAGATAGAATTTCAAAATCGCATATATTCACATAATGGCACATAAAATCATGCTAAACACATAATCATACTCAAATTAAGGACCAATTAGCATTCTACGGAACAGGGGTATCACAGTCTTCCCCCTTTTAGGAAGTTTGGTCCTCCAAACTTAATTTACCTTTAATCGAACACAATTCGGAACACTTTTCATTCACGGTTCCAATCCTTTTGATAGCCATTTACTTGGTCCCAAAATCAAGCAAAACTCAATTCTCACTCAGTCAGAGGCTTACCTTTTCTTCCATACAAGGCCTGTATGGTGCCATACCGAAATTAGAGTGTAAGCCGTCGTCGTGAGCAAGGTCTGCCAACGATGGATAGATCTTTCCAATTCCCCGAAAATCTAAAGTACACATTTGGAGCATTTCTCCTAGAGTCTAAATAGTTCTTTCTGATTATGCATCAATTTACGGATGGAAAGTAGCGCTGAATCCCAATTCAGTTCTCATTGCCTCTTGAAGGCTTGTCACAATTCAAACACATTTTAGAATTTGTCTAAAACAATAGATACTGGGACCTTATGCAAACGAGCAATCTTATTGATATAACAGTGGCTAGTCTACCAGCATCATACGAAAATTTCACAGGGAGGAAACGAGCAATTTAGTGATCCTACATACAAAACTCAAACGGGACTTATACCTCGAGTGCTCAAGGTAGCCCCACAACGAATTTGTAGTTACATATTCCCATTTCCATTCCAAAATAGAGAAAGATTGAAGTAGTTCTGCCAATACCCGATATTCAACTTTGACTTGTTGGCACTAAAACATTCAGACACAATTCAACAATTTCCCTCTTCACAATAGGTTGCCAACATATTTATTTCAAACGTCAGCTAACTTTATCACAGAAGTTCGGTCTATTTCCTTGTCACAAAAGTCCAATTCGTTCTTCAATAATTCCACAATTCACAATCCGATTCGGTATTTAGTCCAGTGACTCATCACAGTCATCCAAGGTCAATCAAACGTCTTCAGGAATTTAAAGTGGATCCAGACACTGATTCCCGAGTCAACAAGATAACAACGAAACAATCGACCATACAATGTACATAGTTCACATATCCCCATAGCACTGATTGTAAAGTGCAATAACACTGACGCAGTCCATTTCTAACATAATACACGTTTCTCAATTCATTCAACAGTTTACAGTTTCCAATTCAGTTCAGTATTCAATTCTCTGTTCCATCGAGTCTCCCCACATTATCTGATAGTCGTCAAAAGCATAAGGCAATTCATATATTAATCCCCATGGCGCCAAAGATATTACTAAAACAATCAATCACGTGTTAAACACAATTTACACATCCTCAAAGCCCCAATCACAGAATATGATGACACTGAGCAGTTATTCACAAAGCGTACTGAATTCACGCACTTACGGACAATCAGGTTTTTTTCAAAGTTTCTTGGATGTTTAAACATCTACAAATTACAAAAGGATGACATTCCGGACAAAACAAAAGAATAATCGTCTCGGAATCGAAGCACACCCGTTCACGATCGTCGGTGGCCGACTCGAGATCAATTAGTCAAACCCACCCGTACAAGACCATCGGTGGCAAAAAGATATCCCAACAAAGGTGCTACATAGGCTTAACGTCCCCTAGCACGAAAGGACGCCCCAAGAATGTCATCAAAACAAACATAATACCGCTCACTACAACCTGATTCCCCAAAATCTGATAACATTGAAGCAACTACTCTCCCTTACAAAACATATTCTGATCAGTCAAAGACGAATGTTCAGTACTGCTTACAATCAAATCAATCTGCCATCATCAGTCCCCATAGCATCAAACCAACCAGGATGGGACGATACACAAGCATCGTTCCTTAAGACACCCAATCACGGGATTTGTACAATTCGGCTCATTTTCAACACATATGTCCTCGATAGTTGGGGGTTGGTTCTCAACGGTGTTCATGGTTAGAGCAATCTGTCATAGCCCACAAAAGGTGTTTCAAATAGGTTAAGTACTCTAAACAGATTCAAGTTTTGGGTCTATCAGTTTTTCTACCAAGAATAATCTGGCTATTTATTTACAGGCAATCCTCAATCCCTTTTTACAAAATTAAATCAGGCAAAGGGTCTTATCAAACCAATCCCGACACTAGTCTTGCCAAATTAAATCAAACAAAGGTTCCATCAAATCATATCAAATGAGGGTTCCATCGGAACAATATCAGGCAAAGGTTCTATCGGATCGAATCAGATAAAAAATTTCTCAAATAAGACACCTTCGGTTCTGTAGGGCGTACTTCGTTTGCTTAGGTACATGGTTGATAGTTTCTCAACTGCCCTAAGTTCATCAGTTCTCAAAGTCATATCAGAATCATTCATCACAATAGTTCATATCAAAGTGTTTCAAATCAAGTACACATAGTATAGGATTGTTACGCAAAAGTTCTAAATTAGTCACATAATCCAGTCAACTTTCTACCAATCAAAATACATGTGCATGTGAAGAGTCAATCAATATTCCAAAACGTATTTCACAAATTCCCCAAACGGGGCATATACCTCCAATGAATATAGTCTCGATTATGTGGGTCTAACCGATCTAGATACACATGCAGCAGATATGGAAAAATATGCCGATCCGAATCAAATAATATCCCAAGCGAAGATGTACAAATGTACTAATTCAGAATCAATCAACACATAGGCATTCGTTTATAAACAATATAGATACCTGGGATAATCACAGCACAGTATGCTTCTGAGTGCTTCCTGGGATGAGTGCAATTACTCCATCCTGAGTAGCAATTCCTACCACTGGTACGGATTCAGCCGAGGCAGAGGATTCATTCACATTTCGTTCAATCCGGGGACAGTTCCTTACCGTATGGTCCATTTTACCACCTCTATAACGAGCCCCAGAAATCTGATAACAACTCCTCGGTGTTTCTTACACTGGTGGTGGCAAAGGTTCTTGCCGTAGCGGCAACTGACGCTGTTGTCTCAAGATCTCTGCCAATTCCTGTACCACTCTTTCCGGACTATCAAGTCGGGCTGTGGAAGAACCTTCCAACCCGTATGCCCTTAATTTGCCCATACTCTACACAAATTCTTATCGAACTTTACCAAATACTGGGATGCCCAATACGAAATTAAACACAAATACACATGGGTACATTCGCACATAGGCACATTGTTATATTCTCATTTCACATATCGTACGCAATTAACCACATACGTAACAGATAATTGCATACTTATCAAATATCGCATGCTGAACATTACTAAGTAATTATATACTCAAATCATGTTCATATTTCACATAGGCACCCATTGGCAGAATCGAATGCACATAAGCAATTTTTCATGTATGTGCATTATAACAAAACAAACTTGTTGTACACATTAGCGTAACAATTTATATCTCAAATTCAAATCATGTGTGGTACTTCCTTTAGCGTAACATATCATGTTGGTCAAGCATATCAAGTTCCATAACGAAACCTCTGGTACCGGGTAACATATCTCATACATAGGCCACGGTATTGTTTCCCCCGGCTCGGGCCTCATGACCATAAGCCACAGTATTATGTCCCCTGGGCGAGGGCCTCTGCTAAGGATACCACAATTACGTTCAAGGAAAATTTGGGCAATCATTCATTCATGCAAAAATAGCATTTCAGGAAACTCGTCATTTCATATCGTCAGAAAATATTTAAAGTTCACCATCTGATTAAACTTGCATCATACTTTATACAAAAGATACACAAGTGTGTATATACTAGAAAGCATGCATATTCGGACAATTTCAATGCAAGAAATTCACAATTTATAGCACATAATCATTCGTAACAAAAAGTTAAGCATATTATCGATGCTTCCAAATTCATACTTATGAATGCATCCTAGATCTTTTCTAGACGCTTATTGCTCATTTGGACAAGTGTGTGAGTTATTAACTCGTGCTCTGATACCACTCTGTCACGACCCGAACCCGCCCCCATGGGTTAAGGACGTAACCGGCCAGTAATCATGAGATTACCTACGGCCTCAAACCAAACCAACCGTATTTTAACAGAGTTAATGGGGCCAAACGGAAGCAATTTAAAACTTTGTCCATAGAGCTGTGCTTACATGCACGTCATAACATTCCAGACACAAATATGTTAACAACTCACATCAGAAAATACAGTAACAAAAGGTTCTGTACAGACAGGATCATTAGTCTAAGTCACCCCGTCAAAACTGTACACAACAGATACAGAGTCCTCGCCAACATGACAAAATATAAATACCAAACAAAAGGGCGAAGACGAGTCTCGTGCGTGAGACGTAGGGGCTGACTCTCAAAAACTTGGTTGTTCCACAATGGCTTCACTGGGGCTGGGTCTGGACCTCTCTTAGCTCACCTACAAACACATGAATGAGCGTGAGCGAAAGCCCAGTGAATAATATCAAATAAGAAGATACAACAATATGCAGAACAACATATTCCGAACGGCCTTGGGCCCAATTCATATTTCTATTTAACATATATATACAATTTAAGTCAAGTGACTGTGGTTCCAAACATACTGGCCTTTGGCCCATTTATCTTTCCATAACAAACTGGCCCTTGGCCCATTCAGACTTTCGTTCATGTCAAAACGGCCTCTGGCCCATTCATTCATGTCAAAACGGCCTCTGGCCCATTCATTCTATTATTCAGATCGAACTGTTATTCGTGTCAAACTATTATTTATGTCAAACTATCATTCGTGTCAAACTGGCCTTTGGCCCATTCAGACTTTCATTCATGACAGAACGGCCTCTGGCCCATTCATTCATGTCAAAACGGCCTTTGGCCCATTCATTTGTGTCAAAACGGCCTTCGGCCCACTCATTCATGTCGAAACGACCTTCGGTCCATTTATTCATGTCAAAACGACCTTCGGTCCATTCGTTTATGTCAAAACGACCTTCGGTCCATTCATTTATGCCAAAACGACCTTCGGTCCATTCATTTATGCCAAAACGACCTTCGGTCCATTCATTTATATCAAACTGGCTCATAGGCCTTTCATATCAAACTGTGTCCACCATTCAAATTAATGAACTTTACAAAACTTACATAGAAGTAGCCATTGGACAATAACATATGTCAGATATTACTCACAGTGATCGGTTGGTTGAATTGCCCTGGAGCTTGACCCTACATATCACGTAACACATATGGGTCACAAATAATTCAATCCGTTCTTTAATTCACATATTCCTCTTTAGGCTTCATTCTTATTTCTTTAATTCAATTACAATGCTCAATGTATGCCTAAGAGTGCTTAGAAGTGAAAGGGAATGGAAAAAAAGAACACAGAATACATTTTCAAAATTTCAGAAAACAGGGTCCCCGCTCGAGCGTGAAATACCCCGCTTGAGCGGACCCTTAAGGCCCGCAAAAGTACTGGTTGCATGAAAAATACGCTCGAGTGTTAAATAGAGCGCTCGAGCGGAAGGCCTGTCTACAAAGCTCCCCCGCTCGAGCGTGAAATACCCAGCTCGAGCGGACACCAAGTCTGCAAAAAGTACTGGGAGCACGTATTTCCCGCTCGAGCGGCACTTCCCTCGCTCGAGCGGACATCAAAATTCTGGGCTTCCCAGATTGTGTTCTTGAACTCCAATTCGACCTTCAAGCCAACATTTCTTGCATGTAGTGGCTCAAATCTCAAATATAATTATACTAACATGGTATAAACCCCAAATTACAACCCAATGAAGCCTAATTTCATAAATAAATCACATGCATGCCCCAATCTCCCATCAAACTCATTCTAACATAACAAATTCATGCATTCAAGCTCATATTCTCATGAATTGTACATGCATGTGCTATACAACCCTTACTCTCAACTTAGATGATGAAAAGGTAATCAAAACATGAGCTTCAACTACAAATTCACAAGGATCATACCCTTTGAGCTCAAACATGCAATATTCAAAGCAATTACACACATGCATGCACATATGGGTCTTCATTTCAACAAAACCAATTCAATTTTCTTATAATCAACTAACTCATGTTCTTGGCCATTAATAAATCTTGAATTTACAATTTACAAACAAAAATCCATGAGTTTACTTACCCAAGAGTTCAATCTCCCAACTATAACAAAATCTTGGGCTTAATCTTGAAGTTCCCCAAATCTTGAGCCAAAATCACCCAAATTCTCTCTCTCTCTCTCTCTCTCTCTCTCTCTCTAACAGCCGGCCCTCTCTTTTCTTTTCTTAGAGTTTGATCAGCCTAAATCATCTAAGGGAGAGAAATGAGGTGTAATGCTAAAACATAACAAATCCCACTAAGTCAATATAATAAGAATAAAATAATTGGGCACCAATTCATCACTTAACTCAGCTTAATCTGGTCCGAATCAATTTTTCGATTAAATTTCACCGTAGGCTCTAAAAATTATGCCAATCACAATGGCGAAATCAATTCCGGGTTCTGTGGCCGATAAGGCCCTCAATTTAATTTCCAAAATAGATTATTCAAACAGATATTCCTACAATGACAGATAGAATTTCAAAATCGCATATATCCACATAATGGCACATAAAATCATGCTAAACACATAATCATACTCAAATTAAGGACCAATTAGCATTCTACGGAACAGGGGTATCACAGTCTTCCCCCTTTAGGAAGTTTGGTCCTCCAAACTTAATTTACCTTTAATCGAATACAATTCGGAACACTTTTCATTCACGGTTCCAATCCTTTTGATAGCCATTTACTTGGTCCCAAAATCAAGCAAAACTCAATTCTCACTCAGTCAGAGGCTTACCTTTTCTTCCATACAAGGCCTGTATGGTGCTATACCCCTGAGCCACAGTTGGCTCAAAAGATCTGAAAATATCTAAAAAGGAGAAAAATTGGCCGTCGGCCAGTTAAGGTGGCCGGCCGGCCACCTCCCCTAGCCGGGCGACCACTCCAAGTGGCCTACAAGAGAGAAAAGTGGCCGGCAGATGCCAAAAGTGGCCGGCAAGCTCTTCCCCTCCCCTAGGCAAGATGCATCAAGGTTTGGCCCAAAAACTAAGGTTAAAACACAAAGTGTTAACAGGCTCAAAGACACGGCACTCAGTCGAGACCCTCGGGCGCCCAAAACAAGCACAAACATGCGCAATCATCGAGTGCACAACCGATGACGTCAAAGTCTTGAGGTCGGTCAAAAATGGAGTGTCTAAAATGACGTGGATGGTAACACATGTCCGTGGGATGGCCATGTTGTTAGTGGAAGATACAATACTGGGTCGGGTCATGCTTGGGTGGCAATGGGTCTGGAAGTGGATGAGGATCGAGAGGCTTGAGATGCCCCTTTTATATTAATAGCTTGAGGGGCGTGGGTTAGGCTCATATGGAGGGAAGTAAAAACTCTTCGATTCCGGGGTGGACCCCCAGCTCATGTACCCTTTTTGAATACACTCTTCACTTGTTCTGTGGACCCCTTTTTGAATGCACTCTCAATCTGGACCCCCAGTTCATGTAAGGAAGCAAATGTGGACAATGGTGCCATTATCATCCTTTGCAGCATGTCTGGTTCAAGGTTCTGGACCACTAGTCGAACTTGTTCTTTTTTGGCAGGCCTATTTGTCATTTGGGCTACCTTGGCTCTCCACCGGGCGACAAAATCAATGAATGATTCTTTGGGGTTCTGGGTAGTAGCCTCCAGCTCACTAATGGTTACTTCTATCTAGGTGTTATATGAATACTGATTGACAAACGCCTCAGATAGCTCCTCCCAATTTCGCTTTGTTTAGTCTTCCAATTTAGTGTACCAGATGGCCGCCACATCAGACAAGGTTCTTACAAACAAGGAAAGCTTTTATGCCCTAGACATACCCATGGGCCTCAATACATCTGAAAACAACCGGACATGCATAATCGGATCCCTACTCCCATTGAATCTGTCGTTGTGGGGCATCTTAAATTTCTCCGGTAATCTGACCGAAGCCTCAGTGTACCCATCTTCGATATCTGGAATGGAGTTGAAGCCCTAGGATTTTTTCAATGGTTTCTCCAATTAGGCAATCTTGACTAAGTTCGGATCAATTTCATTGATATCAAAAGGAAAAATTCCTGCAGGAGGTTGAATCGGAGGCCAATAAGCTGGAGCCGGGGGAAACATGTCCTGAGGATCCGGGACTGGCATGTTTTTCTACTGGTGGGGGTAGATCGGGATTTGGTTGAGTAGTCGGGATCGAGTGCGCGGTTGATGCTGATGCCCCAGATGTGCGTCGTAGATCGGCAATAATTTTATCTTGTGCAACCATCCTCTGATTTACAATGTCCATAGTTCTTTGGAAAGCCATCATCATGGCGGCAAATTCCTCCGTGTTCTGTGCTGGATTCTGTGCCATTGTTGGTCTGGGTGAACTAGATGCTGGTGAACTGATCGAATGAGAATGGATGGGTGTTTGCAGAATGCTTTGTACTGGTGCTACTGACTATATGTTCCTTCTTCATCGAGTGACTGGCAGAAGCAAGACCAACACTGGTTGGCCACCAACAAGGTCTTTAGCATTGCAAAGCTTGCCAAAATGAGTCCACACAACATGGGGAATATCAGGTCTTTCTGAAGCTATGATGGTAAACTACCTAGCAAAAAGAAAGAAAGAACTTAATCAAAATCGGACAGCAATTCAGCCCTAATTCACAACAATCATAACACATAGCTGAACTGTAATCCCCACTGAACTCTGTTCTCAAACTCATACTGATATGAACCATCCTGTACAATCTCACTATAAAAGCATATATCAAATAAAACCAAAACACCCCTATGAGGGGTTAGGGTTACCCTGTCCTAGATTTTTGGCATGATCTAAGATGCACTATTTCAAACAACGAGTTTCACAACATCCTACAAATGGGCGGCATCCTGTCCTAAGTTGGAATAGTCACTATAGCTTCACTATATGTAACTAGGTCAAATGGTCGAAAGGGTACCTCAACAAGATTACTTAATATACCTCTCACACCTAACACCGAGAAGTGAAAGGTGGATCAAGTGGTACAATGGTAATCCAAATCCAAGGCTTGTGTTTCCAACATGGCAGAGTCCATGACCGGTCAGCCTTTTGGGCAAGCCTTCAGCAAACCGTCCAGGGATAGCAGATGGAAAACATAGTGACTTAAAGTAACCATTCAAATGCAATGCAAAGAACATATAAGTGTAGATAAAATTTCACATCATGAGTTTTGAGTCAAGTTCTCTAATTCCTCAGCAGAGTCGCCAGAAATTGTACATCGACTTTTCGTGCCCCCTTTCAAAAAATGAATAGCCTTACAGTTCGAACTCCCGTGTGGTTCTGAATATGATTTCACAAAGTGCAATTTGAAATGGTGAAAACACAAAAGAGTCCAAACCCAACAATTCTTTTTGAAAAATCGATGTTTGAATCAAATACCAAAATTGGACTGTTTTGCCAGATTTCAGAGTTGCCACCTAAATATTTTTGGAAAATTTAGGAAACCCGAGACTCGTGCCAAAGGCCACTTATCCGTCATCACCAAAGTGTCTCGGCTCGGGAACTTAGGTACGAAAGGGGAAGGTCATGAATTGAGCACCCCATCCGCCCGATCAAAGATTAGTCTCTACTAATCTTGATGTGATTTTCATTTACATTATAGACTCTTATTCTGGTTTTTATTAGCTATTTTTACTATGTGACGCACACAAGTATAGACTAATTTGCAAGAGTTGGAATATTTGATTTCATGTTTTGTTTCAAAATCGTTTTGCGAATTTGCCACTCAAAAAAGTGGACTTCAAATGGACATTAATCAAACTATCCTAATTCAGGCAACTAGCCTTCATCCACAAGCATTCAAATAGTTATATCATTTAAACAATTAGCCTCATGGAAATATGCTAGACATGGCAACACAAACATTCAATTCAAGATGCTAAAACATAAAATTACTCACCTAGTACTCCGAGCCAAAACAAGGCAAAATAATTAGGAAAAATATGCGTGCTCCTAATTAATGCAATATGACTAATGCAACCCACATGATATGCAATTTTATAGGCTCGGCTATGAGCATGGCATATGATTTCATTCAAGACATGTGATAAAGCACGTTTTCAAGTAATGAATTTGAACATTGATATTGGGTTAGCATGATAAGCCGAGCCTTGGATGCACGCAAGACGATGTATGCAAAGCATAAGAATGCTAATTGGAAAATGATGTTCCAATACTAACCATCGTAAGCAAGTAAATAAAATGGAGAAAGACATGGGATTGGAAGACATAAAACTTATTACATAGTTGCCCTCGTGCCAGAGGGTGCGAATCAAAGTCTGAAAGTCCAAATTAAACTAATTATTACAAAACCGAATGAATAAATTAAAAAGTTAACTAGCTAACTAGGCTACTACAACATGGATAACCATGATAAGTAAAATTAACTATCTAAGCTAACTAGCTATAACAATTACAAATAAACAATAATAATAATTAATTAATTACAACATTAACAATTAATAAGACTAATAGATAAAGTAATGATAACAATGCATGGAGCATTAATACACAAGGGTTGAATGCACAAGGTCCCAGAACAACACTATTTGCCTCAGTTTGCTCTATTTCACCTTTAGCCACTGCCGTCTATGTTCTACAAAAATACACTACTGACCAAACATTGATGCCCAGCCGAGCCTAAAGAAGGCCGGTCGTGCCTTAGTTTCATGCAAAATTCTATTTTGTGCTCTGAAGTGAAAACAGTGCAGACAGAGTGTTCTAGGCTTTGTTTTTCCCTCTGACACTTCTCTGTCATGGGAAAGCCTCGAGAGAATATTAGAATTGTTTCCAAAACCATCAATGAGCAAATTGATTGCTTGATGATTTCGATGTACAATTTGGACAAAAAATCAATAAATGAAAGGAACAATAACCACCCCTCCCTTCTATCATACAGTGAACTCAAAGGAGGTAGAGACACTTCAAAGTTCATCCAAAACATCATGAATTGATGTAAGATGACCCTTGACACAACGGATTCGGCATAACGTCCGACTGAACCTCAAGCAATATAACTCATTTTGGTTCATTTTAAGCAAAATTCATTAGTCTTTACCATCCTTTAATCCGTTAAGTCTAAGATGATTGTTATGTCCACTAGAGATTACGTCCACTAAGTGAGAAGTATGTCAATCGAGAGGTGATTCTCAACATGAAAGAGAGACTACACCATTGACAATGAACCTCCGTAGAGATTAAGCCATTAAGCGTAAATCGCTAGTTCACGTTTTGAATAACCGTTAACCGATTGAAACAACTCTCAAATGAAAGAGATGAATGGCAAGTTGATTATTAAAATGAGGCTCTTAAACATGGAAGTTAGTTAAAGAAAAGCTTAGAACAATATACTACAAGCTATGTACGCAAACTTATGAGACAACAACCAAGCTAATCAAAGCATGAACTATTTAAACAACTTAAGATAGCCCCAAAACAACCCTCAAGGGATGAAAAACAGTGGCTTAGAATGCATGGAAAGAGCCTAAAAAGCTAATCAACAAAGAGAGAAAACAAGACTAGTAAGCAAGAACAAGGAGGGGTGGCCAACACCTCTACTTTTGGAACCTCAAAACATGATTTTTAGCCCTTTTTTAACTCTGAAAATTAGTTTAGAGAGCAAAGAAAAAGAGTATAAAAGTAAGAGTTTGAGCTATAGGTAAAGGTGTAGAAAGAGTGTAAATTCTCTCTACCCTTTTGGTAGCTCTTCAAACCCAAACTTAAACACGTAGATTAAGATCAAAACAACACAAAATATTAAAAACTAGGTAGCAAATGAAAGAACATGAAGTAAAAGATAGGATAACAAGCTTGTACCTCTCAAGGAAGTAAACTTTTGATTATGAACCAAGCTAAGTCTCAACACACTCTCAAGCTTGAATTATGATGTTCAAGGCTCAACTAAGGTTCCTAAGCTCAGGTGTGAAGGTGTATACAATGTATGGATATAGGTTCAATGTGATAGGTTAGCTCAAAGTGTTGCTTGCACAAGAAGAAAGAGAAGAGAGAGCTCTCAAGGTGGTATACTTTCTTGAAATTCTTTAACCCTGAAAACAGAGATATATGGTCGTTTTTATAGAATTTGAGCCAGAAATATCATAAATAACTTCAAAAATGGACAGCTGGCGGCCTCTCGCCTAGAACAGTGTTTCTCGCTACCAAGGCCCGGCCGGCCTTCAATAGCCACGGCCGGCCCTCACTAAGGCACAGCCGGGCCTTGATGTGTTCCCTTGTTTTTTTGCTTCAGCCTTAGCAAAGGATGGCACAAGGTGTAAAAATAGATTTCTTGGGTATAATCAGTGGAAATATAGAAAGTTTGGGGTTGTTTCGAAGCTTAAACAAGGCTCCTTCGTTGAGACCTCGAACCACGCACAATACCACTTTCATCATCGAGTGTACTAGACAAAGCGCTTGAGCCTTGTGGGCGATCAAAAATGGGGTGTCCACATTACCCCTTGCAAGTGATGAAATATAAGGAAGGATTATGACCTCGTGCAGTGGACCAACACAGAACTTGGTGTTGACATTTTTATTTTTATTTTTATTTTTTGTCTCTTCTTCCTTTTTCTTCGTCTTATTGTCTGTCATTGAATAATAAAATAGTAAAAGCCGATAGATGAATTTCCTTTGATTTAGTTAATAAAGTTAATTATCATTTTAATTAGTTTCTTACTTTTATTTTGCTTTCGCTGGTGCCACTTAATTTGTTCAGTTAGAATTAGCACGTTGCGATTCTAGCCCTAAGCATCAGGGGGTTAGGTCGAGACAAAGGTGGTCTCAGAGCAAAGGTTTTAGCCAAAAAATAATAAGAATAATAATAAATAAGGAAATAAATTGTTTTCACATGCGATGTTAGTCCTTCTATGTAGAATCTTACGTTTATACCATGACTAATTTTGGTCATATAGGGTTGTCCGAGTTTATTCTTAGTGAGGCATTTTTAAGGCTAAGAGTCTGGAGGGGATCTTAAGAGTGCACCACGCTCCGCCTCGCTAGAAGGATGGGGAGACTCTGAAGACATAGTCAAGTGACTACATCCGGACCTTGACCAACTGATGGGACGGCCAATATATGTACAGGCCAATCCTAATGATATAGCATACCTATTATGGAGGCAAAACCGTACCTATACGCGAGGACGGTATCTCGGACCTACCCACGTGGTCGGTCTTGCCCAGGATTTGACTGCCCTCACTACATAGTTGGCCCTTTGCCCCCAAGTTATGCTGAAAGGAGGGGACATGTTTACCCCGAAGACTACATATTCACCAACATCCCCAACCCTTTGGATCTAGAATGTTGATTTTAACAATGACTTAACATATGCGAGACACCTGGGTGGATCGTCGGTTGAGCATTCTAGGGATACCTACAGTCCGTCTCTCTTTATATAGTTCAGGCAACATGGGTCTGTTTCAGGGTAGTGCAGCTGGGATGGGAATTTTAGCTTCTCATGCAGCAGTACTTTCCCTGGCTGTTTAACTAGATGTTGGAAAAGATGAGGATCATTTTGTTTTTATTTTTTGTTTTGTTTTTGAGAGCTAACCATGATTAGTTCTAATCCCTATTTTTGTACTCAAGGATTAGACACTAATATAACTTTTAACTTTTAGAGTACTAGCATTATATTTGTATCAATGGGAAAGTCGGTGTTCTATATATATATACATGATACTTTATACATATGATGTCATGTTCATTAAATTATTTCTACTAAATTTATCTTGTAGTAATGGCCAATGATAGTAACGGAACCGAGTCATTTGTCAACGAAACTGAGTCAATGGAAAGAACAATTACCAACTTTTTGCAGGCCCTGCAAACCAACATAAACAATGGGATGTCAGAACAGTGAGAAGAGCCAGTTACAATAAAACAGTTCCAGGATATGAAGCCCACCACATTCACCGACGATTCAAACCCATTGATAGTAGAAGCTTGGGTTAGGGACATAGAGAAGATTTTTCACGCGCTACCTTGCACAGAAAATCAGAAGGTAACTTTTTCCACTTTCACTTTAAAAAATGATGCGTAGGAATGGTGGCTTCTCACCCTGGAAAAAGAAGAAATCATGACTTGGGCAAGATTCTTGGAAGCATTTCGGAAAGTACTTTCCGAATTCACTACAAGAATAAAAGGCATCATAATTCATACATCTTAAGCAAGGATCAATGACAGTGGCTGAATACAAGAGCAAGTTCACACAACTAGCTTGATTTGTGACATATGTCATTCCCATCGAAGCCCGGAAAGCTAGGAAGTTCGAAACCGGCTTAGATGATAACATCAAAAACAAGATTGAAGTTTTGAATATGCCAACATATGCAGGAGTGGTGGATCGAGCATACATCACCGAAAAAGGAATTAAAGCCTCACGTTTCAGGGAACCAAGTCAAAAGAAACGATTTTGGGAAAGAGACAGCAGAAGATTCGGTGTTGTGCCTCCCAAGAGGGTAAATATGGGCACAACTAGTTCAGGCTATCAAGGTCCTACTAATCCCAGAGGTGGCACCATTCCAATTTACCCTACTTGTGGAAGGGCTCATTGGAGACGATGCCATCGAGATACGGGAGCATGCTTTAAATGCAGTCAAGTTGGCCACTTGCTGTGAGATTATCCAAAGTTTACCAATCCTGTAGCAGGCCCCTCTAAACCAACCCCAAAACTTGTAATGCCTGGAGGAGTGAGAAAGGACCAAAAATGCCAAGGAAGAGCTTTTGCCTTGGTGCCTAGATACCCGGAAGGTACCGAGAATGTTGTGTCAGGTACACTTTCTATCTGTGGTCATTTAGCTTATGTTCTCATTGATTCTGGTTCAACTCATTCTTTTGTTGCACCACACTTTGCTTCCAAGTCAGCATTAACACCCAAACCTTTAGGATATATACTGTCTGTGTCATTTCCTTCTGGTAATTCTGCCCTTGGTATTGAGGTGTACAAATCTTATGCCATATCCTTAAAGGGCGAAACCTTATATGTAGACTTGATTCCCCTCTGCATTGCTCACTTTGATGTGATCTTAGGAATGGATTGGCTGGCTGCCAATCACGTCTCTATTGATTGCAAAGCTAAAAAGGTCTCCCTCCGGTTACCAAACCAACTCTAGCTTGTCTTCGATGGAACTGGAGTTTCTACCCCTCCATGTGTTATATCCTCCATGACAGCCCAACGACTTCTAAGAAAGGGTTGTTATATCTATTATATGATTGATACTCAACAAGAGGCCCCCACACTTGATGCAATCCCTGTGGTTGGAGAATTCCCCAATGTCTTTCCTGAATATCTACCTAGTACCCCGGTTGACTGGAAAATCGAATTCACCATTGAAACTCAACCTGGTACACAACCAATATCAAAAGCCCCTTACCGCATGTCAATGACAGAATTGAAAGAACTGAAGACCCAACTCCAGAAACTATTGGACAAAGGCTTCATTTGACCAAGTACCTTGCCCTCGGGAGCTCCAGTACTGTTTGTAAAGAAAAACGATGATACGATAAGATTGTGTATCGATTATTGAGAATTGAATAAGGTCACCATAAATAATCGGTACCCCCTGCCACGAATCGATGACTAGTTTGACCAACTTCAAGGCGCCCAAGTATTCTCAAAAATCAATTTGCGTTTCAGCTATCATCAACTAAAAGTTAAAATGGAAAGCATCAAAAGAATTGCCTTCAGAACATGTTACGGGCACTACGAGTTCCTCGTCATGCCATTTGGCGTCACAAATGCTTCAGCAGCCTTCATGGACCTCATGAATGGAATATTCAAACCATATCTTGATGAGTTCATGATCTTTTTCATTGACGACATTCTCATATACTCTAAGTCGCCGAAGGACCATGAGTGACACTTGCGTACGGTTCTGCAAACCCTATGTGATCACAAACTTTATGCCAAGTTGAAAAAATGTGAATTCTGGATCACGAGTGTACATTTTCTTAGTTACGTCATTAACAAGGATGGCATCTCGGTTGACCCCCAAAAATCTGCAACAATCGTGGATTGGCCACGACCTACTAACGTATCTGAGATTCAAAGCTTCTTGGGTCTAGCCGACTATTACTGACACTTCATGCAAGATTTCTCGAAGATAGCATCACCTTTGGCCTAGCTAACTTAGAAGAATACACCCTTTGAATGGACTAACAAGTAGGAACGTTGCTTCCAAAAGTTGAAAAACAGACTTGTGACAGCTCCTATACTAGCACTCCCTACGGGAACGGAAGGGTTCATAATTTATAGCGATGCCTCATATAATGGTTTGGGTTGCGTCCTTATGCAAAATGGAAAAGTCATTACGTATGCCTTGTGTCAACTAAAGATTCATAAGAAGAACTACCTAACCCATGATCTGGAATTAGCCGTAGTAATCTTTGCCCTCAAAATTTGGCATCACTATCTCTATGGAGTAACCTGTGAAATTTACACAGATCACAAGAGTCTTAAATATCTATTTACACAGAAAGAACTGAATATGAGGCAACGGCAATGGCTAGAATTTATGAAGGACTACGATGTAGAGATCCATCACTATCCAGGCAAAGCTAATGTGGTAGCAGACACGTTGAGTCAAAAGACTACCAGAAGTTTGGCATGTACCCTCGTTCCTTGCAAGATCAATGGACTGCTCGCCAACATAATCGTGGAACCCGTGTTGATTGAAAAAATTAGAGCACGCCAATGTGAAGATAAACTTTTGAAGAAAAAATACGAGCAAGGAGATACGCCCGATTCTGATTTTACTATAAGCAATGGTATGCTAAAATTTCAAAATCAAATTTGCATACCCGACATTCTGGAACTTAAGAAGAAGATATTGGTGGAAACTCATAGCCTGAGGTTTGCAGTCCACCCTGGCAATACGAAGATGTATCACGATCTGAAAGAACACTACTGGTGGATAGGAACGAAAAGAGACATACCAAGCCACATCTTCAAGTGCCTGCATTGTCAACGGGACATTAATGCAGGATAAGTTATCACCCAGGCCATGTGTATATAAGAGGAGGGGGGGGGCTATGAAGTTATTAAGAGAAGGGAAAAGAAAAAGGAAAAAGGGGCTTTAGAAGGCAGCATAAAAAAAAATTTAAAAAAAAATAAAAAAAAATAGTAAGGAATCAATATTAAGGTGAGTTATATTATATCTTGAGTTACCACAACATATTTTACGTGTGTTTTGAATTACCATAATTTATTTTATACAAGTTATGTTTTATAACTTATATTTAAATTTCAAGTACGTTAATTATTTTCTGAACTCATTTACTTAAATTGAAACCCATGGATATGTTTGTTTAAATTTTAGAAATTATTTGACAATTATTATATAAATATCTATTTTTGGTAAGTACCACCACAGGAGTCCCATGCTTTGGGAGACTTAAATAACCATTAGCCTCTTATTGGTTACTTTGTGGCCTTTTGTTTGTCATGGATCCATTGAACTCTGTTCTAATTGTCACTCCAGTGACCTCTGTTCTGTTCTGTTATGTACCGTGGTTATAGTTATTTACTTAAATAATTTCTGAATTTCAATTTCTGCCACTTAAATAATTTGTTTATTCAAATTAAGTTACGTTTAATGTTTTACTTTAAATAATTATCCATAGTTATTTTATGCCCTATGCTCTTGGCATAATATCTCTCGCTCTGTTATGTGCTTATAGTTGTTACCCCTTTCAACTGATGAAATATAAGGAAGGATTATGACCTCATGTAGTGGACCGGTACATAACTTGTTGCCGACATTTTTATTTTATTTTTTGTCTCTTCTTACTTTTTCCTCGTCTTATTGTCTATCACTGAATAATAAAATAGTAAGAGCCAATGGATGAATTTCCTCTGATTTAGTTAATGAAATTAATTATCATTTTAATTATTTTGTTATTTTCATTTCACTTTCGCTGGTGCCACTTAATTTGTTCAGTTAGAAGTAGCAAGTTGCAATTCTAGCCCTAAGCATCCAAGGGTTGGATCGTGACAGTATCACTTTACTCCCTCAATTAAAAATTGTAAAAACTAATATCTCTCATCTGCTATTTATTTTTATTTTTTCAATTTAGACCTTTACGACTAAAATATCTTTTTATCAATTGAATAAATTAAACTTTACCCCCTGAATTATCCTCTCATATCACTTTATCTCTTGAACTATTGCCTAATATCACTTTTAATTTAGACTTTTTCTTTTTTTTATCACTAAATTAATTTATAGTTTGTTGGGAAAAAAAATTTAAAAAAATTGAAAACTAAATAAAAAAAATATTTATTAAAGAATCTAAAAAATATAAAAATATATAAGTTTTTTTTGTCTTTAGTGATTTTTTAAAAAAAATATTCACAAATATTTAAAAAATACATGTAAAATTTTAAAATTTTTAACTAAAATATGAAAAAAAATACTAAAAATATAAATATGAAAATTCATTAGAAAAAACTTTAAAATTTTATTTTAAATTAAGGGCAAATTATACTTTATCCCCCCTCAACTATTATAGCGACCCTGGTTTTCCCTCCATTGATTAGTGTAATCCGGACTTGGTTTCGTGGATGTTGGTTCTTGTATATATCTTGTTTCCGTCCTTCAATGCTTTGTATTTGAGTTATAGGATGTTTTGGGTAGGTTTGTTACAGGTTGGATGTGATTGGGAGCAAATGGTTGCTGCCCAGATTTTTGGTCCTTCGCTCGAGCGACCTCGCTCGAGCGAGCTCCTTGTTTTAGATCTTTCACTCGAGCCAGGGTTCCTTTGCTCGAGCGAGAGTTGAGTTTTGTATCTGGTGGCTCGAGCGAGGAGTCCTGCGCTCGAGCTTGCATTTGCGTCTCTTTTTGACCTGATGGTTGTGATTCTTGGCTCGAGCGAGCTTTCCTTCGCTCGAGCGAGCGAGCTGTATGTTTTGGGTTTCTTCGCTCGAGCGAGCATTCTGTCGCTCGAGCGTGCTTCTGGCTTACAGACCTGAAGGTTTGGATTGTTGGCTCGAGCGAGGCTTTCTACGCTCGAGCAAGGATTCTTTGTGTCTGGTCGCTCAAGCGACCACTTCTTCGCTCGAGCGAGCCTGTGTTATATCAGCAGACAGCAGCGAGTAAACACTTCACTTTTTCATCTCTTTTGATTTCAAAACCCTAGATCCAAGCTCTCTCTCTCTCTCTAAACACCTTCTCTCTAGGGATTGATCTAGTTCTTGAGTGGTTCTACCCTAAGTTCTTTGTAAGAAAGATAGAGGGTGTTGAGGGCTTCCTTTTAATTTGAAAAATCTTGGGTTTGGAGCACTTTGGTTTTTCACCATCTTCCCCTTTGGTCTCTTCATTTCGAGGTAGGGATACCCTACTCCATCTTATGAGTTTTGTCTTTAATTTTGGTCATTTTGAATAGTTGGTGATGTTGGCTAATTTTGGGAAAGTTAGGGTTTGTTATGTAATTAAAAAAGAGGGGTTTTCAAATATTAAAACCTATGTGAATGTGAGTTGTTGAAAAATGGAATTATTGTTGTTAGATTGGTGAAATCCAACCTTAGGATTGATATGTGAAATATGGGAAAATGCCCTAATTATAATGATAAATTAATTTATATAATTAATTTTGGGGAAATGAGAAATTGAGTTGAGAATAATGAAATTGGAAAATTATGGATTAAATGGTGTAGTTGGATTGATTTATCACTCACCTATGAAAATGTTGATATTATATCTGTTTATGCATTTATGTTCTGTTTAGAAATATCTGCTTTGGGCTATCAGTGGAGGATAGTCGTGATTGTTGTAGACACTGCATGTTGATTAGGGAAAACCGAAACTAATCAAATTGAATATGTCATTGAATATGACAGTTGAAATAATACGTCAAATATGTGTATTGATTGAGCCTTGTATATAATAATTGCTTATATACTTGGAATATGTGTATTGTGTGGGAGGAGATAGGGGATGTACTCCATGGTTTGAGGGAAGATAGGGGATGGACTCTCAGACCTGTTTGGGAGAAGATAGGGGATGGACTCCATAGATACAGCAAATATGTGTATCAGATTGAAATGTTAGTACAGCAAATATGTGTACTAGATGGAAGTGTTAATACAGCGAATATGTGTATTATCTGAAGTATTGGAAGTGTTTTAATATGAGTTGTGATCTCATAGGAATTGTAAAGTATGGAACTGTTATAACCGGAGATATAGTCTCATTGAATGATTGGCCAGGTTCTGAGCCATCTTTATGAAATGATTTGATAAGTAAAGGAAAATGGAAT
This sequence comes from Camellia japonica, assembly GCA_030407325.1. Classification (NCBI taxonomy): domain Eukaryota; kingdom Viridiplantae; phylum Streptophyta; class Magnoliopsida; order Ericales; family Theaceae; genus Camellia; species Camellia japonica. The sequence continues at coordinate 40,447,051 of JAPPVO010000017.1, forward strand.
GTAACATGGACATGATAGTCATGGAATTGTATTGTGATATATATTAGTTTATATGTGTTAACCATCTGTCAAATGCTATTATTTTAGTCATTGTTCATATTTGGTTTAGTATATCTCTACTGGGTTGTGGCTCACCCCATATGGGACATCATTTTCAGGTACAGATGGTATGCCACCTCCAAGAACGTAGCTTGGGAGGCTAGAGGCTGACAGACTTTTTGTGTTATCTTTTGTGTATTACATGTAAATCAAGCCAAGGGCTTACTTTGTAATTGAGTTAGTACTCTCTTTTGTGACCAAGTGTTGGCTTGGAAAGTTGTAAGCCCATAGGGCATTTACTTTTGTTATCAACATGTAATACTTTTGTACTTAACTACTCTAATGAATGGAAAGATGTTTATTTCTTTTATATCTGTGCATGTCAAGATTGTTAGGTTTTATGTGTTGTTTTCAGGGCGTTACAACTATCACCATCTTTCACTTTATCCCCATAAACTAAAAATTGATACAATGTACCCCTTTCATCTTTTGAAAAGTTTCAATCTAATCCTTATGTCTACATTCTGTTACCTAAACAAATAGAAAAAGTGCATATAATGTGCACGTCATATTTATAATAGATCTTTAAAGGGTACTTTTATTATAAATATAACATGTGCATATTACATGCATTTTTTTCCATGTATTTTGTTAACAGAATGGAAACATGAGAATTAGATTGAAAATTTTTAGAAGATAAAAGGAGTACATCGTATCAATTTTTAATTTGAGGGGGTAAACTGAAAAATGATGATAATTGAGGGAGGTAAAGTGCAATTTGTCCTTAAATTAAAAATCAAACATTGTTTTTAGTTGAGGGGGTAAAGTAATATTGAGTGATAGTTCAACGAGGTAAAGTGTAGTTTACTCCTATAGTTAAAAGAGTATTTTCTTTATTAAGGTCTAAATTGAGAAAAAATTAATAGATGAAGGGGGTTAGGTGTGTTACAATTTTTAGTTCAAGGGGGTAAGTGATATGAGACATAATTTGGGGAGTAAATATAATTTCCCTAATTTATTATCAAAAATTCTAATTGTGCTATCAATTGGACTAAATTGACACAAAATTTAAATTAAGAATAAAATTGAGCTAATAAAAAATGTAAGAACCAAAATAACATAAAAAATAAACAACAATGATTCATCCCCCCTTTTCCCCCCACCCCCGTTTGACCCCCTCTCTCTCTCATTGTCCCCTTTTCTTTTTCTTTTTCTTTTTTTTCCTGTTCCTCCAATCACCACCCGCCACGTGGCAAGGGGGGTGAGGGGGTGACCCCCAAAAGGGGGTCCCAAGCATTATTCAAAAAATAAAATGCAAGTACTACTAATATAATTTGTTCATGGATTATTTACATGGAGACCCCACAATCTATTGAAAAGTATCACTTTGATTTTCTTAAACTATAAAAGTATACAAATGGACTCCTAAACTATTGACAAGTATCACTTTATCCCCTAAACCATAAAAACATACAAATAGATCCTCTAAACTATAAAAACGTATAAATCAATAGTTTAGGGGATCCGTTTACATGTTTTTATAGTTTAAGGGTCAAAGTGTTATTTTTCAATAGTTTAGAAGGTTTTCATGTAAATAATCCTTTATCCATTCAATTTTTATGAGGTAGTACAATCTTAAGTCGCACATTTAGAGTTCGTTTAAGAATTACCTATTTTAATTAGTTTTTTAATTTTTTTTTATGAAAAAATGTATAAAACATAGAGAGAGTGATATGATTAAATATTTTAACTTTTTTATTATATTAGCAAGAAAGTTAGGCTCTCTTTGGTTTAGGAGTTTTGAATTTTGAGTTGTATTTTGAAAGATGAGTTGTTGAAAAAGGTTTTGACAAGTTTTGAAAATAATTTTGAGATGATTTGTATAGATGGGTGTGAGAGAAAATTTGATTGATTGATTTGTAGAATGTGTAGAATATGAGAGAAAAGAGAAGAAAAAAAATGATTAATTGATTTATTAATAAAAAGAGAGAAGGAGAGAGGAGAGAAAAAAAAAAGAATTTAAAAATTGACAAATCAAATATATTTTAGAAAAATGCCAGGGATCCCAAATGTTTTACCAATTATTCTACCAAATGTCTCACATGAGTGTGAGACCCACTATTGGCTTATTTTTCCTACGAAGGAAAATATCATAAATACAAGCATGCCAACAAGGATTCAAAATCCTTACAGATTAAATTCAAGCCAATTATCAAGTGATTGTGTTGACGGTTCTTTTGCCTCAATGAAGAGGACTTTAAAATTGCCAAGTGTAGAGAAAAGAAAAATTAACAGAAAAAGGAGGGAGACGGAGAAAGATGATTGACTGAACAATCGGGGTGATTGAGTGAACAATCAAAGTAACAATTACTTACCTCTACTCCTATGCTTTGAAAATGAAGTGAATAAAATGCTTCGAAAAGGAAGTGCTGCAAATAAATGCTTCAAAAAAGAAGTGCATAAAATAAAATGCAGGAAATATAAATGACAAGAAAAATATAAAATCAATTGTCTTTCATTTGAGTTCTGGATCCTTTTACAATGTAGCCATGAATGGCTATTTATAGGCAAATATTTGTAGAAAAAAACTACCCAAAGCTACCTACTCTTTCAACTCCTCTGTTCCCTACTCCATGATCTTCCATAACTTCCTTCAACCTCCACTTCATGCTCCATGTTCTCCACTTTGTTCTCTATCATCTTTCCACATTTCATAACTTCTCATAACCTCCAAATGAGTTGGAGGGTGCCATATGTCCTGTAATTATATAAATAACAAATAATAAAAATTGCAAATTTATGGTGTCAACATTACCCCCCCTTCCGGGGCAGAAATGATTTTTAGTTGAATTTTTGAAGGGCAGAACCAAGCATATGACTAATTTAAGCAACAAAGTGCTTCGAATAATATCAACAAAGTGTTTCGAATGAGTATGAAATTATGACTAGATGTCTCGAATTATATATATATATATATGCCTTGAAGATATATTATATATGTACTTCAAATCGGCATCAATTCGTTGAAGGAAATTAAACAATTTTATTTTACTTGTACTTCAAACACTTAGAAAACTTGGAACATTTTGAAGTAGGTTGATGCTGCTTGCACTTAGAATCATTCACAACCTCATATTTTCAAGGCAAAGCCAATATCCAAACATGATCCACCTTAACAAGCTGGTACACATGCTAGCTATTATGGACTAGTAACAAGCTTCGAAGGCGGTATAGAGGACCAAAATCATCCTTCGAAGGTTGAAGGTGCCGACAAAGGACGCATTACATCCTTGGAAATACTCGACAAAGCTTCGAAGGTTCACAATCACCATTATTGTTTCTTCGAAGCTATTGTTGATGCAAGATGTAGTGCTTCGAAGCTTACAAAATTATGGCAAAAGGGCTTTCGAAGCAACTTTGGGCCAATATTGTGGTTATTCAGATTTTGTATGTTCTGGTTCATACATAATTAATGAAAATATTAATTTTTTGTGCTTCGAACCAATTATTAATTCTCCGAAGACACCAAAACCATTGTTCTTCGAACCAACGTCTGTAGAATACTAGTTACATTTTCATGTAACAAATGGCTATAAAAATGTTTATTAGTTAAAGCCACTAATTATCGTGCCAAAAATAGGCATTATTTGACAATGAATTAATTGCCATTTTACATATGTTTGAAGGAGGTACACATTTCGAAAGTTTTCTCGTCCCATGTTACATTTCGAAGGTTTATTGATGACAAAACCACCCTTCGAAAGTCACATATGTTACTGAAGGATGAAAGTCATCCTTCAAAAGTGCTCACGACATCTCTTCGAACCAAATAAAAAGAGTTGGATTACTATGAAATTAGTTTGGCATTTTAACTAGCCATTAGTGGCTATAAAATGATATTTCAATGAATAAATATAACAGCACAACCATTTATCCTTTGAAAAGAGGTTTAACAACCCTCACATGTTCTTAATAACATGCTTCGAAGTATCTAGGGACGTGCTTCGAAGGTAACCACAAAACCAAATGGTGATGGTTTTATGGATCAACTAATAACCATATTTTTTGCCCAATACATAGCAATAACGAAATATTATTTGTTAGCCATTCCATCAAAGTCAACGTTTGATGTGATCCACAAATCCAAAATGGATTTTGAACAACAAAAGTCATGGTATAGTGTGACCATGAAAATTCATACTTTTTGACACTTCGAAAAATGTCAAAAATTTTGAATTCATGAACAGTGGCTTGTTCGTTATTCTTGACCATGTTTGGTTTAAAAAACATGACTTTCGCCAAATTGATTTTCATAATTATTTGGCAAAGTGGGTTATTTTTCCATGTTAGCCATTAGTGGCTTATGAAAATCCCCTATAGGTATGTTATTTTCATGATTGACTCTCTAAAAATTGGTTTTTAGACCCCCAAACCATGCATGGAACATCATTCTTAGCCAAATTTGGCTTAAGAACATGCTCTTTTGTTATGTTAATTTCATAATTTGGCTCTTTAAAAACGGGCTCTTGAACCCCCCCAAGCCATTGATGAAATTATATTTTCACGAATTTCAGTCACAAATGACTTGAAAACATTTCGGAAAACCCCACAAAATTCAGTCACTGAAGAGTTGACAAGAAGGGTTGATAACTCATGTCTCCATTAGGAAATTTCCATATCAAGTTGATGAATTACTTCAATTAAATGGTGTATTTTTTCTTCTACCAAAAAATGTTGTAATGGATGGAAGTTTGTTTCACTAAGAAAATGGATCTCTTCTTGAAGATTCAAAATTTTTTGCTTACGCCAAAAGATTTCGTCTAGGCTATTTAGAATGGACGAATCCAATTTATTTTTCATTTCTTACACTTGACATCTCACTAGGCGTGCCAAAAATTATTGACTTATTTTTTCTACGAAGGAAAATATCATAAATACGAGCATGCCAGCAAGGATTGAAAAATCCTTATAGATTAAATTTAAGCCAATTATCAAGTGATTGTGTTGGCAGTTCTTTTGCCTCAATGAAGAGGACTTCAAAATTGCCAAGTGTAGAGAAAAGAAAAATTAACAGAAGAAGAATGGAGACGGAGAAAGATGATTGAGTGAACAGTCGGGGTGATTGAGTGAATAATCAAAGTAACAATTATTTACCTCTACTCCTATGCTTTGAAAATGAAGTGCATAAAATGCTTCGAAAAGGAAATGCTTCAAATAAATGCTTCGAAAAGGAAGTGCGTAAAATAAAATGCAGGAAATATAAATGACAAGAAAAATATAAAATCAATTGTCTTTCATTTGAGTTCTGGATCCTTTACAATGTAGCCATGAATGGCTATTTATAGACAAACATTTGTAGGAAAAAAACTACCCAAAGCTACCTACTCTTTCACCTCCTCTGTTCCATACTCCACGATCTTCCATAACTTCCTTCAACCTCCACTTTATGCTCCATGTTCTCCACTTTGTTCTCCATCATCTTTTCACATTTCATAACTTCTTATAACCTCCAAATGAGTAGGAGGGTGCCATATGTCCTGCAATTATATAAAAAACAAATAATAAAAATTACAAATTTATGGTGCCAACACCCACATTACGTGAGTCTCACACTCATGTGAGACATTTAATAGAATATTTAGTAACATATTTGAAATCTTTAGTATTACTCTATATATTTTTAATTTTTTAATCTAAATATAATTTAATGTTAAACAAATGGTACCTCAGCTTTTCCGAATGCATACTATACATCGATTATGAACTCGTCCTTCAAATAATACTTTGGAGTCGTTCAAAAAAAAAAAAAAAAAAAACTTTAGAAAGAAAGGATATTACTGTATATTAGGCTTAAAATTTCTACACTAACAAGGCCATGTGGGCTACGAGTTGAAAGACTAGACTCTCGCTCCTCCGTCGTTCACGTACGTGCTTCACTATCAATTATTTACTATTTTTTTTTTTAAAGTACTAACATTCAAAGAGGAATAATTTTATACACAATGACACTCTTACAAAAAATACTTAATAAAAATATAAATAATTAAATATAATTAGTTATAAAAATAATAATATTTAAAAATAAGTCTAAGCGTACGTATACTGTGATGATACCTCATAACATTATTTCTCCTTGTTCAAAACAATCTATCTATCTATATATTATATAAGAAAAATGGAATTTCTAACTCACAAGCCTTATGAGAGCTGAAATATCTTAATCTTAATTTTCTAATTTTTTGATTTTAAAAAAAAAATCTCAGCATTTATTGATTTCTCTCAACTCACAAGTCTTTTTGACTTCTCGCATACTTACTGCTACACCATTTTCAACTTCTCCCATACACTATAGTCTGTGATGAGATTGTTAAATTATTTTTATAAAAAATCTAAAAAAAATAATTTGTATATTACAAAATATCTAAAATAAATATAAATTCTTATTAAATCTATTTATCTATCTATTACATAAGTAAAGGGGGGTTTCTAACCACAAGTTTTGTGGGAGTTTCAATATCTTAAACTAAAATTTCTAATTTTTTGATTTTAAATAATTTAAAAAATCCTCTACAACTCTCATTCAAAAAAAAAAAAAAAAAATCTCTTGATTTATGACTTTCAAATAGAAAGTACATCAAATATATAAAATAAAAATAGAAAGTATACTAATCCATTTCAAAATTCAAATTTGAGGGGCACAAAATATGGAAAGCATTCTATTAATTTAAATTTAAAATTATAATGATTTATCCCATAATATATAAGTTTTATATAATGATTTATTCCATGATTACATACTAATATAATTGCAAAATATTGTCATTTTATTAAGGTTGAAAGTTGTAATTCTTTTTTGGGAGATTGACCAATAAGTCCCATATTTTGGACTTATAATCCATATAGTCCCATATTTTTTCTTGTAAGCCATTTAGTCCTTTTGGATATGTAATAACTCATTTGCCTGCCATATTGGAGTGTCACATTTGGAAAAAGTATACTAAAGAGTTTTTAGTGTCACATTATACCCGCCACGTTAGAGTGCCATATTTGGAAATAGTACACTAAAGAGTTTTTAATTTTTTTAGAGTGTCACATCATACTTGTAACGTTAGAGTGTCACATGTCACGTTTGAGAAAAGTAAACTAAGGAGTTTTTAATTTTTTTTACAGTGTCACATTATACCCACCACGTTATCACGTTTGAGAAAAATACACTAAGGATTTTTTTTTTGAAGTGTCACATCATACCCGCCACGTCACATTTAAAAAAAGTACATTAAGGAGTTTTATTTTTTTTAGAGTGTTACATTATACCCGCCACGTTGTTATGTTTGAGAAAAGTAAACTAAAGAGTTTTAAATCTTTTTTAGAGTGTCATATCATACCCGTCACACATTGTTACCACGTTGTTACGTTTGAGAAAAGTAAACTAAAGAGTTTTAAGTTTTTTTTAGAGTGTCATATCATGCCTGTCACACATTGTCACGTTTGAGAAGAGTACACTAAGGAGTTTTTATTTTTTTTAGAGTGTTATATCATATCTACCACGTTGTCACGTTTAAGAAAAGTATACTAAGGAGTTTTTAATTTTTTTAGAGTGTCACATCATACCTGTCGCATTGTTACATTTGGGAAAAGTACACTAAGGAATTTTTTTTTTTTAGTAAAATTTTTGGAATGTCACATTATATCCGCCACGTTGTTACATTTACGGAAAGTACACTAAGGAGTTTTTATTTTTTTGAACTGTCACATCATTGGAGTGTCACATTCATACTTGTCACATTGGAGTATCACATTATACCAATCATATTAATAAAAAGGTATAGCTGTCCACCAAAATACTACCAAAACAAAAAATAGGACCATATGGAAAGAAACTCTCTACTAATAGGACTTGAGTCCGGATCCTTTGCCGTGTTGTCCTGCGGTGCTTCCCTACCATGGCTCAAAACGATGTCGTTTTGACTTCTTCTTTTTTTTTTTCTTTTTCTTTTTTTTTTTTCTCGTTGAGAGCTAAGATCCTAACCCATACACCACAGCAACGGTGATGAAGAGAGGCCACGGAGAATAAAAAAAAAATCCTTTGAAAGTAAGAAAAAGACCATTGAAGCTGTTGAGTGATGATTTGCTTGTTGGGTTTCCCTTGTTTTCTTCTCTCGAAGCTCTCAAACATCTTTATATTCTGGTTTATTTGTGTGAATTTTGAAGCTTCGTTCTTCCCTTTTCAAAACATTTTTTCAGTCAACAATTTCTCTGGTTCCAACGAAGCTTGATCACCACCGCGAGACACAGGGACAAACTGATCTATAAATTATAGATCTGTGAGACAAACCGATCTAAGACGGCGTCGATGCAAACAGAGATCAGATATCGGAGATTTGACACGGTGGAGATCTTGAAGCGACTGTGAATCAAACGGCCCCCATTTACTCCATTGTTCTATTCTCTTCTTCTTCTCAATATCCTATATATATAGACTTTGTTGAATCTTTTAGCTCCATTTGGGACAACAAAACTCCACCGAATCTATGATCCTATATATATATACATACGTATGTGTATATATATAGATGATTGGGTTTGAAGGGTTTGTTTGTTTTGTTCTGTGAGAAAACTGAAAGGAAATGAGTTCAAGCTTTTACACCTGTAAGTCAAAATGAGTTCAGGCCTTTTCAAAATGAGAGAAGAAAACTAGGGCAAAAAGAAAAAAAAAAAAAAAAAAAAAAAAAAAAAAAAAAAAAAACGTCAAAACGACGTCGTTTTGGACATGGTAGGGAAGCGCCGTAGGAAAATACAACAGAGGATCCGGACTCATAGGACTTAACAGATTAATAGAAAAAATTTAGAACTAATTAAAATACTTGTTTATGAGATAGAATTATTGGTAATATCCCTTCTTTTTTCTCATTTTTTTTATTTTGTTTAATTTTTTGTTAATACGTGCTACAATATGATTGGTCTATAAATTAATTTTATATTCTTAAAATAAAATTTCAAATTTGGATTCTTACTTAAATTATGTTAATATAATTGGAATGATATCAATATTCATTTCTTAAATTTTGCATCCTTTATTAAATTTTTTTAAAAAAATTCAAATTTAAATTCTTCGTTAAATTATATTGCTACAATTAGAATAAGATCAATATTTACATATGTGATAATGATGTGTCATAATATTATTGGTCTAAATATAATTTGTTTTAAATACATGTGTTCAAATTATTAATCGCTATCATTTTTTTTCTTTTTTTGTTTTAAATTTTATAAAAAAAATTATATCCTTCTAAACAATAAGGACTTAAATAATAATTTTTTTCAATAATTTTTTTTTTTTTTAACACAAGAACAAAACATAACTTTTTTAGTACTTACCAAACATGGCGGATTTTGTTAGATTTTTTTTGAATATCAATTGTCAATTAAAAAAAAATAGAATAAAGAATAAAGATATCTTTGGCTCAAATTGTTAAAAAGTTACTTTTGCTAAAATAAATTAGAAAGAAACGTTAATTATTTTTTTTTATTAAAAGTGATAGTTCGTTAAATTTTTTTATTAAAAAAAAAAGGGTTATAGGTGATAATTAATTGTTCATCTAGAATTATTTTCAGATTAAATGAAAATACCATATTAAATTTTCTTCTTACCTTTTTTTATTGAAATACTTTTATTTTGTAAGAATTTTGTTTTTATTCTATTTAATATTTTATTGTAATTTTTAAATTAAAGAGAATTTTTAAAAAATCATATTTAAATTATTTATGCCATTATAAAAAGTAAATTTTTTTTAATATCAACTTAGTGGTAGTTCGGGAAGTGCAAAATCAGTATACTTTTTTACTTTTTATGAAAATATGTACAAAAAAGTGGAGATGTGATACGACCCAAAAAAGATAAAAAGATAAAAAAAGTGAGCTAATATGACACTTTCCAAAAACTCTCTATTCGATGAACCGTTTCTAAAAGGCGTATTTTTTTAAAAAAAATTCAAGAAAAAATCTATTGGAAATCTTAAGTATATATATTTTTTTCGTTCATTAATATTAAACTTTTAATTAATTTTATTTATTATTTAAAAAAATAAATTAGCAAATAATATATATATTTATATATATAATTTTGTTTTGGTTGCTGAGATTATTTGGTGTTTCTGCCCAAGTCTACTCAAATTTAATTTAAATTTTTAAATTTCTGCATAGGTCCTCACTTAATTAAAAACTATGTTGTTCGATCTTTAAAAAATTTTAAGCTCGACTCAAGTTGCTTGGGTTAAGCTCACCTAAATTAGCAATTCTAGCAAGGGGGTTGAAAGTTACATGATTAAATAGTAACAAATTAAAAAATAATAAATAAATTGTGATAAATTGTAGGACTTAAATTATAAATTTCAATCTTGTTTGTTTTCATAATTTGCATACAAAAATTAAATTGTTTATATTATTTTGTATAAAAATATATTATTAATTTTTTTACATGTCGTGCATAGCACGGGTTACCACTAGTATCTATCTATATTATATAAGAAAAATGGGATTTCTAACCCATAAGTTTTGGATGAGCTTCAATATCGTAATACTAATTTTTTTGATTTTAAAAAAATAAATAACCTTAGCATTTATTGACTTCTCCCAACCCACAAACCTTTTTGACTTCTCTTATAGTTACTGCAGCACCCTTTTCAACTTCTCTCATACACTATGGTTAGTGATGGAATTCTTAAATTATTTTTATAAAAAATCTTTAAAAAAATAATTGTATATTAAAAAAAATCTAAAACAAATATAAATATCTATATCTATAAATTATATAAGAAAAATGGGGTTTCTAATGAGAAGCCTCTTAAGAGCTCCAAACTCTCATTCTAAAATTATTGATTTTTCAATTTATAAAATAGATTTAAAAAACTTATTGGTTGATTTATTTATTTATTTGTTTTTGAAATAATAATGGGAATAATCTCTCTCACCAATTCAAAAAAAAAAAAATTAAATTAAAACTTGCATTCCTTTTCTCTCCTCCAAAAAATCAAATAATATTTTTCATGAAAATTATGGGTATCTGTCTATATCTTATATATTATATTATAACATAACCAAAAAAAATTAAAAATCAGATATATAAACAGATAAATTTGATTTTTATTTATTCAGTTAAAATATTTCTTTGCCTCTCAATATCCAATTTTAAATTTTAAAAATCTATAAAGTCTATCTAAACAAATAAGATTTTAAAATATCTCCCACTATCATACTTTAAATCAATAAAATCCACATATTTATCACATATTTAACTTGCATCATGACTTACCTAAATAATAATAATTAAAAATAAATAGAAATCATAGATAAATTAAATTTTTTTAAAAAAAATAGAAACCCACAACTCCATCTAAAATATATTGAAAAAAAAATAGAAACCACACAAAAATAACGAAGATAAGAATTTAAATATGTATCTCAAAAAGATATAACAATATCTAAATTTGAATTATGATTTAATAATATAATTATCTTTTTTTTTTATGTATATTTATCAAAATTTTAAATCACTTAACGAAACAAATTAATCAATTTTCTAAAATTATTGATTTTTCAATTTATAAAATAGATTTAAAAAAATATTGACTGATTTATTCATTTAATTATTTTAGAAATAATAATTATCCTTTAATTTATGAATTTCAAATGAAAAGATAACAAAAATATTTCATAATTTCCCCATCCTAATTTCTCTCACAGATTTTCAAAAAATATTAACACTTCTCTGCCTTCTCTTTCCCAAAATATCAGATAATAATTTTCATAAAAGTTGTGAATATATCTATCTATATCTTATATACTATATTATAACATAACAAAAGAAAAACTAAAAATTAGATATACAAATAGATAAAATTAATAAATTTGATTTTTCTTTATTCAGTTAAAATCTTTCTTTTGCATCTTAATAGCCAATTTTAAATTTAAAAATCTTTAAAGTTTTTCTAAACAAATCTAATTTTAAAATATCTCCTGCCATCATATTTTAAATCAATAAAACTCACATGTCTATCATATATTTAACTTACATTATAACTTAACTAAATAATAATAATTAAAACAAATAGAAACCATAGATAAATTAAATTGGAAAAAAAAAATAGAAACCCAAAACTCCATCTTAAATATAAAAATAAAATAAAATAAAAACAAACCAAATAGAAACCACACAAAAATTTAAAAAATAAATAAATAAATAAAAAGATAAGAATTTAGATATGGATCTCAAAAAAATATGACAATATCTAAATTTGAATTATGATTTAGTAATATAATTATCTATTTTTCTTATACACACACACACACATATATATATATATATATCAAAATTGTAAATCACTTAATGAGACAAATTAATCAATTTTTTAAGTTTTATTTAAAGAATAATCTGATTAATCATCCCAACTCCTAGACTTCGCAGGCACTGGCAGATGAGCTAACAGATTGAGTTAGGTGAAGTCTAAATTGTTGGAGGTAACATTCTCTCATTCCATAAATTTATTTGTTTTTTAATTTTTTTTTTCCACGTATGATTCTCTTTCTGTGTTGTTGGTTTGGTTTGGTTTTGGTTTTGGTTTTGGTTTTAGTGAGGTTTATGTGTTTGTTTACAGGTTTGCATGGTGCAGAAGAATTATTGGTAATTATGGTTGCAATCAAAGTATCTATGTTTGTTCTGTGCCAAGAATTTTGATCGGATTTTGTTTTTTTCAATAAAGACCATATTGAAGTAAAAAAAATAGGTATCAAATTCTTTTTTTTTTTTATTGTCATTTTATTTTATAGAAAACGTGAAAACTTATTGAGAATTCAAAATTTTACTATGACATCCAGTAAATTCAAAACTTTTAAATATCATTGTGTTATTTATTTTTATCCTCTTTCTATCTCATTATACCATTACTGCTATTTGTTAGTTTGTTAATTATAATTCAATTAATTGAAAATGAAAGCTTAATATAACTTTTCATATATATATATATATTATAGTTAATTTGTTACAGCTATAATTGTATATAATAACATAATATAAAACGATAATCTCTAAATATAATTTTTATTTTTTTATATGATTAAATAGTCCATCTTAAATAGTATATAGAAGAGTTAGATGGCTTCTTTTATCTCTAAAAAACCCAATCTAATTTTTTTTTTTTTTACTTTTTAATTTTTAAATTGAAACATCAATTGTTTATGTCCATAAAACAAAACTAATAAACACATATCTTAAAGTTACACATTTTTTTTGTAATATGTAGGATATTTACAAATGAAAAATGTTTGTCACCTCAAATTTTTTTTTCATAATCTGACTTCTAGTGATATAGTTATAACTGTCAATTTTTATACAAATATGATAAGAGAATTAATTAAATTATACATTTCAACTAACTACACACTCAAACTTTGACTATTTCAAAATGTTATTTCACACTACCAAAATTTCAAGTTTTTGCGACAGCATAATACTCATAATGCCGTCTCAAAAAACTTTTAACGACAGCAAAAGAGGAGTCACAATAGATGGCGTTGCAAAAAAGTTTGCCTTTTTTTTTTGCGAAGGCAATTGTTGCCTTTTGCGACGACATTTTACTGTCGCCTAAAATATGTAAAAAACTGAGACTTTTTGCGACGACACTGTTTTACCGTCGCTAAAAATTTTATTTGAGACCGTAAGAAATGCTGTCGCCAATGGTTCTAATTTTTTTGCGACGGTATGGTGCCGTCGCAAAAAAAAAATGCAATAAAATTAATAAAAATATTAAAATTACTTGTTTTTGCGATGGTGTGGCGCCGTCACCCAAAAAAAAAAACCTACAATATAATTATTAAAAATATTAAAATTACTTGTATTAAATAAATAACAATTGAAAAAGAAACCAATAATTATATAATAATATAAAAATTCCTGTATAGAAATAACAATTTCTCCAAAATAAAAATATTCTTGTATCCATAACTACACATTAACAAAATTACCCCACTACATAATGTTCCATGATACATATATAATGTTTAAATACATAATATTGTTCATAATTCAAAATAACATAAACAAAAATTAAACGTTTTCCTCATCATTCTCCGTGGGTAACAAAAACAAAAATTAGTCGCATTTTTCATAAGCACGCATTCCACAAGAAGCAAACTCCTACTCGGGAAATATCTTAAAACAAAAATAAAAATAATTAATGACAATATAATTATGTATTAATATGTTAATTACAAAAAAATATAAAAATTTAACTACTATACAATTACAAAGATAATTAAGTAAATAATTTTGCCTAGACCGAAATCCGACTCTAACTCAAAAACCAGGAATCCGATTCGAGTCCTGTCTTTTCTCACAAGTTTCTCGTGCCTAGGCGGTCGTGTGTGCCAGGTTTCGTGCTACTCCGATTCCATTTGGTGATTTTGAGGCGTTAACACCTCGAATACTAAGTTTCTTAAAAAACTAGTTTGTTTAGAGTGAAATCCGGCTCTAACTCCCAAACCAGGAACCCGATTCAAGTCCCGTCTTCTCCCACAAATCTCTCGTGCCTAGGCGGTCGTGTGTGGCAAGTTTCGTGCTAATCCGACGCCGTTTGGTGATTTTGGGGCGTTAACACCTCTAATTCTAAGTTTCTTAAAAAACTAGTTTGTCTAGAATAAAATCCGTCTCTAACTCCCAAACTGGGAATTCGATTCGAGTCTCATCTTCTCCCACAAATCTCTCATGCCTAGACAGTCGTGTGTGCTAAGTTTCGTGCTAATCCGACATCGTTTGGTGATTTTGGGACGTCAACACCTTAAATTCTAAGTTTCTTAAAAAACTAATTTGTCTAGAGTGAAATCCGGCTCTAACTCCCAAATCGGGAATCCGATTTGAGTCCCGTCTTCTCCCACAAATCTCTTGTGCCTAGGCGGTCGTGTGTGCCAAGTTTTGTGCTAATCCGACGTTGTTTGGTGATTTTGGGGGTGTCAACACCTCAAATTCTAATTTTACTCCGTTAAAGAAGCATGCATTTTGTTTCTACCTTCCAACACATATATCAAAGAATCTTTAGTTTAAATACTTCAGTTTAACTCCACTTCATTAAAGGGAAAAATGCCAGGTACATAGCAAAACTTGAGAACTTAAAAGAACAATAAATAAAGCAAATGCTTACCAATGGATACACATCTTCAATACGAGTTCCAGGCTTTAATGCCAAAAGGATACAAAATATACAAACAAATAGTAGAAAATGATGAATTTAGATTTGTTTTTTAAACCTTTTTTTAATGTGAATTTGTCCTTGTTTTCTCTTCCCATTGCTTATTTAGAAACTCAATTTACCTCCCTTTTGGGTTGCCTACCTGAATTAACAAAGGTCCTAATAATATAAGCTTGAACAAGAGAACCGAACTGTACAACAACTTTCAAGAAATCCATCTCTTCTACATTTGAAAAACAAAAGGCCAAAAGGACACAGAATATACAAACAAATAGTAGGAAATCATGGATTTGGATTTTTTATTTTTTCCTTTTTCTAATGAGAAAATATAGGCAATCCATGTCTTAACATTTTTTCAATGGACTAGTCCATCAGAAAACAAGTCAATAATTTTTTGTCATTCACCAAGTGGAATGATAAGGTGCCATGTCCATGTAAACTCCATGCATGAAAACCATAAAATAATAATAATAATAATAAATATTTGTATGGTAAGATCATAAATAAAATCTCTCTTGTAATTGTGTTTCTCCTACCCACTGTTTTTTTTCTTGGTTTCAATGAGAGAAACTACACTAACATTTCTTAAACACCCATTATTATTACCCATGAATCACCACATTTGTATACATTATATATACATGAGAGAAGAAGGTAACCCCAAATCAATGATCAATACTTGATAAAAATACAGAGGGGAAAAAAAAAATCAAGCAACAACAAAGAGAGGCAACCCCAAATCAAAACCCAAGAATCAATCCCAAATCAAACCCCAAATGACATCCCATTGTGATATATGTGTGCAAAGCAAAATTAGGGAACAATGCCACCAAACTCTGTATGTCATGAGAGAAGAAAGCTTACCAAAGAGAAGAACAAGCACACAAAAAAAAAACTTACAAAGCACGAGGAAGACACCCAATGTCGACAGTTGTTCAACATTCAAAGTGACACAATTCAAAGGTGGTGTTCTTTACAATTATACAAATAATTAATTTTCAAAATTTATGTCAATTTGAAGGATAAGTTAATTCATAACATTCACTGATATATATTTAATTAATTAAAAGTTAAATTGTAGAATGTATTTACATAGCTGATCAAAGTAACAAATTAATTCAAGATTTTATATAAAATTTTATAAAAACTGTACATATATTTTAAGTGTTAGACTGAGAACCGAAATGCATTCTGACCCAACTACATAATAAGTCAGAACATCCCCAAATGCCACCAATTTCACCACAATATTTCATGCGATGTGTTCATAAAGTATCACTTTTACAATGATTTAACGAGCATTTACCTGCATAACTCTCTCCTGTGAGATAGAAGTCTCTTCCTTTATACTGGGGGAAACGCTCAAACCAATTCAGTAAGAATGTCAGTGAGTCGGAAGCTGCAAGCCAAAGGAGAAGAAGTAAATATTCAACAGCATAGAAACAATAATATATATTTGGATCTGGGAAGCAAAAGCAAGTCATACAAGAAAGGTATTACCAGTCCTTTTATCTCCATTGTTCAGCAAATCAGATGAAGTGTTCGAATATGAAAAACCAACTCCAACAGGGGAATCAAGAAACAATACATTGGCAACTGCAAAATGGTACAACTATATTTCCTTGGAAGAACTAAAGCTGAGCTTACTATTTGACATAAATTTCTCAATCATAAATTTCTGTGATATACTTTACAAAAAGAAATAACAAAAACAAAAATGAAAAATACTCAAGCAAGATGTAGAAATTATAATCTGATGGAAAAAACAAAAATGCACTATTGTGAAACATGTATTTAATGAAAATGTAGATAGAGTATTGAGCTGTAGGGAATTAACGGGAAAAAAAAAAAAAAAAAAGAAGAAGAAAGTTTCAATGTCGATTTCTCAATCCATTCAATGATCCGAACGAAATCTCCTTTAATTAAGATGTAAAACCTCAAAGTGCATAAATTTCGTGCATGCATATGTAATACATTGGTATTGACTTAAATGTTCTATAGTTCATTTTAAAGAATTTGAAACAAACAGAAACTCATAAACCGAAATCATCCAAGCCTTCAGCCAAAAACAAACACACACATAGACCAATCGTAGATAATGGAAGTCGAGAATAAATCAAATGATATAAGTATATCGTCTACTGAGAAAACATAATTGAGATCAGGAGTTCATGGTATTCAAACAACACGATGATTTATTCTTCTTACCTACTGGTACCTGCTTCAAATCTGATTTCACCCAGAGACAAAGGTATCGGCAGAGGTATCTGAGATCCCGCGCCGCTGCCGCTGCAGCTGTCTCACTGCCGCTGCTTGCAGTCGTGAGAGAGAGAGAGAGAGAGAGAGAGAGAGAGAGAGTATTTTGGGTATTTTTTTTGTTCAAGGATTGGGGATTGGGTATTTGAGATCGCGAGAAACAAGAGGGGGGAAAGGAAGGGGGAATTAGAAAGAGCAGGAAAATGAAAAAAAAAAAAAAAAAGAAAAAAAAAAAGAAAGAAAGAAATGAAGACGAGGTTTACCACGTCGTTTTATTATTATTATTATTATTATTCTTTTCTTTCTTTTCTTTTTTTTTGTAGTTAATGAATTTTTTTTTTTTTGATTTTTTCTTTTTTTTAGTTACTAAGGTTGAAAATTTATTTGTTTCATTTTTATTTTAATGAAAAAAAATTATTTAGTGTGTTTGGTTTTAGTTTTTTGAAAATTGAATTTTTTGTTTTTCGTTTTTTTTTTTTGTTTTTAGTGAATATTTTTTAAAATTTTAAGTAATTTTTTTACTTTTTTAGATGCACTTTACTTAGATGTATCAAAATAGTAAAATATTTGTGAAAAAATATTTTTAAAAATTAATAAATACACAAAAATACAAAAATGTACTAAAATTTTCGTATTTTTTTTGGTATTGTTTGGTATTTAGTGTGTTTTTTAAAGATTTTTTTCACAAATATTATACTTTTTAAGTGTGTTTTTGTTAGGTGTGTCTAAAAATTTTAAAAAAAAAATTTGCTTAAAATATTAAAAAAATCATTGAAAACATTAAAATACGAAAAATAAAAAAATAAAATTTTCTAAAAACTATTTTCTTAAAACTAAAATCAAACAAGTTGATTTTTTTTTTTTTTATTTGGTAGAAGTAGGGGTAATATTTTAATGAAAAATATATTCCGTTAAAATAAAGTTAATTTTTTGTGATCAATGAAAAATATTTTTTTGCAGTCCATTTTTTTTTTGTTACTAAAAATTATGAACTAATTTTTTTTTTTTTTTTTTGTGGTAGAGGAGAGGGAACAACAGTAATGGTGAAGGTAGTAGGTAAGAGGTGATGGTGATGGTGGTGGTAATGGTGGTGGTGATGACGAAGGAGATTATTGGTGAAGTTGTGGTAGTGGTAAAGGAGATGAAGTGGCGGTGGTTAAGGAAAGGTAATGGTAGTAGTAGTGACAGTAGTAGTGGTGGTTGTAGTGGAGTGGTGGCGATGGTGGGAGTAATGGTAGTCGTAGAGGTGGAGTGGCAACAGTGGTAGTAGTGGTGGTATTGGAATAGCATTTGCAATAGTGGTAAAGGTAGTAGAGGAGATGGGTGGTGAGAGAGAGAGATAAGTGAGAGACAGATAAAGAAACAAAGACAAATTGATGAGTGAGAAAGAGACAGAGTGATCGCTAAAAGTGCGTTTTCTTGTAGTGGATCAATAAATCCAAAGGGAGCTTGGTAAATAGAGAAGAGTGAAAGGAGAGAGTGAGCAAGACGAACACATTGGGAGAGAGAGAGAGAGAGAGAGAGACAGATAAGCAGACAGAGAGAGAAAGAGAGAGAGAAGAGTGACGAGTGAAAGAGAGAGACAGAAAGTGAAAGAGATAGAAAGAGACGAAAAAGAGAAAGAACAAGAAATAGGCGAGAGATAGAGAAAGAGAACGAAAAGAGATGAACGAGAGAGACATAGAAAAAAGAGAGCGATAGAGAGAGAAGAGAGATGAGGGAAAGAAATAGAGAGAGAGAGAGAGATAAACGAGAGAGAGAAGAGAGATGAGAGAGAGAGATAGAAAAGAAGAGAGATGAGCGAGAGAGAGAGAGATAGAGAGAAAAGAGATGAGAGAGATAGAGAGATGAGAGATAAGCGAGAGATATGGAGAGAGAAAGAGAAAGAGAGAGACAGACAGACAGACAAAGAAGAGGGATGAGTAAGAGAGAGAGAGAAAAGAGAGACAGAGAGATAGATACAGAGATAGAGAGACAAGAAGATGAAAAAATGGGTGAAAAAAGACATGTTATATCAAAAGACTAAGACGACGTTGTTTTTTTTTAATTTTTTTTGCGACAGAAAAATACCGTTGCATTTATTCAAACAATTTTGTGACTGTATATATATGAAGCCGTCTCAAAGCCACAATAATTTTTTTTTAAAACTTTTTTTTGCGACGGTACCTATTACAGTCGCAAAAAACACAATTTTTTTGCGACTGCAATCTCTGTCGTTGCAAATACTTTATTTTTTTCGCAACAACAATCTTTGCCGTCGCAAATACTTTCTTTTTTTTTTTGCGATAGTAATTTCTGCCGTCGCAAATACTCTCTTTTTTTTTTGCGACAGCAATTTCTGCCGTCGCAAATACTCTATTTTTTCGTGACAGCAAATTGTGTCGTCGCAAAAACTCACTTTTTTCGCGACAACAAATTGTGTCGTCGCCACAAAAAGTCACTTTTTGAGACGGCAAGTGTGCCGTCGCAAATGCTTCCGTCTTTTAAGCCCACTTTTCTTGTATAATTCCAATTAAGAGAATCTTCAACGCTTGATATTTTTTTTATATCAAATTATAATTTTATAAAAATTTAAAAAGATGAAATGTGGAAAATTAATTGTTTTTTCATCAAAATTGGTGAAAAGGAAAAAAAATTGGGATAAGAATGAAGTTCTTTTAAAATTTGATAAAAATTTAATGAAAAGTTAAAGTAATTCATATCAAATCAAAATTTTTATTCAAATTTAAAATCAATTTAGATAAAAAAAAATTAAAGGAAAATGATGAAAAGTTTGAAGATATTTTGAAACCTTCTTATTCTTAAAGATTAGAAATTCATGTGTGTATTATATTCATAATGTATTTTTAGTTATGAAATTGAAATCAAAAGAAATGTAACTTAAATTATTGGATTAATAATAAAAAATCATATTAATTATTGTTAAATATCACTTCACTTCACATTTAATAAAATTGTATATTTGTCTTAATTATAACTTTTAAATTTGTATATTTTTATAACAAGAAGAGGTATGTCATAACTCATTTAATCAGATTTAACTTTTTTTTAATACAAATTATCAAAATTGCACTAAATAGATATATATATATATATTTAATTTTTTTAAACTAATAATTTAAAAAGTTATAAACATAAAAATTAACTTATAAATTTTATGTATACCATAAGAAAAATATTAAATTACTTCAAGATAATTATAATAATTTCTTTTTAATTTACAAAATCTCATGCATAGCGCGGGTTACCATCTATCTATACTATATATTAAGCAAAAGGGGGTTTCTAACCCCCAAGGCCTGTGGGAGCTCCAATATGTCAATCCTAATTTTTTAATTTTTTGTTTTTTTAAAAAAAAAAATTAATCTCAGCATTTATTAACTTCTCTCAACCCACAAAACTTTTTGACTTCTTTCATAATTACTGCAGTAAGCAAAAGGGGGTTTCTAACCCCCAAGGCCTGTGGGAACTCCAATATGCCAATCCTAATTTTTTAATTTTTTGCTTTTTTTAAAAAAAAAAAATTAATCTCAGCATTTATTAACTTCTCTCAACCCACAAGACTTTTTGACTTCTTTCATAATTACTGCAGTACCTTTTCCAAAACAAATAATTTGTATATTAAAAAAAATTAAAAATAAATATAAATATTCATATCTATATCACCTATTTATTTATATCTATTTCTAACCCACAAGTTTTGTGGGAGTTTCAATATCTGAACCTTAATTTCTTAATTTTTTTGATTTTTTTTTTAAAAAAAACTTAGCACTTATTAAATTCTTCCAAATATTTTTAACTTTTCCAATTCACACACTCTTTTTAACTTTTCACATGCTTATTGTAAACAGTGAGTCTCCTTTTTGTTTTCTCCTGCCTGACTTCTCACTTTTACACTTTCAACTTCAGTGACCACGTATGCAAACAGTAAGTCTTCTTTTTGTTTTGTCCTTCTTAACTTTTCCTTTTGTTTACTGTTTTAATATTGTAATTAGATAACGCATAAAAATATTTGTGATTTGTCTAGCGAATAAAAAATTATAATTTGATTTTTTAATATGATTGAAGTTAGATAATTATAAACCCTCACAAAGAGAAAAATGTGATTATAATTAATTAAATGATTCCTTTTTTTTAATGTGATTGTAGTTAGTTTAATAGTTCTTTTTTTCCATTTATTTATTTTATTATGGGAAAAACGTGATGTGATTGTAGTTTGTTCAATGATTTTTTTTTTAAATATGATTGTTGTAGTTAGTTCAATGTTTTTTTTTTTAATGTTATTTAATCTTTTTATTTACTATTTTAATTTTATTTTTAATATGATTGAAATTAAATAAACATAAACACTCACAAAGAAAAAAATGTGATTGTAATGTGATGTGATGTAGTTTGTTCAATGGCTCTTTTTTTTAATATGATTGTTGTAGTTAGTTCAATGATTTTTTTTTAATGTTATTTAATCTTTTTATTTACTATTTTAATTTTATTTTTAATATGATTGAAATTAAATAAACATAAACACTCACAAAGAAAAAAAATGTGATTGTAGTTAGTTCAATGGTTCTTTTTTTTTTAATGTGATTGTAGTTAGTCAATGGTTCTTTTTTTCATTTATTTATTTTTTTTATTATGGGAAAAATGTGATGTGATTGTAGTTTGTTCAATGGTTCTTTTTTTTTAATGTGATTTAATCTTTTATTTATTGTTTTAATGGTTTTCTTTACAATTATTTATGAAAAAAATATGATTGTAGTTAGATAGCATAAAAATATTTGTGATTTGATTTGATTTTTAAAGTACCAATTATTGATAATGATTAGATTGTATTTTGAAAAAAAAATTGTAAATGTGATTATAATTAGTTAAATGATTCCTTTTTTTTAATGTGATTGCAGTTAGTTTAATAGTTCTTTTTTTCTATTTATTTATTTTATTATGGGAAAAACATGATGTGATTGTAGTTTGTTCAATAATTTTTTTTTTTTAAAATATGATTGTTGTAGTTAGTTCAATGGTTTTTTTTTTAATGTTATTTAATCTTTTTATTTACTATTTTAATTTTATTTTTAATATGATTGAAATTAAATAAACATAAACACTCACAAAGAAAAAAATGTGATTGTAATGTGATGTGATGTAGTTTGTTCAATGGCTCTTTTTTTTAATATGATTGTTGTAGTTAGTTCAATGATTTTTTTTTAATGTTATTTAATCTTTTTATTTACTATTTTAATTTTATTTTTAATATGATTGAAATTAAATAAACATAAACACTCACAAAGAAAAAAATATGATTGTAGTTAGTTCAATGGTTCTTTTTTTTTTTTTTAATGTGATTGCAGTTAGTCAATAGTTCTTTTTTTCATTTATTTATTTTTTTTATTATGGGAAAAATGTGATGTGATTGTAGTTTGTTCAATGGTTCTTTTTTTTAATGTGATTTAATCTTTTATTTACTGTTTTAATAGTTTTCTTTACAATTATTTATGAAAAAAATATGATTGTAGTTAGATAGCATAAAAATATTTGTGATTTGATTTGATTTTTAAAGTACCAATTATTGATAATGATTAGATTGTATTTTGAAAAAAAAAATTGTAATTGATTTTTTTAACTCACTGTGTTTTTTGAAAAAAAATTATTGTGTTTTTTTAACTATCAATTAACTTAATTTGTGATTTGATTTTTAACTCACTGTGTTTTTTGAAAAACAAAATGGATTGTACTCATTAGGGTCACATAATGTACCAATTATTGATGATAATTAGATTGTATTTTAAAAAATTGTAATTGATCTTTTTAACTCACTATGTTTTTTGAAAAATAAATTATTGTGTTTTTTTAATTATTGATGATGGTTAGATAGCATTAAAAAAATTGTGATTTGTATGATTGGAGTTATCTCCTTTTGTTTATAATTTTATTTTTTAACATGATTGAAGTTAGATAAACATAAATACTCACAAAAACAAAAATGTGATTGTAGTTTGTTCAATTGTTCTAAATAATTTTTTTATTTACTATTTTAATGGTTATTTTTTTCAATTATTTTTTTTATTATGAGAAAAATGTCATTGTAGTTAGATAGCATTAAAAAAATTGTAATTTGTATGATTGAAGTTTTCTCCTTTTGTTTATAATTTGATTTTTTAATATGATTGAAGTTAACTCACAAAAAGAAAAATGTGATTGTAATTTGTTCAATGGCTCTAAATAATCCCAATCTGAATTTTCTAAATTTTTTATTAAAAAAAAAAAACACAACATTTATTGATTTGGTCAAAATCTCCTGATCAGCATTTAAAATCCCCTTAAACAAATAATTATAGATACAAACCGTGTATAGTTACTACAACACCTTTTTCAACTTCTCCCATACACTATGATTAGTGATAAGATTGTTAAATTATTTTTATAAAAAATCTTAAAAAACATAATTTATATATTAAAAAAATCTAAAACAAATATAAATATCTATAATTATCCCGTGCATAGCACGGGTGATAGGCTAGTTAGTATTATATAAGGAAATGGAGATTTTTAATGAGAAGGCTTGTGAGAGCTCCAAAGTCTCATTTCACAATTGCTAATTTTTGTGATTTTAGAAATATTTAAAAAATAATTCTATTGGCTAACAAAGTAATTATAGATTAAAAAAATAAATAAATAAAAAACCACCTAAAATTTTGAATTACAAATTCCTAAAATCTCTCCCCCCAATATTTCTCTCTTTCCTAAATCTCATCTCATAACAAAGTAACTATACATTAAAAAAAACACACACACAAATCTCATCTCATAACAAAGTAATTATATATTTTTTAACAAAAAACCACAATTGCTAATTTTTGTAATTTTAAAAATAGTACTATTGGCTAACAAAGTAACTATAGATTTTTAAAAAAAAAAAAAAATTGCTAATTTTGGCAATTTTAAAAATATTTAAAAATAATACTATTGGCTAACAAAGTAATTATAGATTTTTAAAAAAACTAATTGAATTACAAATTCCTAAAATTTCTCCCCTAATATTTATGTAATTTTAAAAATATTTAAAAATAATTCTACTAGCTAACAAAGTAACTATAGATTTTTTTAAAAAATAATTGAATTATAAGTTCCTAAAATCTCTCCCCTAATATTTATCTCTTTCCTAAATTTCATAATCTACTTTCTTTTTATGAGACAATTTGGAGGTTAGTTTATATTTAATCTATTGTATTCTTTAAACATACTCTTTTATCTTTTAGGTACACCATTTTTTCTTCTTCTTTTTTCTTTTTTATTTTTTTTTTTTTTTTTATTTTTTATCTATGACCATTTTTTTTTTATTTCATATTTTGTGTCATTTCTCTCTCCTCTCTACTAACTATTATCTGTTTTTTTATTTATAATTATTTTTTGTTGGTTAATATTGTTTTACTAGAATTTTTATACTAAAATGGCGCGATGGGTTCATTTGTACAATAAAAAACATGTCACTCATTGTAAAGTGATAGATCAAAATCTAAACAAAATCGATATTAATAAGTTTTTTGTATTGATTTTATGTTTATATATCATTACTTAAAAAAAAAAATTTACTTTTAATATTTTTTTGATATCATGATATGTGTTAATTAACAGTTGGTGCAGAGCATTATTTCAAAGGCATATAATAATTTTTCAAAACTATAAAAAGAAAAATTAATTTTAATCAAATTTTCAAAACTATTAAAGGTGTTACTCAATTATATAATTATTTATCTTTAATATGTGTAGCTCCTCTCATCCTTTATGATACTTCTATCTCTATTCCACTGTGAGTTTATATATTTTTAGGAAAAAAATAATATGTAATTTAAATTTTTGAATTTTTTTTTATATAGGAAGTTAAAAAATAAATTTTGGAATTTAAAATATAGTTATACAAAACCATATCCTTTTAAATATAGCTATAATTATAATTAATTTTAATCTATCTATTACCTATCCTTATTTATATTGTTATATAAATAAAAATGTTGTACGATAATTGAATTTCAAAATCCTAATCTATTTTTTTTTTTTTAAATCTTATAAGATTTGTTCAATGACTAATATTCAATTTTTGTAAAAAAAATCCAATATATTCCTTCCAAAACCTAATATAGCAAGTCTACAAAATCATATTTTAAAACTCAAAATTATATCAGCTTGCTTGGTTCCATTTTTCTAAAAACAGTTTTCAGAAAATTCTACTTTCTTATTTTTCGTGTTTTTTTGTTTTTATTGATTTTTTAAAATATTTTATGCAATTTTTTTACTTTTTAGACACACCTAACATAAATACACTTAAAAAGTAAAAAAATTGTAAAAAAAATCTTTTAAAAATTCACTAAATACCAAAAATAGCAAAAAAAAATAATACAAGAATTTAGTACAATTTTTTATATTTTTATGTATTTCTTAATTTTTTAAAATATTTTTTCACAATTTTTTTACTTCTTAGATACATCTAAGTAAGGTGCATCTAAAAAAGTAAAAAAAATGTTTAAAATTTTAAAAATATTCACTAAAAACAAAAAAATACGAAAACCAAAAACTCAGTTTTTAAAAAAACTTAATCCATAAAACTCAAACCAAACACACTGATTAAAATTTTTATTTATTTTTATTTTTGTTTTAAATAAGCATTTTAAAGTATAAATAGATATCCAAATAAAATTATACTTATTAATAAATATGACATTATTTTTAATTATAATCACATCTTTTTAAAGTCTTTATTCATTTTTTAACTTTTTTTTTTGATATTTTAAATTACATGTTACGATAATTATTTCTTACTCATTAAGTTTTTAAAATTTCTTTAATTATTTCACTTTCAAAAACCAATATAACAGTTTTTTAAAATTCATATATTTTTATTCTAAAATAGTAAAATATTAAAACTATGTCATTTTTTTTTTTAATAACAAAGCATAATTTTAATTGTTAATTGTTAATACAACAATTTTAATTTATCTATATCTATACTATATATTAAGCAAAAGGGGGTTTTTAACCCTAAGTCTTGTGGGAGCTTCAATCTCCCAATCTAAATTTCCTGATTTTTGATTTAAAAAAAAAAAAACCTTAGCATTTATTAACTTCTCCCAACCCTCAAGTCTTACCCTCATAATAACACTTTAATGCATTAAGAACAAGTATAAAAAAAATTTCTTAAAAAGTCTAACACATATGATTATTATCAAAATATTAAACTGTAATATAATATAATAAAAAAAAAGAAGACGTATAATTCCTTAGAAAGTCCAACACATATGATTATTATCAAATCTATACTATATATTAAACGAAAAGGGGTTTTTAACCCCAAGCCTTGTGGGAGCTCCAATCTCCCAATCTAAATTTCTTGATTTTTTGATTTAAAAAAAAAAAAACCCTTAGCATTTATTAACTTCTCCCAACCCCCAAGTCTTACCCTCATAATAACACTTTAATGCATTAAGAACAAGCATAAAAAAAAATTCTTTGAAATCCAACACATATGAATTTCTTGAAAAGTCCCATCACATATGATTATTATCCCTCATAATAACACTTTAATGCATTAAGAACAAGCATAAAAAAAATTTCTTAAAAAGTCTAACACATATGATTATTATCAAAATATTAAACTGTAATATAATATAATAAAAAAAAAGAAGACGTATAATTCCTTAGAAAGTCCAACACATATGATTATTATCAAATCTATACTATATATTAAGCAAAAGGGGGTTTTTAACACCAAGTCTTGTGTGAGCTCCAATCTCCCAATCTAAATTTCTTGATTTTTTGATTTAAAAAAAAAAAAACCCTTAGCATTTATTAACTTCTCCCAACCCCCAAGTCTTACCCTCATAATAACACTTTAATGCATTAAGAACAAGCATAAAAAAAAGTTCTTTGAAATCCAACACATTTGAATTTCTTGAAAAGTCCCAACACATATGATTATTATCCCTCATAATAACACTTTAATGCATTAAGAACAAGCATAAAAAAAATTTCTTGAAAAGTCTAACACATATGATTATTATCAAAATATTAAACTGTAATATAATATAATAAAAAAAAGAAGACATATAATTCCTTAGAAAGTCCAACACATATGATTATTATCAAATCTATACTATATATTAAGCAAAATGGGATTTTTAACCCCAAACCTTGTGGGAGGTCCAATCTCCCAATCTAAATTTCCTGATTTTTTGATTTAAAAAAAAAAAAACCCTTAGCATTTATTAACTTCTCCCAACCCCCAAGTCTTACTCTCATAATAACACTTTAATGCATTAAGAACAAGCATAAAAAAAAATTCTTTGAAATCCAACACATATGAATTTCTTGAAAAATCCCAACACATATGATTATTATCCCTCATAATAACACTTTAATGTATTAAGAACAAGCATAAAAAAAATTTCTTGAAAAGTTTAATACATATGATTATTATCAAAATATTAAACTGTAATATAATACAATAAAAAAAGAAGACATATAATTCCTTAGAAAGTCCAATACATATGATTATTATCAAAATATTAGATTTTAACATAATATAAAAAAGGAAAAAAGAAGACATTTAAAAAAGAAAAAGAAAAAAAAGACATTTAAAAATCGCAATTCACATATATAGATAATCTATACTATATATTAAGCAAAAGAGGATTTTTAACCCCTAAGGCCTGTGAGAGTTTCAATATCTCAATTTGAATTTTCTAAATTTTTTATTAAAAAAAAAAAACTCAGCATTTATTGATTTGGTCAAAATCCTCTGATTAGCATTTATTAACTTTTTTCAATCTACATGTCTTTCTACATGCCTGCATTTATTGATTTGGTCAAAATTCTCTGATCAACATTTAAAATCCCCTAATACAAATAATTATAGATACAATTTGTGTATAGTTACTGCAGTACCCTTTTCAACTTCTCTCAAACACTATAGTTAGTGATAAGATTGTTAAATTATTTTTATAAAAAATATTAAAAAACATAATTTATATATTAAAAAAAATCTAAAACAAATATAAATATTTATAATTATCCCGTGCATAGCACGGGTAATATGTTAGTTATATATTATAGTAAAGGAACATTTAAAACAAAACTCTTAAACCTTTGGTGGTGTTTGGGAACTTGGTTCTCAGATTTTTTTTCTCATTTTTTTCACTAAAAGACAAAGGTTTTGCAAAACCAAAAAAAATAAATCCAAACAAAATATAACATCCAATTTCATAATCATTTCACTTTTTCTCTCACAAACATCACATCCAACCGCAAAAAACCTAACTATCTTCCCAAATACTAAAATTTTTTTATCCAATAATATCCTACAACTAAAAAAATCTACATAAAAACTTACTTCTTAAACACCCACAAAATTTTATTTTTAAGAGACAAAATATAAAATATAAAATATAATTATCATAATTTTAATAGTAAAATATTATTTTGTACCGTGCATAGGACGACGTGCTAGTAATAGTAATATTTTATAATGAATATTTGTTGTGGAATTGCCATTAAGCAAATCTCTTGGCTCCAACATGGCCACGTGGCAGACGACTTGAAAGACCCGACTATTGCTCCTCCGTCCTTCACGCAAGTGCTTCACTATTCATTACTCAAACTTAATTATTCAAAAAGGGTAATGATAGAGATTTTACAAAATACAATTTTTATAACTCTCAAAATAATTTGTCTCATTCATGTCATTATTAGAGATAAAAAAAAAAAATTCAAACATATCAAAAGTCAATAGTTCAGTAAGAGTTGTGTAAGTCCTCCTTGATGGGAATCCTAAACATTTTTCATTCAAAAATTATATAAAATTATTATTTTATGATTTATATTTATTTTATATATAGATTTCATATTATATAAATTTAATTTCTAAAATACAATCTCTCACTTAGGAAAATTTGGGTAATTAAGCCAGGGACGGTAGACTTTGTCCTATCAATTATTTACTGTCTGTTTAGTTTGATTTTTTAAAAATTATATTTAGATGAGTTTTGTTTATTTTTAGTGATTATTTTTTAATATTTTAATCAATTCTTTGTATTTTTCAGATACATTTAATCAAGATGAATATAAAAAAGCAAAATAAATTGGCTAAAATATTTAAAAATTACTAAAAATGGATACAAATTCGAACAAAAATTTGTGTGCATTTTTATTTGAGTTTTCATTTATTTTTAGTATTTCTTTTCATATATATATATATATATATTTTTTTAGATGCATCTAATCTTTATGTATATACAAAAAAATAAATTAAATTAAAATATGAAAAAAGTTTAGGGGTAAATTACACTTTGCACGCCTACACTTTGCACCAGTAACTACTTTGGTCCTTATATATGAAATTGTGACAATCAACCCCTTACACTTTTGGTCAAATCTCATTTTGATCCCTATATATAAAATCATGACAATCAATCTCTTATACTTATGGTCAAGTATTAGTTTGCCCTTTTTGTTATTCTATCGTTTAAGTTTTTAACATAATCTAGTCATGTGACAAACATGACTACGAAATGAGGGTAAGAGAGGAAAATAATCCATATTTTCTACTAATATACACTTTGTCCTATGTGATAAGTATGTGAGAGTTATATATTACTTAATATGTGTGGTCCATAATCATTATAAGTATGGTAAGACTACACTTATAATGAAATTACATTTTGTATGCACTTAACTTTTGACGAAGAGAAACTTAAATGGTACGTGTACAAAAAAAAATACACAAACTGTACAGAGAAATTAATGTGTGGCCGATATTCATTAAGAGTGTAATAGACTTAGTTTTTCCAAATTTTTGCCAACAGAAAAAGAAAAAAAAAAAATACACAAAAAATTATTGTGTGGTCCATATTTATTATAGTGGAATCACACCGTAGATGTAGGCCACACAATTAGTTTGTGTCAACTTCTCTCGGCAATTCAATTTGAAGTCTCTTTAGCATGACTTCGAAAAAGACCGGCATAGAAAAGTGGATGACTTGGAGGATTTAGCAGAATGGCAATTTACGTCATTGTTTTTATATTGCAAGTCTTTTCAATAATGCAAATAGTGAGTGTTAAATTTGAAGTTTTTTCTTTATGTGTCTATACTTGAGCTAAGATAGCATTATGCAAAAATTCTCAGAATCTTGCTGTCAATATGTTTAAGCTTTTCGAAGTACTCCGATCATTTGTCTCCACAGCTGCTATCCTTCTGTGCCTGTGCATGCCCACTAGCATCATACTAGGTGGAAATGAGACCGATCACTTAGCCATGCTTTCAATCAAGGCTCAAATAGCTCGTGATCCAATGTTAGTCACAAGCTCATGGAACGATTCTCTCCATTTTTGCCAGTGGGAAGGCGTTTCATGTGGTCGTCGCCACCAAAGGGTCATTGGCTTGAATTTAGAGTCATGCAATTTAGAAGGTTCTATATCTCCTTCCATTGGAAACCTTAGTTTCCTTAGAATCGTTAATCTCTCAAACAACAGCTTCCAAGGTGAAATTCCTCGTGAAATGGGCAAGTTATTCAGGCTGCGAGTTCTAGACTTGAACAGCAACTTATTTGGAGGACAAATTCCAGCAAGCCTCTCAAACTGCACTAACTTGAGGGTCCTTCGTTTAAGCAACAACAAGTTGATAGGAGTTCTTCCTGAAGATGCTTTCTCTCAATTAGTGCAACTTCATATGAGCTCCAACAATTTGTTAGGATCAATTCCACCTTCTTTTGGGAACCTTTCCACTCTCAAACTTTTCTTGGCGCAAAATAATTTGTTGGAGGGAAGTATTCCGGACACACTAGGTAGCTCGAAAAGCTTAACATATGTTTCATTGTCGGCAAATAAGCTAACAGGTACAATTCCTCCATCTATCTATAATATTTCATCATTGACTGCTTTCGAGGCACCAAATAATCTATTTGAAGGAAGTCTTCCTCAAAATTTAGGCCTCACTTTGCCAAATATCAAAAGGCTTAATCTTTGGGGAAACCAACTAAGTGGATCGATTCCGGTTTCAATATCAAATGCTTCAAAGCTAGAATACCTTGACTTATCGCTGAACAATTTTTCTCCTGGAGTGGCTGTTAATTTTGGAAACCTAGTGAATTTCTCGTGGTTGAGTTTATTTACTGCTGGTTTGGGAACCGGGGATGCCAATGACCTTGATTTCGTCTCCACTTTAGCCAACTGTAGCAAATTGAGTGTGATAGAATTACAAGAAAATAATTTTGGAGGTGTTTTGCCGAATTCCTTAGCCAACTTCTCAACCAAACTCCAATATTTAACTGTAGCGAAAAACAAGATATTTGGAAATATACCAGCATATATTGGAAATCTTGTGAGCTTAAGTGCTCTAGATTTGCACTACAATCAATTGACAGGAAGCATTCCAAACTCTATCGGTAAACTTGATAAGCTTCAACAATTGGGTTTTGGTAAAAACAAATTGTCTGGAGAAATCCCTTCCTCCATTGCAAATTTAACATTGTTGACCAAGCTTTGGTTAGAAGAAAATTATTTTCAGGGAAACATACCTTCAAGTCTTGGAAATTTCTTGGGTTTGATAGAGCTGCATCTTAATGGTAATAATTTGTCTGGTAGCATACCTCGAGAAGTAATTGGTCTCTCATCTTTGTCAATATCCTTGGACTTGTCTGGAAACTGTCTAATTGGTCCCATCCCTTTGGAAGTCGGTAACTTGAGAAATCTTGTTGAACTAAATCTTTCTTATAACAAGTTATCTGGTGAAATTCCTACTAGCCTTGGTAGCTGTCATACTTTGGGATACCTTTATTTGGACAACAATGCATTAATAGGAGCCATTCCACAATCCTTGAGTTCTCTAAAGGGCATTGAGGAATTAGGTCTTTCCCACAATAACCTTACAGGTCAAATTCCTAAGTTTTTAAATAGCTTTCCCTTTCTAAGGATTTTAAACCTTTCTTTCAATGATCTTGAGGGAGAGATACCAATGGGGAGGGTGTTCCAAAATGCAACTGCAACTGCAATTTCAATTTCGGGAAATAACAAGCTTTGTGGGGGTATACCTACACTACAATTGCCGTCATGTGCTTCGAAAAAGGCAAAAAAGTTAATTATTCCTATATTTTGTGGGGTATTGGGTATAATTTTTGCATTATCTGTTCTATTGCTTTGTTGGCTTAGAAAGATAAGAAAACAATCTATTGTGGCATCTTGTTTGACGGATTCTTCTATGGATATGTCATATAGAGAACTCTTTAAAGCAACAAATGGGTTTTCTTCAGACAACTTGATTGGTAGCGGAAGTTTTGGTTCAGTATACAAAGGAATTCTTCACCCAAATGAAAAGGCTATTGCGGTGAAGTTATTAGATCAAGAAAATAGAGGAGCTTCAAGAAGTTTTATTGCCGAATGCAAAACTTTGGGAAACATCAGGCATCGAAACCTCGTCAAAATTATAAGTGCTTGTGCAAGTGTTGATTTCCAAGGTAATGACTTTAAAGCCCTAATATATGAGTTTATGGAAAATGGGAGCCTTGAAAGTTGGTTGCATCCAACTCCACAAACAAGTGTTGCCCATAAGCAACCAAGAAGTTTAAACCTTTTTCAGCGATTAAACATAGCAATTGATGTGGCTTCTGCTTTGGATTATCTTCACAATCATTGTTACAACACGATCATACATTGTGATATAAAGCCAAGCAACATTCTTCTTGACAGTGACATGACCGCCCATGTTGGTGATTTTGGTTTAGCAAGGCTCCTACAACAACCCAACAATGAACTTTCAAAAAGCCAAACTAGCTTCGTTGGTATAAGAGGAACTACTGGATATGCAGCACCAGGTAATCCACCATATATGCCTATGAAAATGTATTTTGTGTGATCGATATATTGAGGTGGTGTATCTATCCCTCTAACAATATCACCTTAGTGTCTTGGTTACGCAAACTGTAACCCTTATTTTTAAATGTATAGATGCATTTGCAAGTATAAATTAAAATTCATCATATGTGTATTGCAGAATATGGCATGGGAACAGGGGTATCCATTCATGGTGATGTATACAGCTATGGAATCCTCTTGTTAGAATTGTTTACAAGAAAAAGACCCACTGATGACATTTTTATAGAAGGCTTGAACCTTCACAGATTAGCCAAGATAGCTTTGCCAGAAAGAGTGATGGAGATTATTGATCAGAAACTTATATCAGCTATAGAAGAGGAGGAAACAAGCAAAGTAAATTCCAAGACACAAATGGAAGGGGAAAAATTCATTGAGTGCTTAATTCTGATACTCAGGGTTGGAGTCGAGTGCTCTGAAGAATCACCAAGAGAACGAATAACCATTGTTGATGCGGCTAAAAAACTACATTCAATTAAGGAGATGCTACTTGGGAGAAGAATTTCCACCAATGTGCAAATTGCTCAAATCGAGTAATTGAGGTACTCTCTTTGGGCGTTGGCCCTTTAAAATTTTCTTTTCAATTATGCCATTTGCATACAAATAAATCGCAAAAAGTTTCACAAGAGAGAAACGAAGGGGTGGGGCGCTCTTGTGAAATTTTCTGTGTTTTATTTATGTCTAAGTAGACATTTTCTTTCTCTTTCATCTGATTAATTCATACATCATTAGACTGTAAGATATCTACAACAATGCTATGCAAGTTTGCTTTTTGTTTTTGTTATTTATTTATTTTTTATAACATTTTTATGTAAGAGAATAGACTGATATATGCTTGAGTTAATTTGTCACTTGATTTTCGCTTTGGGTTAATACTTCGACTGTTAATAATGTTCTATTTGTAAAAATTTTATGATATTATGCATATAACAACCTTTATAATCCAAAATCGTGAATTATCATGATTTTCAGAAATAATAACATAATTCGAAAAATAAATAATATACCCGGATCAGTTCTGCGAAACTTTCGAGTGATCCATAATTGATTCAACGTAAACCTAATATCAATATTAGTGGAAAAAGGTTTCTCTCTCTCAACCCTCTTTAGAATACATTGAATTCAGAATAATTTGATGGGTAATCTGAATGTTCTTTTATAGGTAGGGACCAGTTTCTTTATTCAACAATAATTCCACTTCCCCATCAAAGTAGGATACTTGGAAAACACTCTTCTTTATTTACCAATTAATTGTAACAAAAAATATGGAATCATAGCCAAATCTCTAATTCATATTACCATTTTATGTGAGTCAACATAACGACTAAATAATTAGTTTAGTTTTACATTCTCCCACTTGGCCCATATGATAACTCACGTCAAGATTTAATAAGGTTAATATTTGGCGCGCAATAAACCATATTCAATATTACATTTAATTTGGTCATCATCATAATACTTCACCCTCGAAATCATTGAACGAAATGTCAAGTTTCTTGAGAGAGAATGTTCCAAGAAAACTTGGGATCTGCCCAGACAAGTTATTATGTGAAAGATCTATCTCTAGTAGAGAAATTATTCCTTGAAACATATTATGATCCATATGGAGGATCTCCAAACTAGTACAACTAGCTATGGAGCTGGGTATTTCATCGGTCAAGTTGTTTATTAACACATCTAACTCCATGAGGTTTATCAAATTGCCCACTTTAGATGGTATTGGACCTATTAAAGAATTGTAAGAAATGTCTATAGAAATTGAGAGGGAAGAGAGACCAATAACTTGTATGGGTATGGTGCCATTTAGATTATAATTGGATAGATTAGTGATTGCAAGTTATAGCAGTATCTGATGCTTGAAGGTATAGTTCCATCAAAGCTATTCTCCTTCATAAGAAGCTTGGTTAAGCTGGTTAAGTTACCAAATAGGGGGTGGAATTGGTCCGGATAAATCGTTACCATTCAATGACAATCCTTGTAAGTTCTGAAGCTTTCAAATAACATCAGGGACATTACCGGTGAAAAGGTTATCTTCCATTGCTAGATTGCTCAAGTTGACCAGGTTTCCAATCCCAAAAGGGATGTTTCCATATATTAGATTGGAACCCATTGTAAATTTTTCCATCGAAAGGTTGGCTATGTGTGACAACCCTCACCACTGTTTACTGATAACATCACTGATTAGTGCTAATCTATGATTAAGCATGTTAACTGACTGATTGACTGAAATCCTGAACTGATTGATTGAATGTGCTAGTTTAAATGTATGTCTATCTGTTTAACTGCTAAATTATCTGTTCATGTATTATGTTTAAACTGCAAATTGAAGGCCTTATCGGCGGCCGAACCCGAAATTGATTGATGTTTTATGC
The DNA here is from genome assembly GCA_030407325.1 of Camellia japonica. Taxonomy (NCBI): domain Eukaryota; kingdom Viridiplantae; phylum Streptophyta; class Magnoliopsida; order Ericales; family Theaceae; genus Camellia; species Camellia japonica. Next base: position 40,482,866 of record JAPPVO010000017.1, read on the forward strand.
TAATTGGAATTTATGTGATTTTATGGCATGTTTAATTGAAATGTGATTTGGTATGATTAAATTAGACTAAATAATGCTAATTTACAATAGTTGGCCTTAATCACAATTTTGCCATAGAAGTGGGCCACCACCTACAACATAGTTTGGAGCCTTTGATACATCATTCTTGTTCATCCTTGAGAGACTAAACCGTAGGAGAGAGTGAGAGAGGAGAAAACTTAGTTTCATCTTGAATTGGCTAGGAGACTTGAAGAATTGGTAGAAGATTTGCAAAATTGAGTTTCCTCACCTATAATTCCAGACTTAAGGTAGGAGGTTCATCCTCTCATTTATGTATTTGAGTTGTTCTAGCATGGTTCATAGAAGCTTAGTGATTGAAGTCAAGTTTGGTTTAGATTGTTGATTTGAAGCTTAAATCATGCATGCATGTGTATATCTTGGAGTTTAAAGTTGTTTTCATGGAAATTGCTTCATGCATGACCATCTTTTGACTATAGTCCACCATTTCATCTTGTTTTGGAAAGAATTGGCTCTTAGGAGCATGAATTGGAAGCTTTGAAGTTGGTTATATTCATGCATGTTGCATGTTCATCATGTTCTTGAAATTATTGTTGAAATTGTGTTTAATTGACTTACCTCTGGGCTTGATTTTACAAAATTGATCTTCAAAACATGTCATACTATGAGTTTACAAGTGTTTTCCAGAAAATTAGCCCAAGAGGATTGAATTTGATGCATTGGAATTGAGTTTTGAGCTTGAGGTTCAAATCTGGAATTTCCAGATTTTGGACTCACGCTCGAGCGGGGGATTCCACGCTCGAGCGTACATACTGAGTTCATGCAGTCCGCTCGAGCGAGAAAAGTGACGCTCGAGAGTGAAATGCGTGTATCCAGTACTTTGCATGTGTTTACAGTCCGCTCGAGCAGGGGAATGCACGCTCGAGCGAAGATTTGTGTCTCACGCTCGAGCGGAGGTCGAGCACCCATCGAGCGTGAATTTCGTGCATCCAGTACTTTTGCCATGTTTTACAGTCCGCTCAAGCGGGGAAAGTGACGCTTGAGCGGGGAACCTTTGTCTGCATGTCCGCTCGAGCGGGGAAATCCACGCTCGAGCGGGACCCTATTTTTCTGAAAATTTTGCAAAGTGTTTAAGAGTGCATCCTTGCATCCTCATTCCATCCTAGACATTCCTAGGCCTAGTTTAAGGCATCTTAATGAGGATAGTGATGTAGAACCACACTGAAGCAAATTAGGGATTAAGTTATTCTTTCCCAACTGTGTAGCTTAGTGTGTGTTCGTTCTATAACTGTGTAGGGTTGGCATCCGAGGACGCTCTAGCTGCTTATAGCCCAGTGCTCTGTGAGTAACAATGTTGTAAAGATACGTTCAATTGAAATTACTTTCCGAACGAATGACTGAACTGCTTTATGAAATAACACTGTTTACTGAATGAATGCTTGTCCTATTTGCGAACTGTATTAGTGGCATCCATAGCAATTTAGTGTTACTGTACTGTACTGTACTGCTACTGACACAGAGATCTCTATCGGTTCCCATGTTGGAACCACTACTATTTACTGACATGATGGCCATCAACTGACTGTTTGGTCTGTTAAGACCTACTGTACTGTTTTGCTATTGGATGTACCACATATGACTATTATAGTTTCTGAATGACTGTTATGGCATCAATCATGAGCCACAAACTGAATGACTGATATACTGATAATTGACTGTTTTCAATACTGAAAGGACATTCATTCTTAACCTCTTTACGCATATGTTATTCACTGAGCTTTAGCTCACTGCTCATATATATATGTAGGTGTACAGGCATCGGACCGTTGCTAGGGGCGTCGGGATAAGCTCCCATTTTGTCAAAGCCAACCATTGTGCCTCATTGTGAGGTTCCAAGTCCTTTAAGCTAGGGCTTTTTGGGGTGTTTTAGATTTTTCCTTTTTTGTATCTGTTTTGTAACACTGTATAGACTGAATGATATCGTACTATACTGTTATGGCAGGGATTTGGTCCCTAACCTGTGTATCTGTAAATGATGTTTATATATATCGTTTGTTCTGAATGTGAATATATGTTATGAAAAGTCTTTTTGCATACTGACTGTCACAGTTCATTGGACATCTTTTAATTACTGTTTTGGCTTCCGCCAGCCCCTGTACTTTGTATTACTGATTTACTATTAAGCAGGCCTTTGGTAATCTCGAATTACTGGCCGGTTACGGTGCTAAACCCATAGGGGCGGGTTTGGGTCGTGACACTATGAACCGGGCAATTCTCCTCCAAAATGGTTTCACACTATGCCCAACTTAAACAGATTTTTATAGTTGACCAGGGAGTTTACAAAATTCAAATTCCCATTCTTTCCATATCCAAGTTTATTATTATCGAAATTAAGCCAATACAAAGCTCTTAATCTTGCTAAACTAGCGGGCAGAGTCTCTGTCAGATTGTTTTGAGCAAAGTCTAGTATCTCGAGTCTAGAGGCATTTGCTATCTATACAGGAATAGTTCCTTTGAAATTATTCACAAGTCTAGAGGCATTTGCTATCGATACGTGAATAGTTCCTTTGAAATTATTCACACCACCAGCAAATATTTGGAGATTAGGAAGAGTAAGGCCAACATCTGCTGGTAGTTGCCCATGTAAGTAGTTTTCAGTAACCGAGAAGTAGTAAATGTAAGAGAGGTTGTAAATAGAAGGAGGGACTATACCTGACAGTTGATTTCCATAGAGTTACAAAATCTCCAATTTTGACAGACGACCAAGCTCATTCAGTATGCCACCGACAAGATTGTTCCTGGTGAGTCCAAGAACCGATAGCAATGAAAAGTTACCAGTCCAAGCTGGGATTTTTCTTGCTAGACGCAAAAATCAACAGTTTTGACAGTGAACTAAGATGGTCTGGTATTGGTCCTGTGAACTCATTACTATTCAATTAGAGGACTCTAAGGTCACTACAATGGGTTAGATTTGTTAGAATCATTCTACCAAATGAATTTGAGGTCAAATTGAGATGTTTCAGGTGCAGCAAAAGGCCCAACTCTTGTGGGATTTCACCCTGGAAGCTGTTGTTTTGTAGGTTGATCCTAGTGAGGAATGAAAGGTTGCTTATAGAAGGCGGTATGGAGCCAACCAGCTTCTGAGCTTCTAGGTTCAGAATCATAACTCGTCCATTGAAAGGATTGCAAGTAACACCTGCCCAGTTGCAGAAATGGAGTGAGTCATTCCATGAGCTCATGATTTGTAGTGGATCCTGAACAATCTGACTCTTGAAAGCAAGCCCTTGTGATCCGACACATTTCCAGAGGTGAGTGCTCTTGCCGACAATTCCAGGCCTAAGCTCAATGACAGAACAAAAGTTCCATGAAGCACACACACCAAAAACCATTTGACTTGTGAAGATGAATGCTCCATTTTGTGACTACCAACTACAGTATCTTCTTGATTAGTTTTGAAAACTTAGGCTAGCAACAAGTAGGTGTTTATGGGGTAGGCTTCCCTCCATACTACAGTATCTTCTTGATTAGTTCTGAAAACTTAGGCCAGCAACAAGTAGGTGTTTATGGGATAGGCTCCCCTCCATACCTCATCTCTTCATACTTCTCCATACTCTTCTTATATGGCTCAATTCTAAACTTGCATCGATGAATAACAAGCACGTGTTTATAGGTGTTGAATTTAATGCAGTATTAATTGAATTGAAAATATCCAAAAAGCTCAGCCGCGGTGATGTACAATTTTTGAGCTAGATTCCCACTCCACGTTTAGTATCAGCCAAAAAACAGGGTGTGAACATCGTTGCTTGTACTTAATTTGTTTATATTGTTATGATATTTATTGAATGGGATTGAAAAGCTGAGAGTCACCCAGAGAGAATGCTCAACCAACACCTATGACTTATGGTAATTAGAAGAAAAATAAATATGTTGTGGCTTTAAATTGAACCAATTTCTATTCTTATGACTTATGATTAATGATAATTCTTTATGAATCAAACATTGTTAATTCTTTTATTCTTGAAAAATATAAAAATCCCGGAGATATTGATTTGTGATTATGTATCAATTTTAAACAATAAAAAGTAATCCCAATCAAACAATCAAAGACAAATTGACGCGACAATTTTAACGTGAAAAAATCACAATTGGAGTGCCTCCAATTGTGATAAAAAAAACCACGAGCCAAAGCCACAAAACAATCCACTAAGAAGACAAAAAAGAATTACACAAGTGTACTCTTAATTACCTGGCGAATCCATACCCAAATTGAACCGACCCCAATGTGCCTTTTCCACCACTGTCTTCACCTCGGAATTGTCTTGTCCAATGTTAAATCCACAACGCCGATATCAAATCCATGACGATGAGCCACTCTGAAATCCACCAAAACTTCAAGCTCAAATTCCACGAAATCTACCAAAGAACAACTCTCTCTTTTGTAAATAAAACAAACTAAACAAATCTTTTGATATAATCCACTCAATTCATGATTAAACTCTCACAGATATCAAAGGAAACACGCAAAAAAGCTCCAGATAAAAACCCTAATACCCAAGAACAAGATCTGGAAGCCGTACCCTAAAAACAGACTAAAACGCAGATTTATATTAATCAGAATCGCGTTCTTCGCTTGAGTGTAAGAATGGCCGCTCGAGCGGAATCACTAAAATGCGTGTTTTAGAACAAGGGTCTACGCTCGAGCACAGGAAAGGCCGCTCGAGTAGAAAAAAATAACTCCCAGTACTTTTGCAGGCGAGTGAAACTTTTGAAAGGTCGCAATATCCGCTCGAGCGCAGGAATGGCTGCTCGAGTGATCAAAGAACTTCGACTGCAAACTTGCTCAGCGAAGTGGCAAGCATGATATGATTAAGATCATAAACTCCTCTGCATAGGCATAGCGAAGTGGCAAACATTATATGATTAAGATGACAAACTCCTTTGCATAGACACAATTCGGGTTGGATTCGCATCTAAAACTCATAGCCTCACTGAAATAAAAGATCGAATAAAATTACAACTGAAAGGAATTTTGTCAAACGGGATTGCCAAGAAAAAAAACCTAACAATCTCCCTCTTTGGCAATGCCATGACAAAACGCACCTAACAAATAAAATCCTAATCACCCCAACCCATTACAGCTAACAAAAACAAACTTTTTTCTCAAGGTCATGATCTGCAAAACAACTATTAGTGCCACAATCTCCAAAACAACTATTAGTGTCACAAGAGTATATGAAAAAGCAATTGACATATGACAAGATTATCTTGAAGCATGAGATGGAAAACATATGGGAAACATGCAAAACAACTCAAATTTGAGATTTTAAGAACCATGCAAAAACACTCAAATTCTCCCCCTCAAAATTCTCCCCCTTTTTGTCATGAATTGTCAAAGAAAGCTCAATCAATGAAAGCAAGAGCATAAACCACACAAGCAAGGACAAGATGATGTGAAAATTAATAACCTGCGAGAAGTAAGCAATAAATAAGCAGTGGAGAGCAACATATAAACCAACTAAAGCCAATCTCCCTTACCAAAACAATCAATGTAGGATAACCCAAACTCCTCCTTATGTAAAGTAACCACAAGCATGGAAAACAATGAACAAGGAAAAAATATGGTGGAGCAAGCAAGGAATTTCAGAGTTGTACCTTAAAACACACAAAAGTATCCAAGAAACACAATTACTTGAAAACACAATGTGCACAGCCTGTAGAAGATTCCTTATGAAAGAATGTGATGCCACAGGTGAAAAGCATAGATCCCATGAAAAAAACGTGTGTGTGTGACTCTTGGGATTCGACAAACACTAGATTCAATCCTAGTAGTGATCTGAAAGATGGACCTCAGGCAAGAGAATCTAAACACAACTAAGGAAAGTCAAATCACTAGAAATCAAGGGATATTTGTTGAGTAAAAGTGGAGGCTCCCCCTTAATCAATGAATCTTTTTTTTTTTTTGCACATTTTTTCCCCTTTCTTTCTTTTGCACATTTTTTTGTTCTTTCTTTCTTTTGCACACTCATTGGTGACTTTCATGCTCAAGAGTATGGAAACCGAACCAGAGAAGCATGGATATAATAAGGATGGCCTAGTTGGTGACTCTAAGGTAGCCTTTTCCTCATGGTTAGACTACAAAGAACAGGGCGGAAAGTTGTGGAGATGCAAAAAGATGGAAGGTGGTTAAGAGACTCAACATCACCTATGATATGTTAGTATAGGTCAATTCCTCTAGAAAGGCAAAAGGCATACTGCTAGAAGTCCATAGAGAAAAAATGATCACTAAGGCGGAAGATTATGATATTTACTAATCCAAGAGTGTGTACAGAATGAGACATACTAATCAAAGTACACACACTCCGAAATGAGTGATGACCAGAGAAAGTACACACATATTAACATGTAATGGATATTCTCAATAATTCCAATATGCCACAAGAACTACTCAAAAATTTCAAGCTTGCAAACCATACAACGAAAATCTTTTTGGATTATTATTATTTTTTTAAAAACAGAGCAAGACAGAAAACGAACAAGAACACACTAAAACACCCAAAAAGAAAAAAATAAACAAAAACCCAACAAAAAAAAAAAGTAAAACGAATAAGCAAATTAACACAAGTCAAGTTTTCTCATCTAAACCGCTTTAGTATGACAAAGTTATGAGAATTGTAGTTCTTGGGTGGTGTCTTGACGTCGTGGTTTCCTTCCCCTTCAATGGGAACCCGTCTCGACTTGGTTTCCAACTTCCTATTCCTAGGTCTAGGCAAACAAAAACTCTGTTCATGTTTGATCTCAAGCAAATGAAAATAGCGAGGTGTAATATGACCCTTAACCTCATTACCACCAATGAAGTGTCTCCTATCCCGCGAGATGTTAGAATTTCTTCTATCTCTATGAGATATTCTCCCATGCAACTCATAACAATAAGGGCGAATATGACCATACATACCACAATGATGACAAATAAAAATAGGGTGTACCTTTTTTCTTTGGCCTTACCAACTCTACGAAGAATGGGAAGTCCATCCTCATGTTGAATTTATGTTCTCCCTTTTTTGAGTTCTTGTATAATGAGATGTGGATGCACTCCATATTTGCTTTTTGTTATCACCAAAGCCAATGCCATTCTTGTTATAACACATTTATTGAGACCTGATTATGTTGTCCAAAGTCTTTGATCCTTTGTTCCAAAGACCAATGGTAGCCATAGCACACTTGAGCTCTTCCTCTTTCTTGATCATTAGTTCTTCTGAGGGAACTTGAGACATCTCAAGAGTTTCAATCTTTTCTTCATGCGTTGCATACATTTGCTGTATCTCATTCCTCTCTGTTTCACAAGTCAAAAGTTTTGCACAAAGAGCTTGTCGATCACTTGAAATTTTAATGGCATCATTCTTAGCCTCGGAAATCTCCTTCTTTAATTTGGCATTCTCATTTTCGTAGGCTTTAAGTTTGATAGTGAGTTTGTCATTCAATTTAGATAAGTTAAGAGATTTCTTATACAACTTTTTATAAGCTTGCTGAAGCTCTTCATCATCACTCCCCAAGGATTCATCATCAGTGACATTCTCAACCAGCCTCTTCGGATACTCTATTTGTCCTTCAATTTCGAAAGCTACCATGAAAGCAATGAATTGTTTATGCCCCTCTTCGCCTTGTGCTTCGTTGTCACTTTCATCTTTATCAGATTTTGATTCATCATCCCAAGTGATAGCAAAGGCTTTCGTCTTCCTCAAACGATTAGGGTATTCTTGAGCAAAGTGGCCAAATCCTTGGCATTCATAGCATTGGACTCTTTCAGAGTTCTCTTGTATCTTTCATTTCTCCTTCTTGGTTATAGAATTAATTTTGAGTTTATCTTTGACTTTGGATTTATGAGTTGATTCCAAAAGATTAGGATTCTTTTTCAGAAAAGACTTTTTAAATTGTTTTACGAAAGCATCCGTAATCTTGGAATCAATCTCATAATTCTCATCAGAATTCTTTCCAACTCTATGAGCACTACTAAAAGCAATATCATCTTTTCGTTTCTTTTTGAAATTGCTATGTGCCTCATAAGTTTGGAGATTTCCAACCAAATGATCCAGCTTGAGGTTGTGAACATCTTGAGCCTCCTCAATAGTCGTAACTTTTGGCTGGAACTGATTGGGCAAGGACCTCAAAACTTTTCCCACAATCTTGGATTCCGTTTTTTTCCCACCTAAATTGAAGCTGGAATTTACAATGTCACTCAACTTCGCATAAAATTCATCAAAGGTCTCACAATTTTTCATTGAAAGGTTTTCGAAACTAGACGTGAGCCTTTGAAGTTTTGAGCATTTAACAGAAGGAGTGTCCTCATGAATAGTTTGTAAGATATCCCAAGCCTCTTTTACGACTTCATAATTGCAAATACGACTAAACTCTTCTGGTGTGAAGGCGTAAAAGAGAGAATTGATAGCTTTACTATTCCAGCTATTATTTTGGTAATTAGTTGTGTCCCACTTATCAATTGGTTTGGGGAAAGTTACTTCATCAATGGTACTTGTCGGTTCGGTCCACCCATACATAACAGATTGCCAAACTTTTTCATTAATAGATTTTAAAAATGATCTCATCCGAGCTTTCCAAAAAGAATAATTAGATTTGTCAAGTAGGGGTGGTCGAACCATAGAATTTCCCTCACAAATTGAATCCATTATCACAAATCAAACAAGAACTCGCTCTAATAGTTTTTAAAAAAAAATAGAGTGACCTGCTTTGATACCAATTGAAAAATCTGAAAATTCCGGAGATATTGATTTGTGATTATGTATCAATTTAAACACTAAAAAACAATCCCAATCAAACAATCAAAGACAAATCGACACAACGATTTCAACATGAAGAAAATCACAATTGGAGGGCCTCCAATGGTGATAAAAAAAACAATGGACCAAAGCCACAGAACAATCCACTAAGAAGACAAAAAAGAATTACACAAGTGTACTCTCAAGTACCTGGCGAATCCACGCCCAAATTGAACCGACCCCAATGTGCCTCTTCCACTACCGTCTTCACCTCGGAATTGTCTTGTCCAACGTTGAATCCACAACACTGATATCGAATCCACGATGATGAGCCACTCTGAAATCCACCAAAGCTTTAGGCTCAAATTCCACGGAATCTATCGAAGAACAACTCTCTCTTTTGTAAATAAAACAAACTAAACAAATCTTTTGATATAATCCACTCAATTCATGATTAAACTCTCACAGATATCAAAGGAAACAAGCAAAAAAGCTCTAGATGAAAACCCTAATACCCAAGAAGAAGATCTGGAAGCCGTATCCTAAAAACAGACTGAAATATAGATTTATAGTAATTAGAATCCCCGATCTTTGCTCGAGCGTAGGAATGGCCGCTCGAACGGACTGACTAAAACGCGTGTTTCAGAACAAAGGTCTACGCTCGAGTGCAGGAAAGGCCGCTCAAGCAGAAAAAAATAACTCCCAATACTTTTGCAGGCAAGTGAAACTTCTAAAAGGTTGTGATATCCGCTCGAGCGGTCAAACAACTTCGACTGCAAACTTTCGTTGGCAAACATGATATGATTAAGATCACAAACTCCTCTGCATAGGCACAGCGAAGTGGCAAACATGATATGATTAAGATCACAATCTCCTTTACAAATGCACAATTCTAGTTGGATTCGCATCTAAAACTCATAGCCTCACTAAAATAAAAGATCGAATAAAATTACAATTGAAAGGAGTTTTGTCAAACAGAATTGCCAAGAACAAAACCAAACAATTCTCGATAGGAGCTGCTAACATTTTCACAACACTGTTCATAACAAACTATAATGGTTCGTAACTTTCACTTTAGGGGTGTAACCATAGATTTAATCATTTGTAACTTTTACCACTAAGTGGCTTAATATTTCTTACTGTGTACTCTTTTTTGAGAGTGTGCACAATGGGTTTCTCCTTCTTAGTATTCTTGTAAAATTAGCAAGATTTTGTTTCTGGCATTCGTGCGCCAATCAACTAATTCAAAATTATTGTTCATCACTTCTACATGCTTCCCTAAATCACTTTTTTGTTTTGTTTTGTTTTGTTTTTCCCCTTTATTATCTTGGTGTGTGATAGAACATGAGCATGTCCACTTCGTGTGTTATAGTCAAGCAATTAGGCTATTATCTTGGTGTGTGATAGAACATGTGCATGTCCACGTCGTGTGTTATAGTCAAGCAATTAGGTTATTATCTTGGTGTGTGATAGAACATGTGCAAGTCCACCTTGTGTGTTATAGTCAAGCAATTAGGTTGTATGCTTAGCTGTTGATTGCCATTTGAGATGCGTGTCTTGTGATACAGAACATTTATTTGACTAATTTCATGGATTAAATCTTTTTGGAAGTAATGAAAGAGAATGGTTTGCTGAGAGAGCTTTGGATGCATTAATGGGGTTTTGATAGACCTTAATACACAAGCATTAGAATTTCAGTTTGACCACATTTGACCTTGTTTTTCTACATAAATATTGGGATTTGGATGTTGCACACACATTTATGAACCTTGAATATTTTTTATTTCTGCATTATTTCCAGGACTGAAGCTAATGCACAAAAACAAAAGTTGCATGATGCAGATTCATCTTTTAAGCTTTTAGTTTTACAATTTTATTGTTTTTCAAAAAGATTTATTTGAACAATTTCTGTTTTTTAAAAAGATTTCTTTTCTTGATATAAACAAATATGATTTTGGCTAAGATTTTTTTTTTTTTTTGTGCAAAGTTTATTTTGTGATTAGTTAGTAATTGTCTTATTGACTGTTTCATAGTGGATTATATTTGTGTATAATTATAAATAACATGCAAGACTTATGGCTCAACAATTTTGACCATTAATGAAATTCTTAATTATTTTACTCTCTTTCTAACGTTGGGTATCATTTATTTATTTATTGTGAATTGATTTATTGTTGATGTTATTGTTAAGCTACATCAGCTCAAGCCAAAAGAGACAGAGTCACAAGAGTTGCACTAGTTGCAGCTCAGGCCTCAGCTACAGGTTAAGGAGTTGGACAAGCCATCTGTTGCTAATACTCAAGAGCTGAGCACGTGTATGAAGTTGAGACAGATACAATCCACTTGTAGTGGTTAGAACAAATCTATTAGGAAGTTATGTAAACATAACCATGGTTAGTTAGTTAGTATATTGAGTTAGGTAGTTATAGTTCTTGTATAAAAGAGACACAGTTGTATTGCTTAAACTCATTGAATGAAAATATGATCTTTTCCAAATCCTTTTATGGTATCAGAGCCTTGTGAGCTCCTCTGAGCATTGTATCTTCAACAAGATACAGTAATGGCAGTAAATCTGCAAGAAGCTACTGTAACAATGGCAGATTCAACATCTGTTACAAGTTCTTCCAATATTTCTATGTTACCTTCCAATCTCACTCTTCTTATTTCCAATATGAACTCATTTGTTCCAATCAAACTTGATTATACGAATTATATCATTTGGAAGAGTCAATTTTAGAATATCCTGAGAGCTACAAAGCTTATAGGCTTTGTTGATGGTTCTATACTCTATCCTTCTTCTGTAGACACCCCATTTTTGACCGTCCTCAAGGATTGGACGTCACCGCTTGAACACTCGATGATCCTCTTTGTTTGTGTTCGTCTTGAGTTCCCGAAGGTCTTGGCTACGCGCCTTGCCTCAGGATCTCTCGACTCGATTGTTCCGTGTTTGGTTTTGGCCCAAACACTTGTGTTCTTGCCTTGAAGGGCAGGGAATGGCTTGTTGGCCATCCCCACATCCCACCGGCCTTCCCCTAACATCACCGGCTGTTTATGGGCGCCACCGGCCATGGTTTCTTAAAACCAATGGCCGGTCGGCACTATATTTGGCCGGCCGGCACTTTATTTTGCCGGTGACCTCTTTTGCTGGCCGGTGTGACTCCTTTGCACCCTTGAGGCATGGTGCATGCCAGCTGTGCCAGCAGGAATGCACCATCACTCCTCCCCGTGCGACTTGTGGCTGTTTTGAACCTTTCAACCCTCTTTCCTTCTAGAAGCTTGCACCCTTTGGCCAAGCTTCTTGGGGAAGCTTGGCCAGCTGTCTTAGCTTCCTCTAGAAGCTAAGAACCATTTGCACCCTTTGCCCCCTTTTTTATATAGCTTCTTGGAGAAGCTTAGAACCCTTTTTTTTGCCTATATAAGTCATCATTCCTCTCCTTTGTCTAGGGTTAGAACTTTTCAACCAAAAAACCAGAGCTTCTATATCTATATATCTGTATTATACCTTCTCTCTCTATATCTCCATCTCTCCCATCCTTTGAGTGTGTTTCTAGGCCTAGAAAGTGCATTTTGACCTCACTTTTGCACTAATACACACACCAATACACCTTACTTCGAGTTTGAGAGGCATTGAGGGTTGATTCTTAAGGTTTTGGACTGATTTTGGTCAGAGGAGGGTGGCTGGAGCTTCTGTTCTTGAAGTGTTCTTCAAGGGTGAGATTCTTACTTTATTTCCCCCAATCTTGCACTAGTTTTTTACCTATCTTGCATGCTGATTTGAACTTTGTGTATAACATAAAAAAGTCTTATATTTTCATGATTAACATCTTTCATTAAGGGTGTTTTGGCATTGGGGGTCGAACTCCCCCTCTTAGGCCTCTTTTGGCCTATTTTGGTGCTTTTTCTTTAAGCCTTGTTTACTTTGTTGTATTAGTCTTCTCACCACTGAAATCCAGTGGATTTTTAGTGGTGATGAAGTGATTTTGAGGTCTTGTGTTGGGGAGGGACACCCCTCTCCCTTTGTGTCTCATTTGTTCTTGCTTTTGACTCATAAAGGTAGCATGCATGCTTAGTTATTTTTGGCTCCATTTCAGAGGTTTTTTGGGGATATTTGGTTGTATTATGCCTCTGTTTTTGGTTGGCTTGATGGTCCATTTCATGCATCATATGCTTGCCTTGTAATCCCTTGTTTTGGCCTAATATGCATCATGTTATGAGATGACATTTTAGCATGATTTTGGCTTGGTTCCAAGAAGGTCTTAGTCATATTTTGCAATGTTTAAGGTCTAACCCTAGTTGTCTTTACCATGTTTCCATGTTTGGTATAGTCTCTTTATTTTTTGGCTTGTGAGCTTGATTGTGTGGGTCACCAACATGCTTAGCATAAGCTTATTATCATCATTTGGCATCATTTGATATCATGTTTCAGTCCATATAATGTGGCCTTACATTGTCCTTTGTGTCTCTTTTAATGCTTGGAAGTGTCGTGATTTCATGCCTTGAAATGTGCATTGTGTATGCCTATGTGTTTGGGTCATTTGAGATGCCATGTGTGTGAGTTTTGGAGCTCATTTTGCATGCTGAAATTCTGTTTTTGGTTGTATAGTTCATGCCATGCTTGTTTGGGTTAGTGGTAGTAGAATGCCCTTTGTTGTGCCTTAGCTTTGGGCCCCCTTTTGACTTGCATGTTTGTAGTGCATTTTGTCCATCACTTGAGGCACTTTTAGTCACTGTTTTGGGGGTGTTTGGAGACCTCCCATTTCAGTCTAAGTCCCTTCTTGGACATGGTTGTATGCTTGACTTGTTGCCTCTAATTGCATGCTTGCATTGTACCATATTAGCATTGCATGATGAGTTGCATTGTAGCATTGCATGTTAGGAGCATTGTATACTTAACATGATAGGTTGCATCACATTTGACATGTTTTGCATCTTAGCCTCTTGTTGCATTTTCGAGCCATGTTTGCATAACATACATTGCATTGCTTGGTTTGGGGTGTCAAACCTAGCGTGAGGGTTGAGAGGTGTTCATACTACAAGTGATGTAACACATCTCAACTCTCGGTCGCCGAGGCCCTTGACTTTGACATGATAGGGTCTTGGTCCTCATTTGTGTGTTGCATGCATTTTACATTAAATGGCAAGTTTTGCCCATTAGGCTATCATGCACAATTGATGGCCCAAGGATCAAGGGCTATGCTCCCCTGAGTTCAATACATGATAGGGAACATGACCATGCTTATATGTGCTTGAAATTCTATGCCATGCACTACCTATCCTCTGTTGCTGTCAAAACTGTTTCCTGCAGGAAGTTTTTGCCGACCGGCAACATTTAGTGCCGACCGGCCATTGGTGAATGGCCGATAACTTCATCAGCAGCCGATGGAATTTTACCATGGCCGGTGGTCATTTCCCTTAGCCGATGGTGTTCTGCAGTGTTCATAGAAGATACCCTGGGACTTTGGCAGTCCCCAGAGGAGCAGGGCAGTGTAAACAGAGGCAGTAGTGCTATGGCTATGGGTTTCCGGGCAAGATGGATCGAGCATGCATCATTCACGCATCCCGAGGGGGGTCGCGGCCACCCTCTTTCTGAATTTATTTGTTAATTAATTAGAAGTTTTGTAATAATTAGTTTAGTATTATTTATTCGGACTGTAATATTTATTCGGTCCCTCCGAGTGAGGGCATATGTGTAATAAGTGTGTGTGAGTGTGTGTATGTCTTCCAACCCCACGTCTTTCTTCCCTTTTATTTACTAGCTTTCAGTGGTTAGAATAAGGCATATTTAAATTAGCATACCTTATGCAATGCATGCGTGCATCCATACATTTGTCTTACATGCACCGGGCTCGGTACATCATGCTAACTGCATTTGTATTTCAATTACAAGTTGAGTACTTGTTAATTGCAGCATTTCACATGCCATCTTTAGGATAGCCGAGCCTATTATAGTTGCATCTTGCATGTGTTGCATTAGCCATCTTAACATGAACTAGGATCATGCATATGATTGATAACTAGTTTTTGTTTTGGCTTGGAGTACTAGGTGAGCTTTTTATGCTTTAGCATACCGCATGCGTGTGAGTGTTGCCATAATAGCATGATTACCATGAGGCTAACTGCTTATGTGATATAACTGCTTGAATGCCTGTGGATGGAGGTTGAATTACCTAAATTGGAATAATGCATCAAAACTGTGAGTTTTAAGCCCACTTGAGGGTGGCAAAATCTGTATTTTAGCCTACTTGAGAGTAGCAAACCATTTTCAAAACAAACATGAAATGTTTTGTTCCAATTTAGGCGATTTGGTCTATACTTGTTTGCTGTGCGCATAACATAGTAAATCTAGGCTAATAACCGGAATAAGAACACATAATGTTTTCAAAATCGGATATCATGGTTAGTATTCGGACCGGGCGAGAGGGGGTGCTCATAGCTGACCTTCCCAATCGTACCCAAGTTCCCGAGCCGAGGCAACTTTGGTGATGACGGACACGTGGCCTTTGGCACCGAGTCAGGGTTTCCTAAATTCCCCCATTAAAATATTTAGGTGGAGACTCTGTATCTGGCAAAGCAGTCCATGTTTGGCACTTCTTTTCAAAAAATCTGTTTCTCAAAACGATTTGCCGGATTTGGACTCTTTGGTTCAGATTAAGAACCGTGACACAAATCAAGTCCGAACTGTAGCGTGTAGCGGGGTCCCTCGCGGGCGTGTTACAGTTTCTGGCGACTCTGTTGGGGAAAATGGAGAGCTTGACTCAAACTCGTGATATCCTGTTTTGATTTCATTTATGTGTCTCTTTGCATTCCATGTGCATTGGTGCGCCTAGGACACCGTGTTTGCCATCTGCCATTCCTGAACGGTTTGCCGGAGGCTTGTCTTGTCAAGGCATGACCATAAGGCAGACCGGTTATGGGCTCTGACAGCATGGGAACACAAACCCCAGTTTTACCGGGGCACCCTTTTTGACCATTTGACCTAGTGCATATTCGGAATCCATAGTGACCATTCCAAGCTAGGACAGGTTGCTTACCCGATGTTAGGTTGTTTGAAACCGCTGCGTGCGTAGTGAAACCCTAGCTCCTGACAAAATAGGACAGGGAAACCTTACCCCAACATAGGGGTGTATTGGCTCTCATTTACTTGCTATGTGCTTTTAGAATGTATCTCTACAGGGGAATGCATATATCAGTTTGCAAGTTTGGGTATCCGGCCTGCGGGCACCAATATCAGTATTTTGAGAATCAGTTATATCTGCAGGTATCAGATTCAGACTTAGGGGTAACGATTCAGAAACAGTGATCAGTGTTTGAGGAACAGTATGATCAGCTTATTGGTAGCATATTATGATACCCAACCGTGTGTTGTATGTTTATTTTACGCCGTTACGCTGTCCGATTGTCTGTTTATTTATACGTTTTATTTATCTTTTTGCTAGGTAGTTGAGCACAATTGCTTCTGACCCGGTAGATATTCCCCAAGCACTCTGGACTAGAGGTCGTCGACTCCATCAATCTGAGGATCTGGTAGACGGACAACCAGTGTACCACTCTCTACCCCCGGTTACCGGACGGAGGACCGTTAGGCAGAGGGCATCAGTACAGCAGTCAGTTCAGAGGGCCTTATCTACCCCACCTGGTTCAGTAGAGATCAGGGTCCTGTTTCACCTACAGAGAGGGAACATATACCGGTAATTCAACCAGAGCAGAATAGTATGGCTAGCTTAGAGGAGATGGTGCGCCAGCTCCAAGAGAGCATGAAAATGATGCAGCAAGATGCTGTCCGACAAGCAGAGTTCGCCAAGCAGCAGGCCACGGTTATGAATGAACAAGCAGAGTTAATCATAAGGTTACAGCAGCAAACCGGAGCCTCCGCTTCGCAACAAGTTCCTCCCCCACCAGGAGTTCCAAACCTCGGGGAGACGGCCAATGCTCAGAATGATACAGAACTTCCCACAGGACCACCTCCACCCCCGATCCTCCCCCAAATCCAACCTCAACTATCAAAGACACCCACCAACCTACCAGACTCTCCCTTTGAGTTTGAGACTGATCCCACCGCTCTAAAGTTGAACAAGCTTGAAAGTTGTTCAAGAGATCCCAGGGAGTCAAGACCATCCCCGATATTGAAGACGGGTATACCGACACAGCTGTGACGCTGCCCGACAGATTCAAAATGCCTCATATTGATCGATTTGATGGGTCCGGGGACCCCATGGTGCACCTGAGACTGTTTTCAGATATCTTAAGGCCAATGGGCCTAGTAGACTTCAGAAGCTGTCTTTATTCGGCCGGACCCTGTCAGGTGTGGCGGCCATATGGTATGCTAAATTAGAAGATAATGTCAAGAGAAACTGGGACGAGATGGTTGAGGCCTTCATTGCGCAGTACTCATACAATACACAGATTGAAATTACAACCCGTGATCTCGAGACAACGAGGCAAGAGCCTAAAGAGAGTTTCTCAGAATTTGTAACCAGATGGAGGGCCAAAGCTTCGATGATGACCTTAAGACCTACAGACAAAGACCAGATTCGGATGATTGTGCGCAATCTTCAGCCGAAGTTGATGCAAAAGATGATTGTACTCCCCTTTCCTACTTTTTCTGACCTGCATGAAATGGGGGTGCAGATTGAGGATGCCTTGAAGCAAGGTTTAATTGATAATGACCGAGAGCAACCTCGAAGAGCTTTCAACCGCAACACTAATGCGGGCCCGAGTGGCACTACCACTACAAGAGCCTCCGAAGTGAGCATGGTCACCACCAACCCCCCTCCGAGAACCACGGCAGCTGCACCATTCTCCGGTGCGTCCGGAAGTAACCCACCAACAGCCAAATACCCACCCAAAAACACCAGAACCTTCGCTCCACTTTATATGCCCCTGTCCAAAGCTCTGGGGGTGCTAATCAGAAAAGGGCATTTGAAACCCCTAGAGCCGCGGCCCTTACCAGAAAGACTCCCCGCTACCCACAACCCAGCCAAATATTGTGCATTCCACCAACAGCACGGTCATGACACCGATCTGTGCTTTCGATTACGTCATGAGATTCAAGATCTCATCGATAACGGGTGATTCTGCCGCCCGAGAAGCCCAATGTTACTACAAATCCTCTCCCCACACATAACCAAGCTCCACCACCCAAAAGAGTCAATTTCATCCATACTGGGGTCGTGTCCTACGATCCTAGTATTTATATCACACCTTCCTACCTGCCCAAGCCGGAGGTTTTCCTTCCCGATTGCACCGACTTGTGCATGATGGACATCTCCATAACTCAACCCAAGCCAGCGGTAGTGGCTGCCGAGGACAGGAGAGAGGAGGTCCCAAAGGAGAAGAGGATTGTTGAGCCAGAGTCTGCAAAATCTGGGAGTTGTGTTGAGAAGACATATAGTCCGAGTGACTACATTTCACCAATAGGCCAGAATGGACCAGATGTGGAATTTCCAGCAGGAGGAGAGCTGTGTGTGATCCAAGGGGATAGTCTGGGACAGGGAACAGACGATTTAACAGCTGTGGAAGAGGACCTTGCCAATCTCCAGTTTTATAGTGATCAAGACTCAGGGGACGTGGCAGTTAGCTGGTATGATTATGAGGAATCGACAGAGGCTACAGGATGGTTAGACGATCAACCAGATGTGGTAGAAGAGTTTCAGTTGGAACAGGGCCCGGCAGGGGCAAGAATGTCAGTGACAGCTGGAAGGGTCGAAGAACAGAGTGCATCGCCGGAGAGCGCCAGTGTCAAGAATTTCGCTCGGGATTGGAGCATTTCGAGTACGGGGATTATTGAACAGTCGGTTGCATCGACATACCCAGAACAGGAAAGATTCGAAAATTCTGAGAGAATCAGGAAGGCGAAGGCCCATGTGGGGACTAAAACGGCTGTGTGCACATGAACTGAGAATGCTGCGAACATATGGATGGAAGGTGCTGCGAGTACAAGAACAGTCATATCAAAGCTGGACAGATGTTTGTCAGCTGCTGATGGAATGTGGTGGGAAGATGAGGACTTGTGTCTTGCCCACACAGATGAAGACTGGGAGAACAACCAACCTGATGACACCTGGTACCTTGGAGAGGTCGACCATATGACGCGGAGCGGGCGGTACTTCAAACCCCACACCTAGATCAACCGGAGGCCTCGGGGAAGGATAGAGAGGCTGAGAAGCAGAAGGAAAAGCAACTTGAGGAGGAAGCTGTACTCAAGCAGCTAAAGAAGATACAAGTAGACATCTCCATCTGGGGACTGCTCATGGCATCACGGGTGCATAGACAGGCTGTCTTATCAGCCATGGACAAAGCAAAGCTTTCAATAGAAACCACGCCAGAGCAGCTGGTGGGATTAGTCTTTTCGGGAGGAGCTACCCCGACGCTGACTTTTTCCGACAAGGAATTGCCACCCGAGGGGGCAGACCATAACAAGCCTCTCTACATTTCCGTGGAATGTAGGAATAAATGGATACCGGTGGTCCTCGTCGATACCGGATCCGCTATCAATGTCTGCCCGGCAAGGACGGCGTTTGCAATCGGCTTGAAAGCCGCGGATTTTGTACCAACAGCCCAAGTCATCCGGGCGTATGACAATACAAGTAGAGAAGTGATGGGAACCGTAAAAGTTCAGACTAAAGTTGGGCCGGGACAGCATGAGATAGATTTCCATGTCTTGGAGGTGCCTGCAACTTTCAACTTGCTTTTGGGGCGGTCGTGGCTGCATCAGGTGAAGGCGGTGTCCTCCACTTTGCATCAAATGGTGAAATACCCCTATGGGAAGGGAGTAGCCATTGTTTTCGGGAATTCATCAATCCATCCGCCACCGGAGGTATCCACGCCTGTTCTAGAAATCGAGCATGGCATGGAGGATGTGTTCATATCAGGTTTACCCTAGCTGAGGCTCAGGTTGTACAGAACATCATGGCTACTAACGAGGGGATATATGTCAGTGCCCAAGCAGTGTATCTCATGAACAAGCTCCAATACATCCCCGGGATGGGATTAGGAAAGAGCGGTCAAGGGCGTCGCAGCATTGGCCGAAGTGCCACACAACCCCCATACCTTTGGCTTGGGTTATCTGCCCACCAAGGAGGATTGGGTAAGAAAAGGAAAAGAGATGGCTGGAAGAGCCAGAGCGAAACAAATGGGAAAACCCTTTGAGTTGATGCACTGGCCCATCCAGGGTACCCTAAACAGACGCTTCGTCCGGGAGGGGGAGGATTTTCCATTCTGTGGCTTCCCAGAGCCGTGGTTAAACGCAGAGAGGAAGCGCCGTACCAGGGTTCGAGATTTTCTTTGACCTACAGTTACCTGGGGATGATGTTGCTGAAGAGCAGACAGACCCAACAGTTGAGGTTGAACAGAATAGGAAAGTGGAGTCTGAGGACACCGAACTTGAAATGGGGGTAGCACTGGCATGTCTACTCTCAGATCCTTCGATCGACCAGCTGTGCTTGGGGGATAACTTCTCGGTATCCATGATTGGGAATGAAACGGCTACGGGCCTACCTTCAACTATTTTGGACGCATCTATCGCACCCTCCCTTGTTTGGCAGTACGAGGAGGGATTTCTATCTAGCAGCACCGAGTCAGGTAGTGAGCCGGAATCTGATTCCACCGAGTCTTGTGAGTCGGAATCAGGTTCCAGCTCGACTGAGTCTGAGTCCGGTATTCTTGGGGGTGATAACCCGGATGCCACAGTCCTGTCCAGGTCGTCTTTTTCTTTCTCTTTTGAGTCTGTTGTAATAGAAGAATCGGACGGTTTGGAAGTACATAATGAGAATGATATGAATGTGGTTTCAAGTACTTTTCTGTGCCTTTGATTTATTGCTTAAATCAGGACTTTAAAATTTTGATGAAAACGACGAGGACGAAATTCCTCCGGTTTTACAACGTTTAATTGAACAAGAGCAGGAGAGGTTTGTTAAACCTCTAGTTGATGAAATCATTACTGTGAATGTTGGTACTGAGAAGGACCCGCGGCTAGTCCAGATCGGGTCCACGTTGTCTTCAAAGGAACGCGAGCGCTTAGTCGCTTTTATTAAAAGATTTCAAAGATGTTTTCGCGTGGTCCTACGAAGACATGCCTGGAATCGATCTTGAGATTGTACAGCACCGGATCCCTCTCGACCCCGAGGCCCGACCTGTCAAACAGAAACTCAGGAGGATCCGCCCTGATTGGGCCATTAAGATCAAGGAAGAGGTGACCAAGCAAATCGACGCAGGCTTCCTGCTGGTATCCGAATACCCGACTTGGTTGGCCAACATTGTTCCAGTACCGAAGAAGGATGGCAGAATTCGAGTATGTGTAGACTTCAGGGATTTGAACAGAGCCAGTCCGAAGGACGACTTTCCCTTGCCACACATTGATGAGTTGGTAGATTTCACAGCGGGGCATGCTTTGCTTTCGTTTATGGATGGCTTCTCAGGCTATAATCAGACAGTAATGGCACCCAAAGACCGGGAGAAGACTGCATTCACCACTCCGTGGGGTACATACTGCTACAGAGTAATGCCATTTGGGTTGAAGAATGCTGGAGCTACTTATCAAGGGCAGCGACCACAATATTGCACGATATGATCCACAAAGAGGTTGAGGTGTACGTGGACGACATGATTGTCAAATCCAAAGAAAGAGAAGGTCACTACACCGCCTTGCAAAAGTTTTTCCAAAGGATCAGAGAATTTCGGCTGCGGTTGAATCCTCAGAAGTGTACATTCGGTGTTACAGCGGGAAAAATGCTAGGGTTTCTGATTACGCAGAGGGGCATTGAAGTCGACCTTTCCAAAATCAAAGCCATCTTAGAAATGCCACCACCAATGACTGAAAAAGAGGTGCGAGGCTTTCTGGGTAAAGTGCAATTCATAAGACGGTTTATTTCAAAATTAACCTTAACTTGTGAACCACTTTTTGGTCTCCTGAAGAAAGGAAAGAAATTCCAATGGGACGGCCGATGTCAAGCAACTTTTGAACAGATCAAAGAATATTTACAAAACCCACCCGTGTTGTCACCACCGGAGCTAGGGAAACCGTTGATATTGTACCTTTCAGTAACTGAGACTACGATGGGCTTATGCTCGCACAAGAATCAGAGGATAAAGTGGAAAGGGTCATCTACTATTGAGCAAGAAGATGTTGGATTACGAGACCCGCTACACTCCGTTGGAGAAGGCTTGTTTGGCCTTGGTATGGGCTACCAGGAAGCTGCGGCACTACCTGTTAGCTCACTCTGTAATGTTGGTTTCACGACTCGATCCCATCAAATATCTTTTCGAGAAACCGGCACTTACGGGTAGGCTAGCTCGTTGGCTGCTGTTGCTTTCCGAGTTTGATTTGAAGTATGTGACGCGTAAGTCAGTAAAGGAAGAGCGGTGCAGAGTTCCTCGCCGACCACCCGGTTGAAGGGGATGAAGCAGTTGAGTACCTATTCCCAGATGAAGCCATTTTGCACGTCGAAGATGAAACTTGGACGATGTACTTTGACGGAGCGTCAAACCAGTACGGGTATGGGATAGGGGTGTTGCTGATAGCGCCCGACAATTCCTGTATCCCTTTAGCATTCAAGCTCCGGTTCAAAGTCTCAAACAATGAAGCGGAATACGAGGCATGTATTGCCGGCTTAGAAGCGGCTCTAGAACTAGGGGCAAAATGATTGGACGTCATTGGGGACTCGAACCTTGTTGTGTCTCAAGCAAAAGGAGATTGGAAGGTCAAAGAAGAGAAGATGATAATTTACCACCAGACCTTGGATTTGTTGATTCCTCGGTTCGAAAAGCTAAACTTCACTCATCTAGTAAGAGAGAACAACAGGTTCGCAGATTCACTAGTAACTCTATCTTCCATGATAGACATCCCGTCCGGAGTCCGGATGCGTCAAGTCATCATTGACCAGAAGTTTGTGCCAACGTATGAGTCAGTTTCTGCCATAGATGAGGTTCAGGACGACAACCCCTGGTATTACGATATTTGGAACTTCTTGGAGAAGGAGACATATCCACCAGGGGCAAATGCCAAAGATAAAAGGGCAATCAGAAGAATGACTGTTCAGTTCATCATCTGCGGGGGTAAGCTGTACAAGAGAGGTCATTTAGGAATGCATAAGTTGTGCCTAGAAGCTGAGGAGTCGAAGCGCCTGATGGAGGCCATCCATGGAGGAGAATGTGGGGCACATATGAATGGGGTAATGCTGGCACGGAAAATCCTCAGACAGGGCTACTATTGGTCCACCATGGAGGAGGACTGTATTGGCTTTGTTCGATGATGCCATAAATGCCAGATCCATGCAAACCGCATGAACATCCCGCCGTCAAAACTATACAACATGACTTCGCCATGGCCATTTTCAGTTTGGGGAATTGATGTGATTGGGGCTGTTACTCCGAAGGGGTCTGTGGTAGCCGAATAATTGGCAAGGATAAAGGAGGTATATTTTAGAAGCTAGACGCTAGCTGGCAGATATCCCGCAAGGACAAGGGGCCGAATAGCTTAAATAGGCCGAATGGGGAAGGATCCCTAGAGCCGAATATTGGAAAAATAATGATTGAAAAAGTAGGCCCTGGCCCTGAGGATCAGAATAAACGAGTATAAATATAGTGGCAATGGACTAGAAAAGGTATGTAAGAATCACTTCTGAAAAACTTAGTGAACAAGCTTTCTTGAGTAGAAGAACTAACTTGTCCGTCGGAGTGCTAATTCCGGCACCCCCGACCGGAGTATTTGTATCTTTGCAGGTGACTAGCTGAGGATCATTGGCGTCTTCCAGGATTCGAAGAGTATTTCCAAACCACTTCCCCACAATTGGCGCCGTCTGTGGGAATACTCGAATACATCCATGGAAGGCGTGACCGAAGATCCTCCGATAGCCACCGACGAGACCACACAGGTAGACGACCTCACCCCAGCCAATATGCTCGGAAAAGAAACCATCGCGGCACGACGCGCCTTGAACTTCGATTCGCCAACAACTTCAGCGCAAGAAACAATGCAGGCTATTATAGAACAAGCAAAGCAGAACGAACAAAGGCTCGAGAACATGATCGCTGAGAACGAACGACTCCGTCAGGATTTGGCCCTGGAGGTAGCAAAATCTAGAGAGGCCATGCGCGAGGAACCAGAGCGACCTCCGAGGGCAGACGGGCAAAGACCTCGGGCCCGACCAAAAGATACCAATAGCAACTCCAACTCATCATCCACGGAGCTCGACGCAAGGGGACGATCCGAAACCTCCAGCTCCTCCGAAAAGGATCTGCGAACAAGGAACAAGCGCAGGAGAATCAGCTCAAACGAGGAAGACCAGCACGATCCTTTCGTTCGACGGATCGCAAGGGCATCCCTGCCCAAGAAATTCAAAGCTCCGTCGTTCACTCTTTACGACGAAAAATCAGACCCCACTGATCATATCCGTCATTACAAACAGGCCATGACGCTACACGCAGACAATGAAGCCCTCATGTGCCGAATATTCCCTAGCAGCCTAGGTCCACTAGCCGTCAGGTGGTATTACAAGTTGGAGCCAGCTTCGGTTAAAAGCTTCCGACAACTGCAGAAATCCTTCAGGGCCAGGTTTATCACCAACGAGGTACAACCGAAACAGGCCGACTCCCTCTGGGCTATGCAGATCCAGTCGGGAGAGACGCTCAGAGCGTATTCGGCGCGATATTGGGAGTGCTTCAATCTTGTTGACGACGCTTGCAACGACTCCATGGCCATCACCGCCTTCAAAATGGGTTTACATCCTGACAGTGCTCTGCGCAGTTCCCTGACCAGAAGGCCCCCCAAAACAGTCTGGGCACTGATGAAGAAAGTTGAAGAATATTGTAAAGTCGAAGATGATGCCCTGAGAATAAAAGCCGGACAAATCTCCAGCAAAACGGCCCTCCCCGAAATCGCTCGACCAATAAGCTCCGTGCCGCCACCGAGCCCTGAGCCCTGGCAACGAACCAAGCGAGACAAAAGGCGGGACCCCCGCCGATCAAGCGATCAGTGCTCCCACCGAACGAACGAACAACTACAAGTCGACAGCAGACGCTCAAGGCGAATCGAAAAAAAGTACACGGAGTTGACAGAGCCGATCGCGGCAATAATGACCAAAGTCCAGCACCTTCCGTTTTTCAAGTGCCGTCGAAGATGGTGGGGCCTCCCGACACACGGAGGAGGGACAGACGATGCGAATACCACAAAGATCACGGCCACGAAACCGAGAGTTGTTATGCGCTAAAGGATCATCTGGAGGAACTAGTGCAAGATGGTCGACTGCAGCAATACGTGAGCAAGGGGAAGCCAACCAAAGCATTAGCCTTGAGACAGGATTCGCCTCCGCTTGGTGTGATCCACATAATCTACGGTCTGCCGGCATCCCCGACCGTGCATACAATCCAATCACACCCAATTCCCCAAAAACATAACATGTCAACCGGCAGGCCCAGAGAAACTCCGACAATTAAGTTCGATGACTCCGACCTCGTCGGAACGGTGGCCAGCCACGTCGATCCTTTGGTCGTCAAATTACGCATACGTCAGTTCAGCGTTGAACGCATTCTCATAGATCCAGGAAGCACTTCGGAAATCTTGTACTACAGAACTTTTGTTGAACTCGGCCTCAACGAGTCGGACCTATCGCCGTCGTCTCAGCCACTGTTCGGCTTCAACACGAATCCAGAGTACCCGTTGGGGAAGGTCGTGCTCCCTGTTCGAGCGGGCTCAAAAACGATTGACGTGGAATTCTTGGTTCTTAAGCTTCCGTCGCCGTATAACGCCATCATGGGATGTCCCTGGTTGCATATCATGAAGGCTGTCCCAAGCACCTACCATCAGCTTATGCGCTTCCCAACAGACCGTGGCATTGAGGAGATCCGTGGCTCACCGCAATCCGCGCCAACGTAGACCTTATGAAGATCCATTTACGGACCCGACTTGTGGGATCCGATGCTTGTACTGGTACCACGTTTTAATGAAAAATCGACTTTTTTTGTCACTCTCCTTCAAGCCTCTTAGGCCCAACTAAGTCTCCGGATTCGGAGCGCCCTTCGTGGATGTCACGATTGGCCAAGTTAAGTCTCCGGATTCGGAGCCCCCTTTGGTGCATGACACCTTAGGGCCGAATAAGCCTCCGGATTCGGAGCGCCCTTCGTGGATGTCACGATTGGCCAATTAAGTCTCCGGATTCGGAGCCCCCTTTGGTGCATGACACCTTAGGGCCGAATAAGTCTCCGGATTCGGAGCCCCCTTTGGTGCATGACACCTTAGGGCCGAATAAGCCTCCGGATTCGGAGCGCCCTTCGTGGATGTCACGATTGGCCCAATTAAGTCTCCGGATTCGGAGCCCCTTTTGGTGCATGACACCTTAGGGCCGAATAAGTCTCCGGATTCGGAGCCCCCTTTGGTGCATGACACCTTAGGGCCGAATAAGCCTCCGGATTCGGAGCGCCCTTCGTGGATGTCACGATTGGCCCAATTAAGTCTCCGGATTCGGAGCCCCCTTGGTGCATGACACCTTAGGGCCGAATAAGCTCCGGATTCGGAGCCCCTTTGGTGCATGACACCTTAGGGCCGAATAAGTCTCCGGATTCGGAGCGCCCTTCGTGGATGTCACGATTGGCCAATTAAGTCTCCGGATTCGGAGCCCCCTTTGGTGCATGACACCTTAGGGCCGAATAAGTCTCCGGATTCGGAGCCCCCTTTGGTGCATGACACCTTAGGGCCGAATAAGTCTCCGGATTCGGAGCCCCCTTGGTGCATGACACCTTAGGGCCGAATAAGTCTCCGGATTCGGAGCGCCCTTCGTGGATGTCACGATTGGCCAATTAAGCCTCCGGATTCGGAGCCCCCTTTGGTGCATGACACCTTAGGGCCGAATAAGTCTCCGGATTCGGAGCCCCCTTGGTGCATGACACCTTAGGGCCGAATAAGTCTCCGGATTCGGAGCGCCCTTCGTGGATGTCACGATTGGCCCAATTAAGTCTCCGGATTCGGAGCCCCCTTTGGTGCATGACACCTTAGGCCGAATAAGTCTCCGGATTCGGAGCCCCCTTTGGTGCATGACACCTTAGGGCCGAATAAGTCTCCGGATTCGGAGCCCCCTTTGGTGCATGACACCTTAGGGCCGAATAAGCCTCCGGATTCGGAGCGCCCTTCGTGGATGTCACGATTGGCCCAATTAAGTCTCCGGATTCGGAGCCCCTTTGGTGCATGACACCTTAGGGCCGAATAAGCCTCCGGATTCGGAGCCCCCTTTGGTGCATGACACCTTAGGGCCGAATAAGTCTCCGGATTCGGAGCGCCCTTCGTGGATGTCACGATTGGCCGAATAAGTCTCCGGATTCGGAGCCCCCTTTGGTGCATGACACCTTAGGGCCGAATAAGCCTCCGGATTCGGAGCCCCCTTTGGTGCATGACACCTTAGGGCCGAATAAGTCTCCGGATTCGGAGCCCCCTTTGGTGCATGACACCTTAGGGCCGAATAAGTCTCCGGATTCGGAGCGCCCTTCGTGGATGTCACGATTGGCCCAATTAAGTCTCCGGATTCGGAGCCCCCTTTGGTGCATGACACCTTAGGGCCGAATAAGTCTCCGGATTCGGAGCCCCCTTTGGTGCATGACACCTTTGGGCCGAATAAGTCTCCGTATTCGGAGCCCCCTTTGGTGCATGACACCTTAGGGCCGAATAAGTCTCCGGATTCGGAGCGCCCTTCGTGGATGTCACGATTGGCCGAATAAGTCTCCGGATTTGGAGCCCCCTTTGGTGCATGACACCTTAGGGCTGAATAAGTCTCCGGATTCGGAGCCCCCTTTGGTGCATGACACCTTAGGGCTGAATAAGTCTCCGGATTCGGAGACCCCTTTGGTGTATGACACCTTAGGGCCGAATAAGCCTCCGGATTCGGAGCCCCCTTTGGTGCATGACACCTTAGGGCCGAATAAGTCCTCGGATTCGGAGCGCCCTTCGTGGATGTGACGATTGGCCCAATTAAGTCTCCGGATTCGGAGCCCCCTTTGGTGCATGACACCTTAGGGCCGAATAAGCCTCCTGATTCGGAGCGCCCTTCGTGGATGTCACGATTGGCCAAGTTAAGTCTCCGGATTCGGAGCCCGTTTTAATCAACTAATTAAGCCGAATCACTAGTATGGTTCGCCGGACAAGGCGTGCCTTAGTCGGCCCACGAGTACGACCCATTCCGGTTAATTCGCATCCCGCCTAAGGCAAGGGCCGATTCCTGAATACAGGAAAAATATTTAAGCAAAAATATTTAAGCTACACAAACGTTCGGTAGCAAACTTTCCGATAGCAAACTATTAAACCATACGAAATGACTTGCTTAACCATTAAAAGTTGGAATCAGGAACATTCATCTGGCATAGCTAAACAAAAGATTTTCAGAGTGAGACTCAACTATATGAAATAACACTTTTGAAAGATTTTCAGAGTGAGACTCATTATATGAAATAACACTTTTTATTTGATTTAAAAGTTGTTACATAGACGCAATCCGCGTTCGAACATTACAATATCTATCTCTAACTTCTAAGACAAATCACGCATCGATCTAACTGCGCCCGAATCGGCATATCGCCGGGCCTCTGACACCATCGACAATGTCAAGGCCAAGATCCAAGACAAGGGAGGATAGGGGCAGCGGTCGTTGTGTCTCCTTTCGGGGCGATCTGCTTCAACGACTTGGAGGCTGACGTGTTTCCAGTTTCTCCTTTCAGCGGTCCACCTCCCACATCGGAGAATCCCCCGCCGCAAACCGTCTGAGCGCCAAGTTCGGCCGGAATTTGAGCTCCTGCAACTATCATCACCATCTGATGGTGAGAACGCTTGACCATCCCACGCAATAGATGCTGTTTGATTGCATGAGGCGCCTGCCGCTTTTATTCTCAGTAATGGCCGCGATCTCGAGGCCCAAATCCCGAAGTGATTTTATCAATACTAAACCCCACAAGACAGGCGTCGGTCAACATTCTCCATGACCTAGTTAACCCAACGGTTGGCCAAAATGCGCGCGCACAGGCTGCGCAAGGGCAAAAATTACCTAGCTTGATCGGCGAGACATCTGGCATTCGAGCTAAGTCAGAATGCCGTAGCCCCTCCGATCTCTGGCTCACGGCTTCTTCAAATTTCAAACAACACGCCGCAATGGCTTTATCCAAAAGTAAACGGCCATTACGTCTATCCAAACATTCATGCAATCAAATTAAACACGCACACGCCGAATGCGGGAGACAATTTGATATTTTCAAATAAAGCGTCTTTTATTCAAAAAAAAAAAAAAAATAAAAAATTACATACTTGCAAACGGCGTTCGAACCTTACAATAATTAAAGTCAAACGGCGTCGCCCTCATCCTCACTCTTCTCAACCTCAAAAGCAGAAAACGGAAAATCCTTACTTGGTAGAGAGGTGACGCCGAATCGATGCCTGACAAGCGAAGAGATTCGGCGACTTGAGATGCCTTGATCCAACCATGCCTGAACCCACGATTCTCACATCGGCAAACCTCTTCGGCAAGCTTCTCCTTTGTCTTTTGGATTCCAACCAAGCGCCCTTCGTGAAAACCTTTTTCATAAGACCTCCCCTTGGCGGACTCCAATGCGAACATGCTCGCCGTTTCGCGATCGGCAATGGCAGCGCTTATAAGCCGACTGGTAACCCTCTCTTCCACGATTGGATTCACCTGCCCTGCTGGTTGCACTTGAGCCGCTCTGATCTCTCTTAACTCACGTTCAGCCGCCTCCACGCGAGCCTCCAAACTGCGGATACGCTCTTCCTTTTTCTCCATTTCTCGACGGGCGGCGCGCAATCGCATGCCGACTTCGTAAGCCGTATAGAGCCCTTTCACCGCCCCATGAATGCCCTCGCGAAATACTTCGTAGTCCTGACGACCGACCATTGACTGCTGCACTTCCGGAGGAAATATTTGTCGAGCAAACTCGACCGCCACGTCTGGATCTCGAACGATCGAGTCCGCTTCCGTCATGGGTTTATTCCTCACAAATACTGCAAAACTTAATGGGCGCGGATTCGCGTCTGATCTCCTTTCGACTTGGGCGTGTGGCGATCTCCCCTGGGACTGCCTATCCCGTCTGGGCGACCTACTACGACGTCGAGGAGATTGACGCCTCTGTCGACCCATAGAACTCTTACTCCCAGCACGCAAGGGCGCACCACGGTGTTCACTTTGATTCATATCACCGCCAAGCTCAGCCAATGTCTTGGCTTCCCCTTTGCTGTTAAAGAAGAGTTTGTTCGACATTCGTACAATAGATTTTCTCTCAGGAGTCTGAATCAGATAGCTACCAGACTCTTAAAAGCTATACCTTTGATCATTTAACACTCGCAGAGGCAGCACGATCGAGGCAAGTTCATTAATCGCGACACCCAATCGACTGACGCCGACTAAGTTGACGGCAGGACAATCTATTCGGCTCAAGTACCCCAGCCGGCTCACGAATTGATTCCTCAGAACCAGAGTTCTTATCATGAACCCCCTGGGGCAAGGGCAGATTCATCAATGTGTTCGGCCAAACTACCCCAGCCGGCTCACGAATTGATTCAGAGCCAGAGTTCTTATCATGAACCCCCTGGGGCAAGGGCAGATTCGTCAATCTAAGGGCCGAAGATCAGTAGGCAGTGAAATTGCAAATGGTGATTTTGATGGGATATGTATTGAATCTGCAGGAAACTAAAGTTTGGATAAACGATATTCTATGTACGGCTTGTTTAGAAGAGTTCTAAATAAAATCACTCGGACCAAATACCCCAGCCGGCTCACAAGTTGACTCAGAGCTAGAATTCTTTTTATGAACCCCCTGGGGCAAGGGCAGATTCACAAATCAGGGTTTCCCCACAGTACATGCAATCCCATTTTACCAAATGCATTGACAAACACAGAACTCTTTCATTAAATTAAACCACAGAACTCTTTTATACAAAGTGTGTGGTGGTAGAGCAAAAATTACAAACTCTTTTATACAAAGTGTGTGGTGGTAGAGCAAAAATTACAAGGAAATTTTCATCAATAAATTGCGCGCAGATGTTAACCAATTTATACATGAAAACTACCCTGAACCAACAAAGCACTATCCAAAAGAAGAAAAACAAAAACAAAAAGACGCCTGCTCAGTAAACGGCCCCCAGATCATTCGTCGGTATCGGATTCAAGTGGCTCAACATCCACCTGCTCATAAGGAATCGGCAAGTCCAATGTAACCTCAGCGGCGGCAAGGGCTTTGAGCCACCCATGTTTGAACCCGCGATTCTCAAACTTGGACACTTCTTCAACATATTCTGTCAGAGCGGCGCCCCTCCCTGCTTCAAAGGCCTCCGATTCAGCTTTCTCGCGGGCCGCCTTAAGCTCCTCTAACTGAGCTTCCGCTTCAGCAAGTGCTTCCTTGGAAAGTTTGAGCGATTCCTCGCTCGCATTTGCTCTACCCTCAGCATCAACACGAAGCTGTTCGGCGACGCGAACCCTCTCTTTCTCCGCTTCGGCTCTCGCGCTCTCCATTTCAGCTCTCATAATTTTGAACTCGGCCCTACTTTTCTGACCCTGCACCTCTGTTTGCAAATGGTCAATTTTCCCGAGAGCATCACGCAGGCGGCGACCCAAGTCGGTGATCCTTCCGACCGTCTGCAAAACAATTCGGTATGATTAGACGCCTTTAACAAACAAGAGCGAAATGAAGGTGACCTACCAGGAGTGCCGATTGAGCAGTTAGGGCAACGGCCATAATGTCAGGCACGGCACCGAAGGCTTTGTTGTCAGCCGGCAGAGAAATCGAAGCCGCCAAGCTCAGAGCCACGACCGGATCCTCGATGGCTGAAGCGTCGGATAAAATCGGCATATCCCTCATCTTTGGCTGAATAACGAACGGAGCGACCACGTCCGGTTCTTCAAGCCGAGGCCGTTTGCTACCAGGGCCAGCTTCTGAACTCGTTTCCCCCTTGGCACCACACTTTTGGCCTTGCTCCGGAATCGGCCGTTCCCCATCGGCTTGTTCTCCACCCTTTTTTTCCGTATCGGACGCAACAACCACTGTCCCCTCCGAAACGGGTACGAACGGGTTGATCAAGCTGGGATCTGATGCGGCGCATTCAGCCTTCTTTCGGGCGGCCATCCGCTCCGCATTTCTTTTACGTGCCATCTGCATTAGGCTTTCCTTTGCCATACCCTCAAAGAAATCGCCGGGTAGATCCCCCAAATTCGCAAAAATATCCCCGGAAGAGAAATCTGTTCGTCCTGAGGTGGATGGCTCGGTGGCTTCAAATGCCGAGCGTACGGCCTCGTCGCCTTCTACTACTCTCTCAGTAGACCCCCAGCCGGATCGGCAACCACCTCAACGGTCGGCTCGGCGTCTTCCCCCGAATCAGAAGCTACGAGACCGATCTGCCTAAGGTTTTTGAAGCTGGGGAAGATAAGGGCCGAGAGCTGTTGATTGCCGACTGGAATCGGAATGTTATCTGCAGCCGAGAAAGTAGTGTAAGTGGGTTCGTACCGAAGGAGAATATGGGCGGCTCTCCCTTCCTGTTGTACGTTTGGACGGCCAAAATATCTGAGTGCAGTCTTGATTTCCCCAAGAACCGCGTCGTCAACCGAAGTCAGAATTTTCTTCAACCTATTACCTGCAGAAGATGAAAAGCGATTTAGAGAAAAGAGCCGAATAAGGGATAGACCAACAAACAAGACATTGCGTGGCAACCTGGGTCGCCCTTATGTCTGGGAACATGGTCCAGGCGATCCTCCCCTTCAGCGAACTCCCAATTACCTCGGACGTTGACCATCACGTCGTCAACCCGTTTACCAGAACTGGCAAGCATAGTCACCAAGTGATGGTCAGTATCTTTGGCCCTGAGAAAATATCGCCCCAGCCAACCGGAGGATTTGGCTAAGGCGTAACAATGTCGAATGGCCGGAATCCCAAGGTTAATCCTAAGGCGTCGATTCAACTCTAAAACCCCCATGATGATTCGAAAGAAATTTACATTGGGTTGAGAAGGAATCAAACCCTAATAGCGGAGAACGGCCCTAAGGAGTGGGTGTAGGGGGAAACGAACCCCGCCCTCCGCAATGGATAAAAGAGGGAATACAATCGTGTTTTGATCTTCCCTCTCCATGTCGAGAGCATTGTCCGTTACAAGGGATAAATGGATGTCGTCAGGAATAGAAAAATGTTGCCGGAAACCGGAGATGCGATCCTCAGAAAGGAGGTCTTTCAAATGTTTGGCCATCTTAGCAGAGAACTAAATATTCGCCGAAGCTAAAATAGCAAACAGAAAATAGGATTACAAAGAAGGGATAAGAAAAACTTACGAAGAACAGATGAGACAAGGGAAGACGAGAAGAAGTTGCAGAAGACGCGAGTCACGGAGGGATATGCACTGGCGATCCAAAAGTCTCAAAAAATCGACGAAATATGAATCCGAAAGGACCAAAGTTTCAAATCGCAATAAATGTTGAGATACACATGAATAGAGCGGGAAAGCGTAATGATGAGCAAAAGGCGCGTGCCTCCTGACATATATTGGGGTACGCGAAGCCGCCTGACGCTAAACTCCTCAAATTCTGAACCAAACACGCCGATTGACTACTGTCAACAGGGAGTTCGGAGGGCAATTGTGGTAGCCGAATAATTGGCAAGGATAAAGGAGGTATATTTTAGAAGCTAGACGCTAGCCGGCAGATATCCCCCAAGGACAAGGGGCCGAATAGCTTAAATAGGCCGAATGGGAAAGGATCCCTAGAGCCGAATATTGGAAAAAATAATGATTGAAAAAGTAGGCCCTGGCCCCGAGGATCAGAATAAACGAGTATAAATATAGTGGCAATGGACTAGAAAAGGTATGTAAGAATCACTTCTGAAAAACTTAGTGAACAAGCTTTCTTGAGTAGAAGAACTAACTTGTCCGTCGGAGTGCTAATTCCGGCACCCCCGACCGGAGTATTTGTATCTTTGCAGGTGACTAGCTGAGGATCATTGGCGTCTTCCAGGATTCGAAGAGTATTTCCAAACCACTTCCCCACAGGGTCGAATGGGCATGAGTTTATCCTGGTAGCGATAGATTACTTTACAAAGTGGGTCGAGGCCCAATCTTATGCGGTGTTGAAGGCTTTGCATGTCGCAAAGTTTATCAGAAACAATATCATCTGTTGGTATGGAGTCCCGAACGAGATTGTTTCAGACAATGGTTCCCACTTCAAGAAGGAAGTGATTGACTTGTTGGAGAAATATAATGTGGCTTTTCATAAGTCGTCCACATACCGGCCGCAGACCAACGGAGCAGTTGAGGCCGCCAACAAGAACATCAAACACATATTGCAGAAGATGATGGAAACCTATCGGGACTGGCCAGATAAGTTGCCGTTCGCTCTGTGGGGCTATCGGACTTCAATCAGAACTTCTACTGGGGCGACTCCATATTCATTGGTTCATGGGATGGAAGCCGTTCTACCTATTGAGATTGAGGTTCTGTCATTACGAGTATTGGCTGAGTGCCAAATAGCCAAAGCAGATTGGCAGCAGAGCAGGTTTGAGGAACTCATGCTCTTCGACGAGAGAAGACTGAAAGCACTGTACCATGTTTAGGGTTATCAGCGCAGAATTGCCCGGGCTTTCAACAAGAAGGTTAAGTCTAGGAATCTTAAGGAAGGAGATTTGGTGCTCAAAGACAACCGAGCTCCCATCCATGACCCAAGAGGCAAGTTCAAACCCAATTGGACGGGTCCCTACATCATCAAAGCTATCTGGTCGGGTGGAGCTGTGGTTCTGATGAACCTAGATGGCCTGGAGTTCTCACAACCGATCAACATGGACAAGTTGAAGAAATATTACCCTTGAGAGGCTCGCTAGGCTGAAAACCCGAAAGGGCGACCTAGGCAAAAGTTAGAGCACAGAAAATTAGAAAATAGAAAAACTGAGCTCGTAAGGTTGAAAACCCGCAAAGGGCGGCCTTGGCAAAAGTTAGAGCGTAAAAAGAGAGTGAAAATACTCGAGTGAACCTAAGCCGAACTACGTAAGGCTTGATTCCCATCTTTGGGATACGTAGGCAGCTTCATCCTGAAGTTCAGCCATAACCTTTTTTCCCGATCAACTTTGTCCATTTGATCATCTCAGTCATCTTTGTCTATCGGCATTCATCATGATCTCCGGTGCAGTGCTTTTC
This sequence comes from Camellia japonica, assembly GCA_030407325.1. Classification (NCBI taxonomy): domain Eukaryota; kingdom Viridiplantae; phylum Streptophyta; class Magnoliopsida; order Ericales; family Theaceae; genus Camellia; species Camellia japonica. Next base: position 40,517,798 of record JAPPVO010000017.1, read on the forward strand.
AGACTAGGGGCAACTTTCCAGTTGCTAGAATTCGGGGTTGTGCATCTCAGTGACAAACTTCAGGCGTGTCCAGTTCTGATCTATATCGAAAATGGTTTTGAAAAGTTTTAATAAAAGTTGACTTTGTTCAAAATTAATCTTTTTACAACTAAGACTATTTCTGGACCAAAACGGGAAATTTTTAGTACCACAATCTTCAATTTCATTGATTTCAATACAGAGTTCTCCTGCTCTTGCATACAATTGAAGTTGCTTTTTATTACAATCATAAGAAAAACTTGAAAGTACTAATAAAGCAATAAGTCTGAGGCATAGTCAAGTCAGGTGTCCCTGCGCCCCCTCCCAGAGCTGGTCGAAACCTCTGATGCCAAGCTAGGCCCGATCTGCGCCTCCTCGTTGAGCCAATCTACGCACTCATCAGACAAAGTGCAACTGAAAGTGGGAGCAAGGGCCAGGAGCTCTCTAGCCCTCCACGCTACGGTCTGCCGAACGAGCTGCGTGCCTCGAACCGGGAATGTAGCTGGATATTCTATCCCCTCAGGTGGACAAGTCTGGTCATGGCCGAACTGGCGCTGGAACCGGAATGGGAAATAGAACACGCAGTGAGTCAAGCCAACCAATCGAATCCCGGTCTACTGAGACATACTGTAGCTCATTGCTGGGAAATTGAGCCAAGGGCACTGCCAAGCAATGCGGTCTGCGGACAAGCTGCACATCCAGTCGAACCACTAACCCTCGTCAAGGGCATCGACTAAGCGTTGCTTGAAGAAGTAACCACGAGCTGAGTATGCTGGGCAAGAGTCCACAACCTGCAATTTGTCCATTAACCACACCTGGGAAGGGATAAAAAAAAATGAAATGAGAGAATAAAGAATAGAGAGATGTACGATGAGAGAAAAGTGAGGAAAGGGTTTTGTGAGAAAAATCAAGCTTGAGGGCCGAGTGATGTGAGCGATACATATGTGAAATTGGGTGGGAAACATTACCTGCAGCAGCAGTGGACTACCCGCAAATCTAATTGTCTCTCGACGATAAAAGGCATCTAAACCCATTAATGTCTCAGCCAAAATCATGGCAATGCAGCTCTTGCCCTCCTTCAAGCTTTGAGCAACCTCGATCAATCGAATACTAGATCCTCCGGAGCTTGAGACAAACAGAAAGTGAGATAGCATGCACAAACAAAGCACGTGTTGTCGAAAACCTTGCCAATGACGGTCACTGCGGTCACCAGCATCGGAAAATCGATAAATCAAGCTCGGGATATCCAGCATTCCGTCACAGATCAGGGATCGAGCGTCGTACATAGTAAGTCCACACATCCGCCCTAAAGATTGGGCATGGCCAAAGTTAAGTCGGGGCAAGATTTCCTCGTCACGCTCGGACTCCATTAAAACTTGGAAATCTTCGAAGGTAGGACACACCTCTTGCTCGCTAAAGCTAAAGACGTGTGTTACCGGGTTCCAAAACCTAGCCGCGGCACGGAGAAATGGCAAATGCAGCGGGGTACGACCCAAAGTGAATAGTGCGTTTATGTCGAAACCCCGGAAATTTAGCTTTTCCGAGCCATCTAAGTTGTTAATCCAAGCTGCAAGATTTTGGGCAAGAAATTCTTCCATTTGGAGTAAATCAGTGTGGAAATGAGAAAAACTACGAAGCTGGGGCATTTTGTAGGGGATAAGGTTGAGTGAAGGACAGGTGTCAGCATTCTGCTGGTTTCCTCCATTTTTGGCCGGCCGGCCAGGTATAGTGCTGACCGGCCATTACTGTTGGCCGGTGGAGTCTTCTCATGGCCAGTGGCTTTTCCCTGGGCCGGTGGTCTTCCCCTTGGTTCCCTGAGTTGTTTATGTTCAGAAGTTGGGGAATCCCACCATTTCCAATGCCCTCCAGTGATCAATTCTTGCGGGGCCGCGCCCATTTGCTTATCGAGTTGTTGTACATTTGTTTATCGAGTTGTATTTCACTCTCTTTAAGTCTTCGTGTTGCTTATCGAGTTGTACTCGCACTTAGTTAGCTTATCGAGTTTTCTAGTTTTGCTTATCGAGTTGTAAGTCGGTTCGCTACCTGATTATTACGATGCAAGTGCTTAATTTTCAAATGAATTTCAGTTTCATTCACATTGTTATGTGATGCCTTGCGATGCGATGCATAGAACGTGCAAATGTAACATCTTTTGAATCTAATAGCAATTTCATTTCCGTCATGTGTTTTGCAAAGAAATACACAGTTTTGAAAAACAATGATAACAAACATGCCTGAGGCAGTGCAATGTGCTTGAACTACCAGTAAAAAAAAAGAAAAGTAAAGCAGAAGAAGAGTAGGGCAGTAGAGTATCGGGATTGATACTGGTAACCCCTCCCCTTGCGGTCGACGCACCTCCCACATCCTTGTTCGAGTCAATTGTTTGGTGTGACACCTTCATTATTCAAGATGGTGCGAAGAAGCGCACTTTTAAAACATTAGTAGGCTTTCGAGTTGACCTCAGGCCATATCTCTTTGAGCGACGCTCCGTATGCGCGAGGAACATCCCTTCCCGTATCCTTTTGCATCTTGTGAGCTCCACAACATGCTTCAATTGTATTGTGTTGCAGTGCTTTGCATTACACGCCTCAGGTTTCTATACACATTGCCTGCGTAGACCGCATGCTTTACTTGCATGTGTTCAAGTTTCTTTTTATACACATTGCTTGCGTAGACCGCATGCTTTACTTACATGTAGTCAAGTTCTTTTCTTATATCCATTACTTGCGTAGACCGCATGTTTTATCATTACTTGCATAGACCGCATGCTTTACTTGTGTAGACCGCATGTTTTATCATTACTTGCGTAGACCGCACGCTTTACTTGCGTAGACCGCATGTTTTATCATTACTTACGTAGACCGCATGCTTTACTTGCGTAGACTGCATGTTTTATCATTACTTGCGTAGATCGCATGCTTTACTTGCGTAGACCGCATGCTTTACTTGCGTACACCGCATGTTGTATCATTACTTGCGTAGACCGCATGCTTTACTTGTATAGACCGCATGTTTTATCATTACTTGCGTAGACCGCATGCTTTACTTGCGTAGACCGCATATTTTATCATTACTTGTGTAGACCGCATGCTTCATCATTACTTACGTAGACCGCATGTTTGTAATCAGTATCATTACTTGCGTAGACCGCATGTTTTGCTTGCGTAGACCGCATATTTGTAATCAAATCCATTACTTGCGTAGACCGCATGTTTTGCTTGCGTAGACTGCATGTTTGTGTTCAACTTCATTGCTTGCGAAGACCGCATACTTATGTTCAAATCCATCGATTGCGTGGACCGCATACATCACTTACACGTGTTCAATATTCATTGCTTGCGTAGACCGCATCCTTTACGTAAATGTGATTGTACCTTCATGGCATGGTCATACCTCCCACTTAGTTGGTGTTGTCACACACTGTCAATTGCATTATGTGCATGTTACTAATAAAATCATACCTGTTAAGTTTGTTTCCTTTGCAGGCACGATATTGTATGTACGGGTCATTTGCGGCTGGTGGAACCAGGCAAACCGAACAGGTATTGTATCCTCCGGGTGAGACGTATTGAGAATTGCATAATTCTCTTACATCCTTTCTGCATTATAGTGTAGTTTGGTGTATGCTAGCTTAAAACTGTTGCATGTGTGCTTCGTTACAGCTTTCTGTGCATGATCATCAGTTATGCTTGGCTTGCATTGTCTTGCATTCTGCCCCCGCCTTCGGGCGCATATCTTTATCTGTGGCTTGTTGCCTTGTCCAAGTCTTCGGCCTTGTCAAAAATGGGTCGTCTCTGGGCTTTGACATTCACTCCCGTCATTGTTATGACTTCCGAGTTCTGTCAAAGAGGGGAAACTGTAGACACCCCATTTTTGACCGTCCTCAAGGATTGGACGTCACCGCTTGAACACTCGGTGATCCTCTTTGTTTGTGTTCGTCTTGAGTTCCCGAAGGTCTTGGCTGCGCGCCTTGCCTCAGGATCTCTCGACTCGACTGTTTCGTGTTTGGTTTTGGCACCAAACACTTGTGTTCTTGCCTTGAAGGGCAGGGAATGGCTTGTTGGCCATCCCCACATCCCACCGGCCTTCCCCTAACATCACCGGCTGTTTATGGGCGCCACCGGCCATGGTTTCTTAAAACCAATGGCTGGTCGGCACTATATTTGGCCGGCCGGCACTTTATTTTGCCGGTGACCTCTTTTGCTGGCCGGTGTGACTCCTTTGCACCCTTGAGGCATGGTGCATGCCAGCTGTGCCAGCTGGAATGCACCATCACTCCTCCCCGTGCGGTTTTTGGCTGTTTTGAACCTTTGAACCCCCTTTCCTTCTAGAAGCTTGCACCCTTTGGCCAAGCTTCTTGGGGAAGCTTGGCCAGCTGTCTTAGCTTCTCTAGAAGCCAAGAACCTTTGCACCCTTTGCCCCTTTCATCTAGCTTCTTGGAGAAGCTTAGAACCTTTTTTTGCCTATATAAGTCATCCTTCCTCTCCTTTGTTAGGGTTAGAGCTTTTCAACCAAAAAACCAGAGCTTCTATATCTATATATCTGTATTATACCTTCTCTCTCTATATCTCCCTCTCTCTCATCCTTTGTGTGTGTTTCTAGGCCTAAAAGTGCATTTTGACCTTACTTTTGCACTAATACACACACCATTACACCTTACTTCGAGTTTGAGAGGCATTGAGGGTTGATTCTTGAGGTTTTGGACTGATTTTGGTCAGAGGAGGGTGGCTGGAGCTTCTGTTCTTGAAGTGTTCTTCAAGGGTGAGATTCTTACTTTATTTCCCCCAATCTTGCACTAGTTTTCTACCTGTCTTGCATGCTGATTTGAACTTTGTGTATAACATAAAAAAGTCTTATATTTTCATGCTTAACATCTTTCATTAAGGGTGTTTTGGCATTGGGGGTCGAACTCCCCCTCTTAGGCCTCTTTTGGCCTATTTTGGTGCTTTTTCTTTAAGCCTTGTTTACTTTGTTGTATTAGTCTTCTCACCACTGAAATCCAGTGGATTTTCAGTGGTGATGAAGTGATTTTGAGGTCTTGTGTAGGGGAGGGACACCCCTCTCCCTTTGTGTCTCATTTGTTCTTGCTTTTGGCTCATAAAGGATAGCATGCATGCTTAGTTATTTTTGGCTCCATTTCAGAGGTTTTTTGGGGATATTTGGTTGTATTATGCCTCTGTTTTTGGTTGGTTTGATGGTCCATTTCATGCATCATATGCTTGCCTTGTAATCCCTTGTTTTGGCCTAATATGCATCATGTTATGAGATGACATTTTAGCATGATTTTGGCTTGGTTCCAAGAAGGTCTTAGTCATATTTTGCAATGTTTAAGGTCTGACCCTAGTTGTCTTTACCATGTTTGCCATGTTTGGTATAGTCTCTTAGTATTTTTTGGCTTGTGAGCTTGATTGTGTGGGTCACCAACATGCTTAGCATAAGCTTATTATCATCATTTGGCATCATTCGATATCATGTTTTAGTCCATATAATGTGGCCTTACATTGTCGTTTGTGTCTCTTTTAATGCTTGGAAGTGTTGTGATTTCATGCCTTGAAATGTGCATTGTGTATGCCTATGTGTTTGGGTCATTTGAGATGTCATGTGTGTGAGTTTTGGAGCTCATTTTGCATGCTGAAATTCTGTTTTTGGTTGTATAGTTCATGCCATGCTTGTTTGGGTTAGTGGTAGTAGAATGCCCTTTGTTGTGCCTTAGCTTTGGGCCCTCCTTTTGACTTGCATGTTTGTAGTGCATTTTGTCCATCACTTGAGGCACTTTTAGTCACTGTTTTGGGGGTGTTTGGAGACCTCCCATTTCAGTCTAAGTCCCTTCTTGGACATGGTTGTATGCTTGACTTGTTGCCTCTAATTGCATGCTTGCATTATACCATATTAGCATTGCATGATGAGTTGCATTGTAGCATTGCATGTTAGGAGCATTGTATATTTAATATGATTGGTTGCATCACATTTGACATGTTTTGCATCTTAGCCTCTTGTTGCATTTTCGAGCCATGTTTGCATAACATACATTGCATTGCTTGGTTTGGGGTGTCAAACCTAGCGTGAGGGTTGAGAGGTGTTCATACTACAAGTGATGTAACACATCTCAACTCTCGGTCGCCGAGGCCCTTGACTTTGACATGATAGGGTCTTGGTCCTCATTTGTGTGTTGCATACATTTTACATTAAATGGCAAGTTTGGCCCATTAGGCTATCATGCACAATTGATGGCCCAAGGATCAAGGGCCATGCTCCCCTGAGTTCAATACATGATAGGGAACATGACCATGCTTACATGTGCTTGAAATTCTATGCCATGCACTACCTGTCCTCTGTTGCTGTCAAAACTGTTTCCTGCAGGAAGTTTTTGCCAACCGGCAACATTTAGTGCCGACCGGCCATTGGTGAATGGCCGATAACTTCATCAGCAGCCGATGGAATTTTACCATGGCCGGTGGTCATTTCCCTTAGCCGATGGTGTTCTGCAGTGTTCATAGAAGATACCCTGGGACTTTGGCAGTCCCCAGAGGAGCAGGGCAGTGTAAACAGAGGCAGTAGTGCTATGGCTATGGGTTTCCGGGCAAGATGGATCGAGCATGCATCATTCACGCATCCCGAGGCGGGGCCGCGGCCACCCTCTTTCTGCATTTATTTGTTAATTAATTAGAAGTTTTGTAATAATTAGTTTAGTATTATTTATTCGGACTGTAATATTTATTCGGTCCCTCCGAGTGAGGGCATATGTGTAATAAGTGTGTGTGAGTGTGTGTATGTCTTCCAAACCCCACGTCTTTCTTCCCTTTTATTTACTAGCTTTCAGTGGTCAGAATAAGGCATATTTAAATTAGCATACCTTATGCAATGCATGCGTGCATCCATACATTTGTCTTACATGCACCGGGCTCGGTACATCATGTTAACTGCATTTGTATTTCAATTACAAGTTGAGTATTTGTTAATTGCAGCATTTCACATGCCATCTTTAGGATAGCCGAGCCTATTATAGTTGCATCTTGCATGTGTTGCATTAGCCATCTTAACATGAACTAGGATCATGCATATGATTGATAACTAGTTTCTGTTTTGGCTTGGAGTACTAGGTGAGCTTTTTATGCTTTAGCATACCGCATGCGTGTGAGTGTTGCCATAATAGCATGATTACCATGAGGCTAGCTGCTTATGTGATATAACTGCTTGAATGCTTGTGGATGGGGGTTGAATTACCTAAATTGGAATAATGCATCAAAACTGTGAGTTTTAAGCCCACTTGAGGGTGGCAAAATCTGTATTTTAGCCTACTTGAGAGTAGCAAACCATTTTCAAAACAAACATGAAATGTTTTGTTCCAATTTAGGCGATTTGGCCTATACTTGTTTGCTGTGCGCATAACATAGTAAATCTAGGCTAATAACCGGAATAAGAACACATAACGTTTTCAAAATCGGATATCATGGTTAGTAGAGGCCGGTCTTCGGACCGGGCGAGAGGGGGTGCTCATAGCTGACCTTCTCTAATCGTACCCAAGTTCCCAAGCCGAGGCAACTTTGGTGATGACGGACACGTGGCCTTTGGCACCGAGTCAGGGTTTCCTAAATTCCCCCATTAAAAATTTAGGTGGCGACTCTGTATCTGGCAAAGCAGTCCATGTTTGGCACTTCTTTTCAAAAAATCTGTTTCTCAAAACGATTTGCCGGATTTGGACTCTTTGGTTCAGATTAAGAACCGTGACACAAATCGAGTCCGAACTGTAGCGTGTAGCGGGGTCCCTCGCGGGCGTGTTACGTCTTCCACAATCAATGATGCACATGGTAATCCTATTCTGAATCAAGCATATACTCATTGGATCACCATTGATGCACATTTGTTGAGTTGTATTACTGCTGCACTTTCATCATCTATCTTCACTTATGTTTTGCATCGTGGTACAAGTTCAGAGGTATGGAACACACTAGCTGCTCGATTTACATCTCTTTCTCGATCTCATATCCATCAACTAAAGAACAAACTCAATCATATTACAAAGAAAAATCTTACTATGCAAGACTATTTGAATCAAATCAAGGTTGTTTCTGATCAGTTGAGTTTGGCTGGTTTACTAATTGAAGATGAGGATTTAGTTTTGCTCACCTTAAATGGTTTACCTGATGAATATAATGCTTTCAAAACTACTATTCAAGCTAGATCTGATCCTATTTCTGTTGCTTCTTTATCTGCTCTACTGTGTTCAGAATCCATTCATGTTGAAACCTCTCTCAAGTAAACTCATGCATCTGACCTTCCTTTTGCCTATGCTACTACTCGAGGGAATTATAGAGGTTTCAGAGGATCTCAGAGAGGAGGATATCGAGGTTATGGTTCATATAGAGGTCGAAATAATGGAAACAATAGTCTTGGCAATAGATTTTCACAGAACAGAGGTGGAGGCAGAACATCTCCTCAGTTTCGGTCTCCACATCAATATCAGTCTTCACATCAATATCAATCTCCACATCAGTCCTCTGTTGGCTCTTTGTTATGTCAAATTTGTGGAAAGCCTAATCATTCAGCTTTGGAGTGTTAGCAAAGACTAGATTCAACCTTTCAAGCACCTTCACCTTCTTCTTCTGTATCTAGGTCTAATCCTAGGGCTTATGTTGCCTCCTCATCCACCAGTGCTGTTCATAATTCTCCTACTGATGCACCAGACAATTCTACTTGGTTCTTAGATTCTGCTGCTACAAATCATTTTACTAATGATCTCAACAATTTGAATACTTACCAACCTTATCATGGTCCTGATCAAGTCACTGTGGAAGATGGTTCCACCTTGCCTATTCATCATACTGGTAATGGCATTCTTACTACTCCCACTATACCTTTCACACTTAACAATTTTTTACATGTTCCATCTATCTCTTTCAAACTTCTGTCAGTTCACTAATTAATTGCTAACAACAAGTGCACAATTACTTTTGATGTTGATTCCTTTGTTATACATGACAAGCTTACCAAGAAGGTTCTGTATAAAGGATGTTATTCTCATGGTCTTTACCATGTACCAGCTTCAGCTACTTCTTCATTGTCTTCTAAACCTGTCTGTCTTCATTGTTCCACTGCTGCTTCTACTCATCATGATTCTCTTTGGCATTCTAGATTAGGACATCCTTCATTCAAGAAGTTGCATTTTCTTGTTTCTCAACATCATTTACCTACTATGGCTACTACTGTTGCCTTAAATAAATTATGCATACATTGTTGTGTATCTAAGAGTCATAGGTTGCTATTTAGTCTTTCAAATTCATCTATAAATCAACCTTTAGCTCTTATTCATTTTGATGTATGAGGACCATTTGCTGCTTCTGTATCAAACTATAAATACTATGTTCTCTTCATTGATGACTTTAGCAAATTTACATGGTTATTTCCTTTGTCTTACAAGAGTGAAGTTTTCTCCAAGTTTGTTGAATTCAAGGCCTTTGTGAAAACACAGTTTCACACCAAACTTAAAATTCTGAGAAGTGATAATGAGGGAGAATATTTGGCTTCTAAATTTCAGAATTTCCTTACAACTAAAGGTATTGAACATCAACTCACTTGTCCACATACTCCTGCTCAAAATGGAGTGGCTGAGAGGAAGTATAGACACTTGATTGAAACCACTATCACTCTCATGCATCAGTCTTCTCTTCCCATCAAATTTTGGTTTGATGCTCTTGCTGCTTCTGTGTTTCTGATTAACAGGCATCCTATTTCTAAGCTGAACAATCTAACTCCTTTTGAAGTATTGTTTAAGCATGCTCCTGATTATAATTTTTTAAAAGTCTTTGGCTATAGGTGCTATCCTTGACTTCGACCCTATACCACACATAAACTTCAGCAAAGATCCATTCCTTGTGTGTTTCTTAGTTATCAGCCCTCCACAAAGGGTTATAGGTGTCTTGATGTGTCCAGTGGTAAAATGTATGTTTCCAGACATGTTCTTTTTGATGAAACTACTTTTCCATTTCAAGATCCTTCTCTCTATGCTTCTCTTCTAGCTCCTACTTTACCTCAGCTTCACACTTTCTTCTGGCCTCCAGTCAGTCCTATCTCTCACTCTATATCCTTAGCTCCTTCCCCTGCTACCGTTCCTCCAGTCTCTTCTGGTACAGTTCCTCTTTCTGTAGCTGGTCCTGTCCCTATTTTTGTCACACCTACATCTGCAGGTTCTACAGTTCCTAGTTCTACTTCTCTAGCAAAAGCAACTCCTTCATTTGCAGCCTCTCCACTCCCTAGTTCAACTGCACCAACAGCACCTACTGCAACATCTACTCATATTTCCTCTATTTCTATAGAGTTGCCTCTCAGCCTACATTCTCAGAATCATCATTCTATGCTTACCAGATCTAAGACCAAAGCTGTGTCCACTTGTTTCTTGGCTTCCACTGATGCTATTGAACTATCTTCTTACACAAAGGCAGCTCACTCTTCTAAATGGCAAGCTGCAATACTGGATGAGTTTCAAGCCTTACAAAAATAGGCCACCCGGTCTTTTGTGCCATTACCTCCTGGTAAATCTGCTATTGGTTCAAAATGGGTGTACAGAATCAAGAAAAATTTAGATGGCACCATTGCTAGATATAAGGCTCATTTGGTTGCTAAGGGTTTCCTTTAAATCAAGGGCATTGATTGTCATGAGACATTTAGTCCTGTGGCCAAACAACCAACTGTTTGGGTTCTTTTAACCTTGGCACTTCATTTCCAATGGCCTATCAAGCAACTTGATATCTCAAATGCTTTTCTCCATGGTGTTCTTGAGGAGGAAGTCTATATACACCAGCCTCAAGGCTTCATTGATGTCTCTTCTCCTCATCTTGGTTGTAAACTGCACAAGTCTCTTTATGGTCTGAAACAAGCCCCAAGGGCTTGGTATTAAACCTTTTTCACATTTCTTCAGTCTCAAGGCTTTTTATCTAGTCACTGTGATTCCTCTCTTTTTGTTAAGAAAACAGCTTCTTCTATTCTCATTTTACTCATCTATGTTGATGACATACTTTTAACTGGCAGTGATTCTTCTTCAATTGATCAGCTTGTTCAACAAATGCATTCTACTTTTGCCACGAAAGAGCTTAGGTCTATCAATTACTTTCTTGGTATTTCAGTCACTTCTTCCTCTCATGGATACTTTCACTCTTAGCACAAATATGCCACTGAGATTCTTGCCAAAGCTGGCATGACTGACTATAAATCCTATTCCTCTCCTATGGCCCTTAAACAAACTAATCCCTCTCCTGATATCCCTTTTTCTAATCCTTCTGTTTACCGAAGCATTGTTGGTGCTCTTCAATACTTAACTATAACTCGTCATGATCTTTCCTTCGCTGTGAATTATGCCTACCAATTTATGCATCTCCCTCTTGTTAGTCATTTTGCTCATGTTAAACGTCTTCTCAGATATCTTAAAGGTACTCTCACCCTTGGGCTTCACTTTAGTCTTGGTCCTCTTATTCTTCAGGCTTACTCCGACTCTGATTGGGCTGGCAACTCTTATGACAGAAGATCTACTACTGGCTATTGTGTTTTCCTTGGCTCCAATTTGATCTCTTGGTCTGCTAAAAAGCAACCAACTGTAGCCCGTTCTTTTACTGAAGCGGAATATCGTGCCTTAGCTCAAACAACAGCAAAGCTTAGTTGGCTTACCATGCTCTTATCTAATATTCACATTGCAGTCCCTTCTCCTACTCTTTGGTGTGATAATATCTCTGCTATCTCTCTTTTCTCTAATCCTGTCTTCCATGCTCGTACAAAGCATATAGAGGTTGATTACCATTATGTTCGAGAGCAAGTTGCCGCTAAACAGTTCAACATTCTTCACGTTTCCACTTTTGATCAAATAACTGATATTTTCACTAAACCCCTTTCTCCTCAGAGGTTTCAGTACTTACAGTCCAAGCTGATGGTCATTCAAGCTCCCCTAAGCTTGAGGGTGCATGTTAAGCTACATCAGCTCAAGCCAACAGAGACAGAGTCACAAGAGTTGCACCAGTTGTAGCTTAAGCCTCAGCTACAGGTCAAGGAGTTTGACAAGCCATCTGTTGCTAATACTCAAGAGCTGAGCACATGTATGAAGTTGAGACATTTACAATCCACTTGTGGTGGTTAGAACAAATATGTTAGCAGTTTTGTAAACATAACCATGGTTAGTTAGTTACTATATTGAGTTAGGTAGTTATCACGCCCCAAACCCGCCCCTAAAAGTTTGGGCATGATCACTTTAGAAACGGACATCAAATTCGATATGTATAACATATGGGGCCTGAACGGAAGCATTTAACAACACAAAATAACATCCATTGAGCTAATACTAACATGCCAGGATCATACACTTAATATCAGGTACTTTAATGTATAATAAACACACATGTAATTATATATATATACAAATATACAGACCCATCCCCGAGTTTGAGGATGTAACAAAACTATGTTGAGGGAAGTTAATCATGTTTTACAACATCAAACAAAAGATTTAGAGCACCAAGCTAAAAGCTCTGCAAGGATTCCACAAAATGAATGGGCTTCGTCTAAGTGCTTGGACGTACTGAGGTTGACAAAAGAGAAACGGGCACGATGGGTTAAGACTGACCTCCCGGTTGGTTACCTACAGTGACAGACATAACACGGGGTGAGCAAGGCTCAGTGAATAATAGTATATAAACAATTTACTGAATAAACTCGAATTATAATGTATGTAAGTGCAGAGAGCATATGTATAATCTTATTCTGTAAACATGTTTAGAACGGCCTTGGGCCCAACTTTTATACAGAGTGGCTTCAAGCCCAATAACATGCAGATCAGCCTCAGGCCCAATAAATTTTACAGATCGGCCTTTGGCCTTATAGACTTTACAGATTGGCCTCTGGCCTTACAGATTTCACAGATGGGCCTTTGGCCCAACAGACTTTACAGATGGCCTCTAGCCCAGATATCAATAAAGCGGAATGCTTCCAGAGTTGTACAAATGTACACAGATTTTCCAATTGTCTATAAAGGCGAGCATAGTCAATTTGTGAATAACAGAGCGTTAATAATAATTATTAACAATAAGTAAATGTGCTACTGTAGTACTATTACTCACAGTGCTGTGATGGAGCGGCAGTCCTTTCTGGTATGTGCCCTACATACACGCGCAGTTCAGAAATTAGTTCGTTTCCCGCTTAAAACAATATCTGATTTGTTTCGCTTCAACGAATTTACAAACATTTAAGAGGCATCAAATATAGATTTTAATAACACTAGAGGGTTAAACAGGTAAAACAGAGCGGACATAATTTTCCAGCATGGGCCGCACGTGTGGCTGTGAGCCCCGCACGTGCGGCAGTGGTTCCCGCACGTGCCTTTTTTCCAGTAACCAAAGACCCAAAATCCTCTGTTTTCCGCACGTGCGGCCATGACCTTCGCACGTGTGGCAGTGCTCCCGTACGTGCGGCCATGACCCCCGTACGTGCGGCGATTCTGCCCTATTTTGGGCAGTCCGAATTCAACCCAAAATTTAGCAAAACCAACACATTTTATGTACAAAATAAAGGTAAGTAATTCAGTAGGTTAACCCAACATCCTCATAACATGAATCACCATTATGATATCACAAAATAGACATGATTAGAAGCTTAATCAGGTCACAACCCTTCCTAATTTCATCTACAAAATCCAATTTCCTTGTGTTCTTAAAATATATACACAATAAATATGTATAATTACATGGGTTTGGCATGAAAACCAAAGATTAAAGTGTAATTCCTACACAAAATTAAGTCTCAAAACAACCAAATGATGAGAACAACTTTTCAATCAAGCATGAATCACACATAATCCTCAATTACAAACCCTAATTTGTATAAATATAAAACAAACCCTTCCTCAAGTCCAAGTGAGGGTTAATTAAGATGGATTTAGCCTACTTTGAGCTTAAATCCCACAACTCTCCTCAATTTGCCAATCTTCCCTTGTTGAACTTGTTCTTCCCTAGTTCTTCTTCTCTACACTCTCTCTTTTCTCTCCCAGGAGGTATTTGAGTTAAAGTTCATAAGTCAAATGTCTAGGGAAGCAAGTATATATAAAAAGTGAATAAAGACGAAATCCAATCAGTTTAATCATTCCAATTAAATTTTTACAAAAATGCATATTATAAACTAAAAATCATGCTGATCACATGTATAAAGTCAATTTCAACTAATCAAGCTTCTAAGGCCTTCAATTTCTGATCTAAACATCTCAATTGTAACAGATTTTCCTCCTAGGTAACATATGTAGTTCCATAACCATATTTTTCACACAATTAAGTTCAAGCTCACACGGGATTCCACATTAGCCAGATAAATACACAATATAAGGGACATAAAGTATACCAGAAAGCATATAGAGGGTCAGGTTATTACAGTAGTTATAGTTCTTGTATAAAAGAGACACAGTTGTATTGCTTAAACTCATTAAATGAAAATATGATCTTTTTCAAATCCTTTTAGCTATTATTCTTGATATTTTTTCTTGGGTTAAAAAATAGTTTTGTTGCCCACATTTGTACACAAATTTACAAATTCAAAATCGTTTTTGGGTGCATCACTTTTTCTTCTCCTTGTCTTGGTGTGTGATAGCAAATATGCATGTCCACGTCGTATGTTCTAATCAAGCAATTAGGTTGTGTTTAGCTGTTTCTGGCCACTTGAGAGGCCATAAACATTTATTTAAGGGTCATAAATCTAAGTATAATTTTTTTGGAGCAATAATCTCAATCTTTATTCGCTTAGGGCTGAAAAGGACAAAACAATTTGAAAGATCATATTACTTTTATTTATTTTTATATTTGTTCACGTCACCTATTTGTTTACGTGTTATTTATCTGTTTACGTGTCAATTATTTATTTGTACACATGTCATTTATATGTCCTTCTAATGTACGTATCTATCTATATTACCACCACCACCACCACCACCACCACCACCAATCGTTGCCACTAGCTAGCTCTAGTGACTTTTCTTATCATTTTTTTTGGCACCAACAATTTTTTCGGCAATCAGTCAATGGCAGTTTGATGGCAGTGGGTAAAAATAAAAAATAAAATTCTTTCGATACATCAATTTGTTCTTCTCACTAAACAATTTTAAAATCAATTCTTAAACCTAATGCCATATCTCATATAAATGGACTCATCACTAAAAAAAATAAACCCTCGTCTTTTTTGGGAGCAATGAAAAAGAATGGACCACTCTCATTACAATTTCAGTGTAAAAACATATGGCCTCTTTGAAGAAATAGTTGTTTGGTATACTTTTCAAGAGTTCTATTTTGACTTATTGTTTTTTTTTTTTTGGGAGTAAATTACATCATCACTTTGTCATTTAAATGAAGTGTTGCATCAGTCCTCACAATTTCAATTTTAACAATTTGGTCCTGACATTTTCAATTTTGTTGTAATGTTAATCTCTCCGTCACTTACCATTAAATTTGAAAAAGAAGAAGACCATGGGTAAAACTAGAATGATCAAAATGGAATTCAAAACAAATTATAGGGATTACCGGGGTGATGTCTCTATAGTTTCACGTAAATCTATTTATTTTTAGTTCAAAATGTTAAGAACATATAATGCAGGAACACATTGTAACAAACTTGAAAGTATAAGCATAGAGATGAAATAACTAGTCATTAACCTCCTAATGTAATGGTAATTTTTCTAAATTACTCATATCTGTTTTTCTGAAAATTGTGGTTTGGTTTGAGAAGAACTAAAAGATTCAAAAGGTCACTAAAAATGTTAAAAAAACAAACAATTATATAAAAAAGTTAAAAATTCTCTTTTCTCTATATTTTTTGCATTTTTTTTTTCGTAAAAAGCTAAAAAATCATCCAAAACATACTAATTTTTTTTTAGGCTCAGGCTTCTTTCCAGTTAGACCCAACTGGAGTGTGCTGTTAGGCCTCCATGGGCCCACCACGGAACCCACATTAATGATCTGAATCGTTCAATGCATAGGGCTCGTTCAGTACTTCATCTATGTAAAAAACATGTTGGTCGGATATCGATAACCACTTGATTAGATCACATTTGTATTAATAATTTATTTTAAAATCATAGTTACCGTTGACACAAATTTGATATAATCAAGTGGCTATCGATATTTGATCAATGTGATTTTTTTCAAGAAAAAAAATACTCGATGAGGTCTGTACATTGAATAGTTCGCAGATCATCGATGTGGGCTCAATGGTGGGGCCATGGAACCCAACAACATGTTCCAGTCTAATAAGCTATTCCTTTTTTTTAACCTCATATTTTAGTCAAATAGTTATTTTTTAATAATTTACGTAATTTTTTTTTAGATACACTTATCTACAAATAAAAAAAAAAAAGAAAAAGAAGAAGAAAAGATAAACTTAGTCTAGATATAATATTTGTGAATTTTATACAAAAAATACCAAAAATTATGAAAATTTAATACATTTTCGTATTTCGTTGTATTCAATGAATTTTTTGAAAAATTTTGTACTAATTTTATACTTTTTTAAGTATATTAAGATTAAGTGGATTTAAAAAAAAATGATTAAAATATTTTAAAAAATTACTAAAAATATAAAAATATGAATTGAAAACTCAGAAAATCATTTTTAATGTGAATTCTTTTCTTTTTTTTTACTGAGCCTGTAGACATCCCATTTTTGACTGCCCTTAAGACTTGGGCGCTACTGATTGTTTACCTGGTGATGAATGGTGTGCAGTGCAAAGGTTCGATTTATTTGGCAAGAGGAGAGTCAAATCCCAACCATACACCCCATTTTGGACCAAAACTATTTTGAATGGTTTTTAGGCCTTAAAACCCTCTCTTTCAAAATATTTTTTGAAAAGAAGTTTCTACGATGTTTCGAGGCTCGCATTTTGTTAAATGTCGCACTTTTCGGTAAACCGAGCAAGGACAAAGTGGAAATAAATGAAAGAGAGATGAATTATTTTGAAAAATCTTTCAAAACACCTTGTTTAGGGGTTTGGAGTTGAAGAAAATGAGGAGAGGAGAGAAGAAAGCTAGTTGAGGAGAAGTTTGGCATGAATCCGGGTAGGATCAAAACTGAGCAGTCTTCACTCAAACAGGAATAACTTTTTGGACACTTGGAATTTTGAAGTGAGACTTCCACCATTGGAAAGAATACTTCTAGGGCTACAATTTAGGCTCAAGAATGACTTGCAAAGGGGTCTATATGAAGGAGATATTCCCATTTGAAGTTGGGCCCAAAAAGAAGATTTTGTCTGTCCAACCAGAGGTGGAAGTTTCTGACCATGAATGGGATTTTTTGGCCATGTGCCGGCCATGAATGGCCAATGCCGGCCCCCTGCCACCCAAGAGTGTCCCATGCCGGCCAACAATGATGTAGTGCCGGCCAACAATGATCAAGTGCCGGCCATTGATGCAAAAAAGCAGTTTTTGGCAGATATTTTTGCTCTAGCTGTTCCAGCTGTCTCTCTTGAGATATTTTTGACCAAAGCTTGTATTTTTCTATATATAGAGAGGCTTCTCTATGGTTTTGAAGGTGAGAACAATTTAGCAAAAGGTTTGGGAGCCTCTCTCTCTAAAACCTCTCTCTCTAGATTTCTCTCTCTCTTGAGCATTTGTGCTTGAAGGCTTGCATACATCAAACTTTAGCTTATTCATCCTTGATGAAAGTGGTTCAACTTTGGGATGAGGTTGCTTGAAGCCCTCTTGGAGCTTCCTTGGAGCTCTTGAAGGTCATTTGGCTTGGTTTTGTTGCTTAAGTGTTGTCTTCCCTTCAAGAGGTATAAGACTCACCCTTTAAGCTTGTCTTGCACACTTGTTTTGCCACCTTTGTAAACTGTTTTTGAGCTGGTTTTCAACTGTAAGAACCTCTATTTTTAAGGTTTAAAAATGTTGGTTTAAGCCTTGTATGGTTAAGGGGTGGTTCCCCTCCTTTGCCCTTTGGCTTGTAAAGCCTTTTGAGCCTTCTTTCAAAGCTTTTGAAACCTCATTTTCTTGGCCTTATAACCACTAAAATCCAGAGGAATTTCCGTGGTAGAAAGTTTGTTTTGAGGACCAAAATAAGAGGGGGTGGTCCCCTCTCCTCATATCCTCTTTGCAAGTGTAGATGGCCTAACTTGTGACCATGCATTTCTATCTTTTTGTAGCTTAGTTCAAGCATATTTTAGGCCCTAATTTAACATGTTTTAACTACTTGTGGTTTGCATCTCCATCCCTTCATGATATTTGTGTGGTTTTGCACTACTTGTGGTTTGATTATCTCAATTACATTGCATATCATTTGCATTGTTTCATTACATTGTATGTCATTTACACTGTTTTGTTATATTATGTATCATTTTGCATCTTGCCCCTGAACTACGCTGGTTTGAGTCCTTGCAAAGGGATACGTAGGCAGCCTGCGGGCGCAACCATTTATGCATTTGTATTTTGCTTGTTTCTCTAAGTCTTCGACCTTGTCAAAAATGGGTCGTCTCTGGGCTTTGACATTCATTCACGTCATTTCATGACTTCAAGCTCTGTCAAAGAGGGGCAACTGTAGACACCCCATTTTTGACCGCCCTTAAGACTTGGGCGCTACTGATTGTTTACTTGGTGATGAAAGGTGTGTAGTGCAAAGGTTCGATTTCTTCGACAAGAGGAGAGTCAAATCCCAACCATACACCCCATTTTGGGCCAAACCTATTTTGAATGGTTTTTAGGCCTTAAAACCCTCTCTTTCAAAATATTTTTTGGAAAAAAGTTTTTACGATGTTTTGAGGCTCACATTTTGTTAAATGTCGCGCTTTTCGGTAAACTGAGCAAGGACAAAGTGGAAATAAATGAAAGAGAGATGAATTATTTTAAAAAATCTTTCAAAACACCTTTTTAGGGGTTTGGAGTTGAAGAAAATGAGGAGAGGAGAGAAGAAAGCTAGTTGAGGAGAAGTTTGGCATGAATCTGGGTAGGATCGAAACTGAGCAGTGTTCACTCAAACAGGCATAACTTTTTGCACACTTGGAATTTTGAAGTGAGGCTGCCACCATTGGAAATAAGACTTCCAGGGCTACAATTCAGGCTCAAGAATGACTTGCAAAGGTGTCACGACCCGAACCCGCCCCTATGGGTTAAGGACATAACCGGCCAGTAATCCTGTGATTACCTACGGCCTCAAACCAAAACATACATAACTCATCAGAGTAAAGGGGCCAAACGGAAGCAAAAATTTAAAACTTTGTCCATAGAGCCGTGCTTATATGCACAACAAACAAACCATACTCATACACGTTAATAACCCACATCAAAAGTACAGTAGCATAAACTTCTTTACAGACAGGATCATCTAAACTGAGCCAACCCATAACCGACTATATACAAATATACACAAGGTCCTCGCCAACAAGACAAAACGTAAGTGCATAACAAAATGGCAAGGATGGGTCTCGTGCGTGAGACACAAGGCGGGCTCTCCAAAACTCGTGTTGTTCATGGCAGACTTCACTGGGGCTGGGTTTAGACTTCTCTTGGCTCACCTACAAACACATGAATGAGCGTGAGCGATAGCCCAGTGAATAACATCAAATACAGAAGTTACATAGCAATGTAGAACAACAGATTCCAAACGGCCTTGAGCCCAAATCATATTCCTATTCAACAGATATATACATATAACTATACGAATTTCAAATCAAGTGACTTGTAGTTTCAACATTCTGGCCTTTGGCCCATTCAGATTTCCATTTACGTCAAAATGGCCTTCGGCCCACTCATTTATGTCAAAACGGCTTTCGGCCCACTCATTCATGTCAAAACGGCCTTCGGCCTACTCATTCATGTCAAAACGACCTTCGGTCCATTCATTCATGTCAAAACGACCTTCGGTCCATTCATATAAGTCAAAACGACCTTTGGTCCATTCATGTATGTCAAAACGAACTTCGGTCTGTTCATTTCTACCAAAACGACCTTCGGTCCATTCAATTCTACCAAAATGACCTTCGGTCCATTCAATTCTATCAAAACGACCTTCGGTCCATTTAATTCTGTCAAAACGACCTTTGGTCCATTTATGTTTATCAAAACGACCTTCGGTCCATTCATTTATTCGTGTCAGACTTTTGTCCACAATCCCAATTAGCAAATCATAAAGCTTATAAGGGAATAAACAATTGGACATTCACAAGCATTCGAATATCGATATTACTCACAGTGATCGACTTGTGGATTTGCCCTGGAGCTTGACCCTACACATTTCATGAACACAAAAGGGTCACTAACAATTCAATCCGTTCCTTAATTCACATATTCCTCTTTAGGCTTTATTCTTATCTCATTAACTCCTTTACGATGCTTAACATATGCCTAAGAGTGATTACAAGTGAAAGAGAACGGAAAACGAAACACAGAACGCATGAACAAAATTTCAAAAAATAGGGTCCCCGCTCGAGCGGACCCAAGAGGCCTGCAAAAGTACTGGTTACCTCAAAATCACGCTCGAGCGTGAGTTAGAGCGCTCGAGCGGAAGGCCTATCTACAAAAGCTCCCCGCTCGAGCGTGAAACATCCCGCTCGAGCGAAGGTCCAACTCTGCAAAAAGTGCTGGGAGCACGATTTTCCCGCTCGAGCGTCATTTCCCCCGCTCGAGCGGACCTCAAAATTCTGGAAAACCCAGAACTGTGTTCTTGAGCTTCATTTCAACTTTCCAGCCACAATACTTGCATGCAATGACTCAAATCCCAATATAATCATACTAACATGGCACCAATGCGAAATTATAACATTATGGAGCTCAATTTCTTGATTTATCTACATGCATGTCCCAAAATGTGTCAAACTCAACACCAATATAACAAACTCATGCATTCAAGCTCATATCTTCTCAAATTGTACATGCATGTGATGAATTAGCCACATTCTCAACTTAAATAACACAAATGGTGATCAAGACATGAGTTTCCTTTAACCTTTCACATAGATTATACACATTTGTGCTCAAACATGCAATATCAAGGTGATTTCCTACATGCATGCACATATTAAGCTTCAATTCAACAAATACAACCCAATTTCATTTCACCCTTACTCTTGATCACCAAAATAGCTTGAACACACAAAATCACAAACTATAATCCAAGAATTACTCACCTAGAAGCTTTGATCTCCTAAGCTCTAGTCAATTCTTGAGCTAAATCTCCAAGATTTCCAAGCTTTAGGCCAAATTTGCACAATTCTCTCCTCTCTCACTCTAACAGCCGGCCTTGCCTCTCTCTAGAGAGTTGATCAGCCCAAGTGAAGTTAAAGGAAGGGAATTGAGTGTAAAATGCCTTTACATAAATCCCCACTCACAATATAATAATAATAATAAAACAATTTGGCACTATTCATCAATTTAATCGATTTAATCTAACCCGAATCAATTTTTCAATTAAATTTCACCGTAGGTTCTAAAAATTACGCTAATCACAATGGCGTAATCAATTTCGGGTTCTGTGGCCGATAAGGCCCTCAATTTAATTTCCAAAGCAGATCATTCAAACAGATATTCCTACGGTGAACAGATAGAATTTCAAGATCACATTTATTCACATAATGGCACATAAAATCATGCTAAACACATAATCATACTCAAATTAAGGACCAATTAGCATAATACAGAACAGGGGTATCACAAAAGGGGTCCATATGAAGGCGATATTCCCATTTGAATTCGGGCCCAAAAAGCAGATTTTTCTGTCTAACCAGAGGTGGAAGTTTCTGACCATGAATGGGATTTTTTGGCCATGTGCTGGCCATGAATGGCCAATGCCGGCCCCTTGCCATCCAAAAGTGTCCCATGCCAGCCAACAATGATGTAATGCCGGCCAACAATGATCAAGTGCCGGCCATTGATACAAAAAGCAGTTTTTGGAAGATATTTTTACTCCAGCTGTTCCAGCTGTCTCTCTTGAGATATTTTCGACCAAAGCTTGTATTTTGCTATATATAGAGAGTCTTCTCTATGGTTTTGAAGGTGAGAACAATTTAGCAAAAGGTTTGGGAGCCTCTCTCTCTAAAACCTCTCTCTCTAGATTTCTCTCTCTCTTGAGCATTTGTGCTTGAAGGCTTGCCTACATCAAACTTTAGCTTATTCATCCTTGATGAAAGTGGTTCAACTTTGGGCTGAGGTTGCTTGAAGCCCTCTTTGAGCTTCCTTGGAGCTCTTGAAGGTCATTTGGCTTGGTTTTGTTGCTTAAGTGTTGTCTTCCCTTCAAGAGGTATAAGACTCACCCTTTAAGCTTGTCTTGCACACTTGTTTTGCCACCTTTGCAAACTGTTTTTGAGATGGTTTTCAACTGTAAAAACCTCTGTTTTTAAGGTTTAAAAATGTTGGTTTAAGCCTTGTTTGGTTAAGGGGGTGGTTCCCCTCCTTTGCCCTTTGGCTTGAAAAGCCTTTTGAGCCTTCTTTCAAAGCTTTTTAAACCTCCTTTTCTTGGCCTTTTAAGCACTGAAATCTAGAGGAATTTCAGTGGTAGAAAGTTGGTTTTGAGGACCAAAATAGGAGGGGGTGGTCCCCCCTCCTCATATCCTCTTTGCAAGTGTAGATGGCCTAACTTGTGACCTTGCATTTCTACTTTTTTGTAGCTTAGTTCAAGCATGTTTTAGGCCCTAATTTAACATGTTTTAACTCTATTTTTGGCTGGTTTGGCCACTTGTTGCTTGATTCTTGCACTTGTAGTGTAATCTTGCTTACTAGCCTAGCATGTCTAATGAGTTAGCCCCATCATTCTAGCATTTGTTAGCTTGACTCCAGCATGTTTTTGCTACTGATTTAGCATGCTTTAGCTCTGTTTTGGATGGTCTTAATCATATGTGCTTTGCTTTGTATAGCTATAATGTAAATAGCCTTTACTAGCTTTGTGTTTTAAGGCCCCTAGCATGCTTTGCTTGAGGTATTTGCATGCCATAGCATCACTTTACATGTGATTTTAGAGCATATATCATTGTCACACTCTCACATATTCCACTCTTTCATTGCTTTTGAGAGGTGTGCTTTGTACCTTGTTTGTGAGCCAACATGTGTGCATGTTTTTCTTGCCATCTATGCTTCCATTTCAGCATGTTTGAGCCACTGATTTGGCATGATTAAGCTCTGTTTTGTGCTGGTTTGATCACATGAGCTTTGCTATGTATGCTTGTAGTGCAATTGTGCTAAATTGCCTAGCATGTGTTATTGTTTTGGCCTCTTAATATAGCTATTCTTAGCTTATTTCAAGCATGTTTTAGAACTCTATTTAGGGTATTTTAGGATTGTTTTGGAATGTTTGTCCCTTTTGAGCATTGTGTTGCATGCCTCTAGTGTTGTGTCCATCACTAGTTTTAATGTTTTTGGCTCTTAACATGTTGTACATGAGTTGTTTGCATGTTATAGTCTTACTTTTCATGCCATTTCAGCACTGAATTTCTACAATCTTCCTCCATGCTTCACTCTTTCATTTACTTTGAAAGTAGTCTTAAGCCCCTTGTTAGCTTGAGAATGGAATTGAGGCTCTCATGCCTAATGGTTTTAGCCTTCTTTTGAGGGTTTCTACTAACCAAAAGCATGAGGCTTCTTTCATGCTCAAGGTGCTTGTGGCTAAGGCCATCTTTCCCATTAGAGGACTTTCACATTGAACTAAACCAGTTAATGAATGACTCTGTAATTTTAAAATGTGTAAACAAGAAATGAATCAAGTAAAACATGACAAAGATAAACTTGTTTTGTGTGCATTGCATTGTGTTCAATCGGACGTTATATTGAACACAAGGTAGATTGGCCCATTTCATACTTCAAGTGATGAAATGAGCCAATCTCCTTTGTCTCCATTGCCCTTGATCAAGCATGATGGGGTGAAGGTACTTAGAGTCTTGTTTTTGTGCATTTATTGAATATGTACAAGTTGGATCTTTGGCCATCATGCATTGAGATGCTTGATTGATGGTTTTGGATCCAATAGCCCCCCTCCCTTGATGTTTTGAGATGATGAGAAGAGGGTGCAGTACAAACATGTCCTTGGAAAACCCTCAATTTTCCTTTGTTTGTGCTCTGTTGCAGTTTGGTGGTTCAGCACACCAGTGGCCTGCAGTGCCTCATCAGTGGCCGATAGTGCCTCTCTTTGGCCGGCAGATGGCCAGCAGTAGCTTTTTATGGCCGGCAGGCCACTGGTGCACTCCCCGGCATTGTTTTGGTAAGGTTCAGTAGAAAGTTCTTGAAGACACCCTGCAAACAGAGCCTCTAAAGAGCAAATTGGAGAGCTTTTCGGGTCGAAAACCGAGGCATGCATGTTTATCTTTCAAACAGAGCTGGGGCAGCTTAGTTTAATGCTTTACTTGTTAGTTAGCATAGTTTTGTAATTTAATTAATTAGTGTGCTAATTAGTTAAAGTGATGTAATAATTAGTAGTTTACTAGTTATTCGTTTCAGTTTGTAATAATTAGTCTAATTAGTTTAATTAGATTAGTTGATTAGCTTAGCATAGCTAGCTTGGCTTATTCATTTGGACCCTCCTTCGAGAGGGCAAAATGTTTTAATAAGGGTGTGTGTGTGTGTGCATGTCTTCTAACTCGACGTCTTTCTCCCTTTTATTTACCCGCTTTCAGTGGTTAGATTAGGGCACGTTTTGATTAGCATACCTTATGCTTGCATGTTTGCATCATTCATTTGTCTTGCATGCATCGGGCTCGGCGCATCATACAAACTGCATTGTATTTCAATACTTCTTTGAATACGTGTTCAAAGCATGTTATCATACAAACTGCATTTTATTTCAATACTTCTTTGAATACATGTTCAAAGCATGTTATCATACAAACTGCATTTTATTATTTAGTTGCATTTTGCATGTGTTGCATTAGGCATGTTAGCATAGTTAGGATCATGCATTGATTTCTAACTAAGTTTCCTGTTTTGGCTTGGAGTACACTGTAAGTGTTTACGCTTTAGCATACTTGCATGAGTGTGAGTGTTTCCATGTTAGCATGCTTGCCATGAGGCTATTTGTTTAAATGATTAATTGCATGAATGCCTGTGGATGAAGGCTTTGTTGCTTGAATTGAGACAATTCATCAAAATGTGCGTTTTAAGCCCACTTTATGGAGTGGCAAAATCATGTTGTTTTAAGCCCACTTGAGGGTGGCAAATCCGTGCTTTAGCCCACTTGCGAGTGGCATTTTCAAACCATTTTAAAAAACAAACATGAATTGTTTTGTTTCAATTCTTGCGATTTTAGTCTATACTTGTATGCTGTGCGCATCACATAGTAATGTTAGATTAATAACCGGATAAGAACACATGTGTTTATAAAGCCACATATCATGCTTAGTAGAGGCCGATCTTTGATCGGGCGAGCGGGGGTGCTCATTTTAGGACATTCCCCTCTCGTACCCAAGTTCCTGAGCCGAGGCAACTTTGGTGATGACGAACACGTGGCCTTTGGCACGAGTCAGGGTTTCCTAAATTTCCCAAAAATAAAATATTTTGGTGGCGACTCTGTAATCTGGCAAAGCAGTCCATGTTTGGCGCTTTTTGATTAAAATCGATTTTCCAAAACGATTTGCCGGATTTGGACTCTTTGGTGATTTATCAGTCTTACATTGCACTTTGTGAGATTAGATTCAGAACCATGACGGGAGTCCGAACTGTAGTAGCAGGACCCAATTCGCGCCCTCTCTGAAAGAGGGGCGCGCGAAGAGAGTCGGGCGGTCTATAGAGCCAAATATAAGAATAAGTATTTTAACAGGGATTTGGCTCGTTTCCAATTGAGCTTTGTGGGTTCACAAGGCCATCTCGATAATCCAAATGATTCATATTGTAGGGCTTGTTGAAAAAAATATTTTCACAAAAAACCAAACTATTTAGACAACTGTAACCACATGATTATCACAAAAATAGATATATAATTGTAATTTTGAAAATTGATCATTCATTATTTTCAAGACAAATGTAATTTAATAATGCGTCTATAGTTGTTTGATAAATATGATTTTTTTGTAAAGATGATCTTTTAGTATACCCTACAATATGTACGGTTTGTATCATCGAGATGAGTATCTTGATGGACTCACATGAACGTTTCCTTTTAATAGAATGGCTATTGGCCATTCTATTTTAGTGAACTAAATATCGTCATGGTTTTTTTTTTTTTTTTTTGATTGGGAAGAAAATTTTTATTGCAAAATCGATAAAAAATCGGATCAATCTTGTACAGCGATAGCAAAAGGTCTCATAATGAGATAACAAACTTCTATAGGAGAAAGAATCCTAACCTCCATAGAAGAGAGGAAAAATACTGTCGTGCTTGATACTACCTTTGACTAAAATTATTAGTTCGGTACGAAAAATAAGAACTTAATGTATTTTTTGTGCAGAAATTTTCGGAAAAAATAAATCACAAATTAATAGCATTAAGAGATCTTTTAATTGATGAAAAGAATTTAAAATTTTCAATATGAGAATAAATTATTTTTAGAGTAAATTACATTGACCTTTACCAAAATTTGAAGAAAATATAGTAAACTCACAGTTTTGACATAATTATATTTACTTTAATTTAAATAAGATTAAATAAACAGAAATTAATTATCAGAGATGGTGTGAAAATGCAATGATAAATAATAATTTTCATGTAAAAGAGATGACAAAATTATTTTTCCATCTATAGAAGTAACAAATTATTGACGAAAAGGAGATTGTAACGCGCTCAAAATATTATATAAATCAACCATTCATAAGATCTATAGACATAATAGAAATGTTATATTTTCATTCATCAGAGTTAATATTTCAAAAGATGCTACATGCATTACACTTTCATAAACGTTCATCTTGAAACTATAGCATGTAACTCTAACTGCTAATAGCAAAATGAGTGCCCTACGGGCTTACAGCTTTCCAAGTTATCACTTGGTTACAATAAAAAAGAGTTCTAGCTCTATACATATAAAGCCCTCGGCTTGAATTTACATTGAACACAAAACAAAACATGCAGCATGGAGCCTTCAACCCCTAAACCTCCCAAGCTATGTCCTTGGAAGCGGTATGTCACCTGTACCTGAAAATGGTTTACCAAGTAGGGTGAGCCAAAGCCCAATAGAGATATGCTAAAACAATATATGAGAATTAACTAAGGTATGAGCATTAGATAAATGTGAAATATTCTTAACCAACACATATTCTTTTCAAGGTCATTCAATGTAGATAACCAATATCTTAATTCATTTCCATTCTTCCATTTCGGGTAAATCAATTAACCAAATTCATTATTATCAAAGCAACCAATATGAGACTATAACTCAATAGTTCACAATTCAATACATTCATCAATCCAACACTTCTATTTCTTGCCATTTTACGGAACCACGTCTGAGGGAACCAGCACCCATAAATATATAAGGTTTTGGGACTTTCACCCTGGACCCTCCGGCCAACTTAATTCTCAACGGAGTCCATCCCCTATCTCCTCCCATACAATGGAGTACATCCCCTATCTCCTCCTGAACAATGATACATATACAATGTATTTAAACACGTTATCATATACAGTGACTAATCAAATCACATATTCAATGGTTTAATCGAACCGTCATATTCTATGACAAAATTCATATGACTAGTTTCAATTTACCTAGTCCTCATGCAGTTTCTACTACAATCATAGCTATCCTCCACCGATAGCCCAAAACAGATATTTCTAAACAGATAAATAAATCTATCAACAGATAAATTATCAACTTTTTCATAGGTGTGTGATTTACCAAACCAAACTACACCATTCAATTACATATTCCGCCAATTTCATAATTCCCAAACCAATTTCATTATTTACACAAATAGTTATTTCAACTCAACATAGGGCAATTTTCCCCCTATTCCAAAACGTCAACCTATAGGTCCAAATCTCACCATTTCAACAACAAAGAACCCCATACACAAACCCCCAAGGTTACTTTGTAAATCAACATGAAAACCTCCTTTTTTGTTTAGAACCCAAACCTTAACTTTTACCCAAATCACTCCCAAACCCCACCATTTATACAAAATGACAAACATCTAAGTTAAAACCCATGTCAAAGAGTAGAATATCCCTACCTCAAAGTTAGGAGACCAAAGGAGAGGATGGAGACACTTCAAACATGTCGAAACCAAGATCTACTCGGATCAACACGGAGTCTTCAAGGTGCTCTACCTTTTTAACAAAGGCCCAAGGGTAGAGAAATCAATGGATGGAGGTGAAAATGTAGAGAGCGAGTGACTTTTAGGGAGAGGAAGAGCCGATCTAGGGTTTTGGGGTGAAAAGATACAAAAATCTGTGAAAAAAATGAGCTGTTGCGAACTGATATACACGAGGCTCGCTCGAGCGACCAAACACAACAAGTGACCTCACTCGAGCGCAAGAAACGTTGCTTGAGCGCACAATGCAAAGCTTCAGGTCTACCACAGACGTAGACGCATGCTCGAGTGTAAAAGGGCACGCTCGAGCGAAGACACGATTTCACAAGGCTCGCTTGAGCGTAAGAAACCTTGCTCGAGTGAAGAATACAAACTTTCAAGTCTTACAGAAACGCACACCCTCACTCGAGTGCAAGAAGCCTCGCTTGAGCGAAGAGACAAATAGCACGAGGCTCGCTCGAGCGCAAGAAGTCTCACTCGAGCAAAGAACTTCACTTTTCCTAGAAAAGCTGCGTCTGGGAAAGAAACCTAAAGACCCTCAATCCTCGCTTAAGCGCAAGAAACCTCGCTCGAGCGAAGAAGCAAACTACTCAAAGCTCGCTCGAGCGCAAAAAGCCTCGCTCGAGCGAAGAGACCAAAATCTGGGCAACAACCATTTATACCAACTAACAACCAACTTGTTCCAAACTCACCCAACAAGTCCCAAAACTCTATTTCAAAGAATTAAAGGAAGGAAACAAGACATAGACAGCAGTATACAATCACAAAATCCGAGTCCAGAGCACAACAAAGGTCGGGGTAAAACCGGGATCGCTATAACCTCCCTCCCTTAAAGAATTTCATCCCCGAAATTTTGTACAAGTTTCAAAACCATGATTTTCCAATTTTCAAAATGATTACAATTCAATTCTCGTTATCATGACCCACCCACCGGTCATTCCATCCCTTCTCAAGAGCTGAATTTCACAAAATATAGCTCAACATGTATTACCAATATGCATATTTCGAAATTTAACAAATTTCAAGTTTTTCCCAAACATATTCAAGGTTTATAATATATTTACATTTCCAAAACTCAAACAACATATACAATGCTCATATTAAACTTGCATTCTCGAAACGCATTCAACGTTTATAATGTCTTCAAAATCCAAAACATATACAATGTTTTTATGGTTCATAAACAAAACTAAAATTTCAACATACACTCAAACATCAACAAATAAGTCCGGATATTTCTCTCGGACTTCCAATTCACACTCCCAAGTTGCTTCCTCAACACCGTGATGTTTCCACAATACTTTGACCCAAGGGATTGTCTTTCCTCGCAAGACTTGATCCCGCCTATCCAAGACTCGCACCGTTCTCTCCTCATACGATGCATCCTCATCTACTTCTAAGTCGGTCCAATCCAACACATGTGATGGATCTGGCTCATATTTCCGAAGCATACTAATATGAAACACGTCATGCACTCCGGAAAGTTACGGAGGCAACGCTAAACGGTATGCAATCTCCCCAATCCGCTCAAGAATCTCAAAAGGACCAATAAACCGAGGGGATAACTTCCCACTTTTCCCAAATCTCATCAAACCTCGTCTAGGTGATATTTTCAAAAAGATATGATCACCCACCTCGAATCACAAAGGTCTCCTCCTACGGTCGGCATAACTCTTTTGACGACTCTGGGCTGTAACCAACCTCTTACGAATAAATGCCACTTTCTCCGTCATCTCCCGAACCAATTCTGGACCTAACAAAGTGCATCACCCACCTCGGCCCAACACACTGTAGATCTACACAGTCGGTCATACAAGGCCTCAAACGGTGCCATGCCAATACTCGACTGGAAACTGTTATTGTAGGCAAACTCCACTAAGGGTAGGTGTCTCTTCCATGACCCCTTAAAATCAAGGACACAGCCTCTAAGCATATCCTTAAGGATCTGAATGGTATGCTCGGACTGCCCGTCAGTCTGAGGATGGTAAGCAGTGCTAAAAGTCAATCTAGTGCCCAAGGCACTCTGCAAACTCTTCCACAATCGAACAGTGAAACGCGGGTCTCTATTTAATACAATCGTCACTGGGACCTCGTGCAACCTCACTATATCCCGAATATACAAATCAGCAAGGTAATCTACTAAATCTCTTACGTGCATGGGAATAAAATGTGCCGACTTGGTCAACCGGTCAACTACCACCCAAATGGAATCACTACCCCGTTGAGTCCTAGGAAGGCCCACAACAAAATCCATTGTGACATGCTCCCACTTCCACTCAGCTATAGACAAGGGTTGCAACAAACCCGTTGGCCTCTAATGTTCGGCCTTCACTTGCTGGCAAGTAAGGCACTTCGATACAAACACTGCCACATCCTTCTTCATACTTTTCCACCAAAACTGGCGACTCAGATCATGATACATCTTTGTGCCTCCCGGATGCACCGCAAGGTGTAAATGGTGAAACTCTCAGAGCGCTTCCTCTCGGCAAGACTCCGGCACACACAAACGGTCACGGTACCTCACACTCAGATCAGGATACACAGTTAAACCCTTATCTACCTTCCCACTGGAGATTTTCTCCCAGAGGGATTCTACCTCAAAGTCACCCTTCTGTACTTCCAACACCCGGTTCACAAGTGTAGGTTGTGCGACTACAGAAAACAAGGCTGCAGATTCAACAGACTCGCTCAAATACAAGTCAAACTCGCCAAGAGCACCCAACATCTCCCATTCCCAGATGGCAATACAAGCCACACTGTCGATAGACTTCCTACTTAGGGCATCAGCCACAACATTGGCCTTTCTCGGATGATAGTGCAACTCGAAATTATAATCTTCTATGAACTCCGTCCACCTTCTCTGCCTCAAATTCAAGTCCTTCTATGTAAACAGATACTTCAGACTCTTATAATCAGAAAACACCTCAAACCTCTCACTATACAGATAGTGCCTCCAAATCTTCAGGGCAAAAATCACAGCTGCCAACTCTAAATCGTGGGTAGGGTAGTTTCCCTCGTGTGTTTTCAATTGCTGTGAACCATAGGCTACTACTTTCCCCTTTTGTATCAATACACAACCCAAACCTTCTCGTGAGGCATCACAATACACTGAATAGCCCAAACCCCTCTCCGGAATAATCAAGACTGGAGCGGTGGTAAGTCTAACCTTAAGTTCTTGGAATGACTTTTCACAAGTCTCACTCTATACAAATTTGACCCCTTTTTGCGTCAATCTAGTCAAAGGCGAAGCTAATTTGGAGAAATCCTTCACAAACCGACGGTAATACCCGGCTAACCCCAAGAAGCTACGGATCTCGAAAACACTCTTAGGTTGTGCCCAATCCTACACTGCCTCTATCTTGGATGAATCTACAGCCACCCCTTCCTCGGATACTACATGGCCTAAGAACTTAACCTCTCTTAGCCAGAACTCACATTTCCCGAACTTAGCATACAACTTATGGGCTCTAAGCAACTCAAGCACCACTCGCGTGTGTTCCTCGTGCTCCTCCTCAGAGGGTGAGTAAATTAAGATGTCGTCTACGAAAACGACCACAAAATGATCTAGGAATTCTCGAAAGATCCGGTTCATCAAGTCCATAAACACAATTGGTGCATTGGTTAGCCCAGAAGGCATCACCAGGAACTCATAATGGCCATACTGCGTACGGAATGCCGTCTTCGGGATATCCTTCTCCCTGACTCTCAACTGATGGTAACACGATCTCAAGTCTATCTTAGAGAAACAACGGGATCCTTTCAACTGGTCAAACAGATCATCTATACAGGGCATAGGGTATTTGTTCTTAACTGTAACCCGGTTCAATTTTCGGTAATCAATACAAAGTCTCAAGGCCCCATCTTTCTTCTTAGCAAATCGGCCGGTGCTCCCCAAGGCGAAGTACTAGGGCGAATAAAACCCTTATCTAGTAATTCCTGGAGTTGAATCTTCAACTTGCTTAACTCAGCTGGTGCAAAACGGTATGGTGCCATGGAAATCGGTGCCGTGCCAGGCACTAAATCAATAGAGAACTCAATCTCTCGGTAAGGTGGTAAACTAACAAGATTCTCGGGAAAAACATCCGAGTACTCACAAACCACTCTTGGCAACTCAATCTGGACCTCATCACACTCACTAGTCATAAAGCTAGAAAGAAGACAACTAAGCTCACTCCGCCTGCGCGGATCATACACCGGTGGTAAAACTCTACTAACCTGATCCCCCAAGAAATGAAAACAATCGTCGCTCAAGGTACATACAGTAACCCTCTGACGGTAGCAATCTATAACAGTCCGGTATGACAATAACCAGTCCATACCCAAAATAACATCAAAACCAGTCATATCCATCAATACAAAAGAAAAAGGAAGCTAAACGATCGGCGACCTCTATATCACAGCCTCGACACCCCTGTTTCAAAACCATCTCGCCCCCAATAAGTGATACAACACAAATAGGAGATGCTAACTGTGCTAACTCCAACCCCAAAACTTATTCAAATGCAGAAGATATAAAAGAGTGGGATGCACCCGTATCAATTAACACTTTAGCAACTGAATTACAAAACAAAAAGGTACCTCTCACTACTGATGGAGCCGGCACAAGATCTGGCGCGGTAACAGCTTACACGCGCCTCGTAGGTCTCTGATCTACCTGCTCACCTCTCGGAGCATAAGGCTGCTACACAAATTGAGCCGAAGAGGCTCCCTAATTGGCCCTCGAGGCCTGTACCGACTGTGTTGGCTGGTGACTCTATGTCTGCCTCGAACCAGACGCACCAGATGTGCCACCCAACCGTGGGCAAAACCACTTCAAGTGCCCTGCTTGCCCACATGGATAACAAGTGAGTGACTGGCTTCTGTCCTGACTCTGGCCCTGAGAACAAGCCGAAGATGAATCTGCTCGCTGCCCTCCTCCCATCTGTGGGCAAGCTAGAGACTTGTGGCCCAACTGACCACATTTGTAACAAGTGATGCCTCTCTAACCACTTCTCCCAGAACCCGAACTCGGCACTAGAAAGGTAGATCTCGAATGCGCTCCCTGGGACTGCTGAGGGTTAGAACCCCTCTACCTCTTACTGTCCTCCTGACCATCCTGACTCCTCCTAGAGCCCCTCATTCTCTCCTCCTCTGCATGCATGATAGTCTTAAGATGGGCTGTAGCCTCCACAAGACACCCATAGTCTCTAATCATGGACCCGACAACTCTAAACATGAGTTCGGTCCTCAATTTCTTTTCGAACTCCAAACAACGGCATTCCTCAGTCGCCACTAACTCTGGTGCAAACCTGGACAAGCTAGTAAAAGTGGCCTCAAACTCAGCCACTGGTGTATTCAACTGCACTAACTTGGAGAATTGATCTCTCAACTTCTCCCTTACTGTAGTAGGTAAGTACTTGTCTTGGAAAGCCTCAACAAAGGCCTTCAAAGTCCCACCAATGCGCTCCCACGCATACTTCCACCACTGACCCTTGTCTCCCTTCAACTGGAAGGACGCCAAGGTCATTCTAAAACCCCTGTCTTCGATGCTGAGCATCTTAAACGTTTTTATCATCTGTTCCAGCCACTCATCAGCCTTCAGTGGCTCCTTAGGATCACCCAAAAACTTGTCTGGATTCGACCAGAAGAACTCCCTTTTCAGAAAAGACAGCTCTGCCTTAGCTACTTGGGCCTGGAATTGATTCTCAGCCCTGAGAAAGTCCATAGATTCCCTCAATGCTCCGGCCATTTCACGGGCTAAGGCACCCATGGCCTGTTGACCTACTGGCTCAGCTACGTTGGTCTGATCCACTCCTTCCTCTTGCATCGGAATCTCATCTGATATAGGCACCTCATGCCTTTTAAGCCTACCACGCCTACCACCACGACCTCATCCTGACATCCTAATGAAGGTAACGAAAGAGATTAGCACATTTACGAATGTGCCGAAGCTACTCACTTGCATCCTAATTCAATGGACAACTGTAATTCACTCCACATAAGCACATAATTACATAAACACATACGAATTTCATTTCCGGATAATGATCGTCCCGTGGCGTCACTAGAGTTCCGGTTAGAAATGACAGTGATTAAGTGCCTTTCCAACAAGACTCCCAGAAACCCGTGGACTTAGTCAACATCCCAAAAATTAAATCCCATACGTATATAGTCACATAAACATGTTATCATATAAGCACATAACATTATACTTAAGTCTCTAACAAGCGAGACAAACCCAATGTGGTACTAACCACTTCCTACGCACCCAAAGTATTCAAACCCAGTACGCTTTGATACCAAGTTGTAATGCCCTAGAAATATTATATAAATCAACCATTCATAAGATCTATAGACATAATAGAAATGTTATAGTTTCATTCATCGGAGTTAATATTACAAAAGATGCTACATGCATTACACTTTCATAAATGTTCATCTTGAAACTATAGCATGTAACTCTAACTGCTAATAACAAAATGAGTGCCCTACGGGCTTACAGCTTTCCAAGTTATCACTTGGTTACAACAAAAGAAAAGTCCTAGCTCTATACATATAAAGCCCTTGGTTTGAATTTACATTGAACACAAAACAAAATATCCAAAATGGAGCCTTTAGCCCCTAAACCTCCCAAGCTATGTCCTTGGAGGCGGCATGTCACCTGTACCTGAAAATGGTTTCCCAAGTAGGGTGAGCCAAAGCCCAGTAAAGATATGCTAAAACAATATATGAGAATTAACTAAGGTATGAGCATTAAATAAATGTGCAATATTCTTAACCAACACATATTCTTTTCAAGGTCATTCAATATAGATAACCAATATCTCAATTCATTTCCATTCTTCCATTTCGGGTAAATCAATTAACCAAATTCATTATTATCAAAGCAACCAATACGAGACTATAACTCAATAGTTCACAATTCAATACATTTATCAATCCAACACTTCTATTTCTTGCCATTTTACGGAACCACGTCCGAGGGAACCAGCACCCATAAATATATAAGGTTTTGGGACTTTCACCCTGGACCCTCCGGCCAACTTAATTCTCAACGGAGTCCATCCCCTATCTCCTCCCATACAATGGAGTACATCCCCTATCTCCTTATTTAAACACGTTATCATATACAGTGACTAATCAAATCACATATTCAATGGTTTAATCGAACCGTCATATTCTATGACAAAATTCATATGACTAGTTTCAATTTACCTAGTCCTCATGCAGTTTCTACTACAATCATAGCTATCCTCCACCGATAGCCCAAAACAAATATTTCTAAATAGATAAATAAATCTATCAACAGATAAATTATCAACTTTTTCATAGGTGTATGATTTACCAAACCAAACTACACCATTCAATCACATATTCCCCCAATTTCATAATTCCCAAACCAATTTCATTATTTACACAAATAGTTATTTCAACTCAACTTAGGGCAATTTTCTCCCTATTCCAAAACATCAACCCACAGGTCCAAATCTCACCATTTCAACAATAAAGAACCCCATACACAAACCCCCAAGGTTACTTTGTAAATCAACATGAAAACCCCCTTTTTAGTTTAGAACCCAAACCTTAACTTTTACCCAAATCACTTCCAAACCCCACCGTTTATACAAAATGACAAACATCTAAGTTAAAACCCATATCAAAGAGTAGAATATCCCTACCTCAAAGTTAGGAGACCAAAGGAGATGATGGAGACACTTCAAACAAGCTGAAACCAAGATCTACTCGGATGAACACGGAGTCTTCAAGGTGCTCTACCTTTTTAACAAAGGCCCAAGGGTAGAGAAATCAATGGATGGAGGTGAAAATGTAGAGAGAGAGAGAGTGACTTTTAGAGAGAAGAAGAGCCAATCTACGGTTTTGGGGTGAAAAGATACAAAAATCTGTGAAAAAAATGAGATGCTGCGAACTGATATACGCGAGGCTAGCTCGAACGAAGGAGTTGTCGCTCGAGCGACCAGACACAACAAGTGACCTCGTTCGAGTGCACAATGAAAAGCTTTAGGTCTGCCACAGACACAGACGCATGCTCGAGCGTAAAAAGTCTCGCTCGAGCGAAGAAACGATTTCACAAGGCTCACTCGAGCGGAAGAAACCTCGCTCGAGCGAAGAATACAAACCTTCGGGTCTTATAGAGACGCACACCCTCGCTCGAGCGCAAGAAGTCTCGCTCGAGCGAAGAACTTCACTCTCCCCAGAAAAGCTGCATCTGGGAAAGAAACCTGAAGAACCTCAATCCTCGCTCGAGCGCAAGAAACCTCGCTCGAGCGAAGAAGCAAACTACTCAAAGCTCGCTCGAGCGCAAAAAGCCTCGCTCGAGCGAAGAGACCAAAATCTGGGTAACAACCATTTATACCAACTAACAACCAACTTGTTCCAAACTCACCCAATAAGTCCCAAAACTCTATTTCAAAGAATTAAAGGAAGGAAACAAGATATAGACAACAGTATACAATCACGGAATCCGAGTCCGAAACACAACAAAGGTTGGGGTAAAACCGAGATCGCTATAGAGATTATGTGTTAAGTGAATTAAAATTTTTAAAGGAATTAAATATAATTATGTAGAAATTATAAAACTTAATATTTAAAAAAAAAAAATTCAACATAACTTATTTTTATTTTTTAAATTCTTGTTTTCCATATAAACAAACAATTTGGACGGTGGGGGTATAATAACATCCGCATCTTGGCAGAAGAAAAATCTAGTGCGTTAGTGGAAACATGATTTTCTGGCCGACTTGAAATTAATAAGACTAAATCGCCCCTTTTTGTTCCCCCAAATGCTTCACTATCATTTTGTTTTTGTTTTTGTTTTTTAAATTTTGTTTTGTTTTATTTTTTATGTTGGATTTAGTTGACTAATACCCAATGAAAAGAGCCAGTCTCGTGATTCAAATGATTAGGCATGCCCATGATAAAAGAAAAACAAACTTGCTAAAGTTATCCAAGTTTCAAATATAATATTTATGTAATTCTTATTATATAAAGTATTATGATGACAACAATACAATTATTCCAAAATATAGTTAAGAAATGCATGCATAAATAAAAGCAGAAATATAACAATTATACTTAATGATGATTATGAAAAGATTTTAAAGTTTTATGGAGAGATTCATAATCATAAATTA
Source organism: Camellia japonica (assembly GCA_030407325.1). Lineage (NCBI taxonomy): Eukaryota > Viridiplantae > Streptophyta > Magnoliopsida > Ericales > Theaceae > Camellia > Camellia japonica. Next base: position 40,555,110 of record JAPPVO010000017.1, read on the forward strand.
TGAAAGTCGCAAAAAAAAAAAAAAAAAAAAGGAAAAAAAAAGGCACTGAATGAAAGTTGAAGATTTAGTTTTTTTTTTTCCCTTCACGGAATTAAAGTTTAAGATGTTCATGTGATTCCCATGGACAAAAAATGCAAATATTTTCAAATTAAGGAATTTGAAATTGAATTTTATAAATTATAAGAAGATTAGTTATTGAAGAATATGGAGGATTGAATATATGTAACACCTGCATCCTTTAATCCTTTGGAGAGTGTGTTTAATATCCTTATTTTTATCTTGGGAGTCTTTGAAGTTGTTGTCTATTGGTTTTGAAGGAGTACAATCCAATTTAAACTCGTTGGGTTTGTTCGTTCGCGTTTGTTCTTGTCAAAAGTTCCTTAGAAACTTAGAAATTTTGCCTTGGGGTAGACACTAGCCTTCCTAAGGGTCGACCCTTGCATGTTGTCATGTTTCTAGAAGTGTTACTGAAAAATAGGGTAGACACCAGCGTTCCTAAGGGTCGACCCTTACCTGTTGGTGAAGTTTCTGGAGGTGTCGCTGGAAAATAGGGTAGACACCAATCTGGGGAGGGTCGACCCTCTTATGTTGCAGAATTTGTGTGTTAATTGCTGGAAAATAGGGTCGACCCCCTCATGTCTAAGGGTCAACCCCCTTGCTTGTACCAGATTGCCTTTTCTACATAAAGGGTCGACCCCCCTGCCCAATGGGTCGACCCCTACGTGTTTTTTTTTTTTCTAGATTTTTGGGCTGGTTTGGGCCCTACCTTTGGGAGGTTTTGGGCCTATTATTTTATTAACCTTAGGGCTACTTTTCAACTACAATAAATAGGCTCCAAACTTGGTTTCATTTCACTTTTCTCCTCTTTCCTCTCTCTCAAACCGTGAGTTCTCCTCTCTCTCTCTAAACTCAAGTTTTTGGCACTAAGATCTCTAGATCTACTTACCTAGTGTGATCTTTTCACCATGGTCCTTTGAGGAAAAGTGTAGATCTTGTCAAGGGCATCCTTTTGGTCCAAATGGTTCGTGGTTTCGTCACCTTTGATTTTCGATTCGTCATCTCTTGGCTTCAAGAGGTAGGGGTTTCTAGTTCTCTTTCAATACCCTCGTTTATGGATAGATTTGTGGTATTTTCTTTATACAAATACAAAAGTTTATATTTTTATGCATATTGTGATAAATCACGAGATTGGGGGTTAGGGTTTGGAGAGAGTTGGGTTTATTTGTTGGGTTATGATCTTGGGTCATGAGTTTGGGTGTAGAAGTAATAGAAGGGTTGGAATAAAATGTGTTTTTGTGAAAAGCTTTAACTTCTCTTAAAAACCCTAGTTTGGTTCACGAAGATAGTTAATGGTTTTGCTTCAATTAATAGTAGAATCATGAAATTGAGGTGTTAAATTACACTTGGGGGAAAGGAAATTACTACTGGTATGATGATATGAGGCTTGTGTTAAAATGGTTGTGTTGAATCTTGTTGTGTGTTATGTGAATTGTATTGGGTTATGTTGTGTTGAGTTGGTTGAATAGTGTTGTGTGAAACTGAGTTGTGTTGGGTTGGGTTGAGTTGAGTTGAGTTGTGTTGGGTTGAATTGAGTTGTGTTGGGTTGAGTTGAGTTGTGTTGTGGTTGGTACGCGCGCGGGGGAGTTGAAAATGATTTTCAGTGCCCACGACCGTCCGTATCATAGTCAGTAAATGTGGGGGATTGTTTTAAAAATTGAAAAAAATGGTTTTTTGGTGCCCACAACCGTCCGTATAATAGCTGGAAAATGTGGGGGGTGGTTTGAATTCAAGGTGCCCAATTGCCCTGTCTAGGCTTATCGCTGGAAGAATGTGGGAAAAGTGTTTTTGGGTATCCACATAGTCTTGTCGTATTGTAGCCGGCGAAAGTGGAAAAATGATTTTTGGGTGTCCACACAGTCCTGCTGTATTGTAGCCGGCAAAAGTGGAAAAATGGATGGTTTTCGAAAATGTTTTGGGTGCCCACATTCTGCCGTATAATAGCCAGCAAATGTAGGGGATGGTTTTTAAAAGGTTGAAAACGGTTTTCGGAAAAGACATGGTTTTTGAGAAAATGATTTTTGGGAGTTTATTTCCCGCCGTATAATAGCTGGCAAAAGGTGGAATGTGCTATGAATGGGGTGCCCGCTATCCCGCCGTATCAAGTCGGCAAAAGGTGGAATGTGTTGTGACGTGTGTGTTGAGGTTGGTGATGATATATGTGACTTGTGATGAACTTGTGAAATTACCATTTGATGTGTAAACTGGTATGGAATGGAAATGCTTATGGGAATTATTTGAAAAGAATGAATAATGAAATGGTAATTGAATGAGGGGTTAGTGATAAAGAACTCACCGGATTGTTTGCATCTGTAAGGAAAAATTAAAAGTTTTGTTTTATGATTAATTGAGAAATTGAATTAAAATGATCTATTATCCTTGGAATATGTTGAATTATGATTGATAACGCACATGTGGATATAATGTAGTTGTGATATGTTGAATTATAATTGATAATGCAAGTGTGGATGTGATGTAGTTGTTAGATAAGTAGGAGTTGAGTATAGGATAACAATTATTGACTATAAAAGAGATTTGAATTTTTGTATTGAGGAGTTACAACAAATATGAATAGATGGGTGGGAATAGCACGTATGTGGGACGTTTTTCAAGTATTAAGGGAATTTGAAATTGAGGTTATGACGTTATAATAAATGTAACTAGAAAAGGAGAGAATGGGAAATAAAAGAGGAACATTTTGGAATGTGTTAATAAATACAAAATGATGTGGTTCCTTGAACATGTTTGTTTCCAAAAAGGATTTTTGGTTTTCTGATAAAAAGGATAGTTTTTGATGGTTAAAGGTTTTCCTTAAATGTTCAAATAAATTTTGAGAAAAAGGTACTCTACGTATGATGTTTTGAAATTACAAAACGTCACCTACTATATGGTATCACCCTGCATGCATGATCATTTCTATCAATAGGATGGTTATTGTTTTAGAACTATGAGATTCCTACTGGGCAATTGTGCTCACCCTTTGTTGTTTTCATTTTTTTTTACATGAAGAGAATTTAGATTGATTAGTTGAAGGATTAGGAAGTTCATGTAGATCTTGTGTGCAATCTTCTTGTATTTTGATGTTTGTAATTATTTATTTGTAACTCCGTAGTGGGAGCTTGGCATGTATTATTATTATTGTTGTATTCATCATGAGAGAGACATGTACTATTATGTTTCTATTACTCAAGGGTAATAGACCTTTTTTTTTAAAAAAAAATGGACCTAAATTTCAGGCTCTTGGTATTGTTTTCGAGTAATTAAAATTCGAGGCGTGACAACTTAGTATCAGAGCTAACCGGGGTTTGAAAACCTAGAGCTCGTGGGAAGTGGTTTTTACCACTATGGGTTGGCTTCGCTTGGTGAGGATGTTTGCATGTAGGAAATAGGAGGTGTATGACATTATGTGTTGCATTGTGTGAACATGGGTTGAGCTCCTTGGGTAGTGCTTGTGGCCGGCTAACTTGCTTTGAGATCTCATTGGAAACGCGTCTAATCAACGTGGTTTCCTGTGGGAGTTCCTTGGAGTTTCGGGACAAGTGGTTATCCTTATAGACTTGACTCTATTATGTGGTTAGTTGTTAAAAAAAAAAAAAAAAAAAAAATTGTTTATGTGTGGTGTGATTATATGTTAGGTTGCTTTCTTGTTTTGGCAGGAACAATAAGTGTCTTAGGGAAGGGTTAGAATTCGGTCAATTGATGTAGATGTTATGAGATAATAAGAGCTGTAAGGGAGTATAGTTGAGATGAGGCGAAATCTTAGGATGTGGAGAAGTGGTTTGGAAATACTCTTCAGATCCTGGGAGACGCTAGTGATCCTCAGCTAGTCACCTGAAAAGATACAAACACTCCGGTCGGGGGTGCCGGAATTAGCACTCCGACGGACAAGTCAGTTCAGACACTCAAGATAGCTTGTTTACTAAGTTAAGTGAAGTGATTCTTACATACCTTTCTAAACCTGTGGTTCTCGTATTTATACTTGCTTTTTGGGCCTCGGGGCTTGAGCCTACTTTTATCCCATTCCCCTTTTATTCATTCGGAGCTACTGACCTCCGTCTATTCGGCTTCACTAATGTATTCGGCGTCCTAGTCACGCAATACGAAGCCGAATAGTATCTTATTTATTCGGCTCCCACAATTGCCCCCCAAGCACTTCACCGACGACAGTTGGCTGGAGTGCTTGGTTTTGAATTTCGAAAAGTCAGAGCCAAAATTCGGCGGTTGGCCTTATTCTTATACGGGCATCTAAGCGCACCCCTTTCGGTTGTCGTGTCGACTTCCCGCCCCTCGCACGTGTCTATTTATTGCGATTTAAAATTTTGACGTCCTTTCAAGTATGTATTTTATGACGCTCATCGCTGGATTGCCTTTTGAATCGTCCCTGCAACTCTCTTTTCCGGTATCCTCTTCGTCCTTTGTAAGTTCTCTCCTCCCTTGCTTCAAAGACTCTGGTTTATTCCTTCCTTGGCATATTCTCATAAACTGTAGGGTATGGCGAAACATTTAAAAGACCTCCTCTCGTCAGATCGAATTGCTAGCTTTAAACGCCATTTCTCCATTCCTGATGATATCCGCCTGTCGCTTGTGACAGATGGCACTCTTGATATGGAGAGGGAGGACAAAACCACGATTGTCTTTCCTCTTTTATCAATTGCAGATGGCGGAGTCCGCTTTCCCCTTCACCCGTTTCTTAGGGCTGTGCTTCGCCATTGGGGTTTAATCCCTTCCCAACCTAATGTGAATTTCTTTAGAATCATAATGGGGGTTACAGCGCTCAACCGTCGCCTAAGAATTAACCTTGGCATTCCAGCCATCCGGCATTGTTATGCCTTGGCTAAGTCTTCTGGTCGGCACGGGCGTTTCTTCCTTAGGGCCAAGGATATCGACCATCAGCTGATTACTATGCTTTCCAGTTCTGGAAAACGAGTTGATGATGTTATGGTTGTTGTCCAGGGTAACTGGGAATTTGGCGAAGGGGAGGATCATGTCGACCCTATTCCTAGACGGAGGGGCGAGCCAGGTGGCTGATTGCCTTCTTGCTTTTATTATTTGTTCATTTTTTTTGTAAAGCCTCTTCTTTGAATTGTTACGGCTTGGCTTGTGCAGGGAGCAATTTGAAGAAAGTTCTGTCTTCAACTGACGGTGCCGTTCTTTCGGATATCAAAGTCACGCTCAAATATTTTGGCCGTCGAAGTCTTCAGAAACAAGAGAGGGCGGCCCACATTCTGCTTCGTTACGAGCCGACATATACGACCTTCTCGGCGGCGGAAAATATCCCGGTTCCGGAGGGTGAAGATTCTCTTATCGCTCTTATTTTGTCCGACTTCAAAAACTTGAGGCAGGTTGGTTTTGAAGGGTCCGATTCGGAGCGGGATGTAGCTAATGTTACCGAATCAGATCAGTCCGAAACCAAGTCTGACGAGGTATTGAATTCGGCCGATCCCCCATCCACTTCGGGCCGAGGGGATCTTTCACTTGACGGCGTTTTTCACGGCTTAGAGGATATTCCCGCCACAGACCCCGAAGACATGGCCGGGTTAAGCCTGACAAAACTTGCCAGGAAGGCGAATGCGGAGAGGTTGGCCGCGCGGCGAAGAGCGGAGGCCCTTCCGTCTGAAGCACCACCCGCCACCGAATCTCAATTCTCCATGCCTGTTAGCGAATCAGAGTCCTTGCGCGTTATTGAGGTGGAGACGGCAGAAAATCAGAATGCCGAATCTACTTTGATCGTGTAGGCCGGCCAAGGAGTTGAGGCAGAGAAACGCCCTGCCGAGTTTGAGGCCGTGATCGTTCCTTTTGTTATTCAGCCGATGATAAGAAACATGCCGGTTTCTTCTGATGCTTCGGCGCTTAAAGATCCAGAAGTCGCATTCAGCTTGGCCACGTCCGTGTCGTTGCCGTCTGACAAGGAGGCTTTCCGGGTGGAAACGGATTTGAATGCGACAGCACTAGCCGCCCAATCGGCACTTTTGGTACGTATTCGAACTTAGCTTCACTTAATCCAAATACTGTTGAAGTTATGGATTTAAATTCTTGTTTTGCAGACCGTCGGATGGATAGCCGATATGGGCCGTCGCCATCGCGACGCCGTCAAACAGATTGGCCATTTACGCGAGGAAGTTGAAGGCCAGAGGAGAAGGGCCGAGGTCGAGGCTTTGAGGGCGAACAAGGAAGCCTCAAGGGCCGACGCCGAGATGGAGAGGGCTCGTAGCGCGGATCAATTGAGATCGGATGCCGAGAAGAAGGCGGACGCGAGCGAAGATGCGCTCAAATTGGCCCAGAAGGCGATCTCCAAACTGGAGGCTGAGTTGGCTGAAATGAAGGCGGCGAAGGAAGCAGCCGACTCGGAGTCTTCCAAAGTATTCGAGGCCGGGAAAAATGCTGGACTCGCCGAGTACGTGGACCAAGTCCCCAAGTTTGAAAATCGGGGATTCAAACATGGCTGGCACAAAGCCCTTGCTGCTGCTAACGCTTCATTGATTATGCCAATTCCATATGAGCAAGTGGATGTTGAGCCATTGGAGTCTGATTCCGACTGACATAGTTTTTAGGATGTCGAATGTATTTTTACAGTTTTTAATTTAGTATTTTTCATCTGTTGCTACAGTCATAGCTTTTTGTTTAGTAACTTGAATATATAAAATTTCATGAGTTGTGCTTAATTGGCTAAGGAAAATGTTGATGAATGATATTGCTTTTGGTTATGGTTAGATCGGCTGCTTAGCTTAGGTACTTGGCCAATGAGATTAATAAATCTGCCCTTGCCTGAGCTAGGGCGCGAGCTTGGGAAGCCGAATGGGCCTGACTCGTGGGCTGGCTGAGGCACAGGTTGATCGGCGCTTGCGCTTGAAAACATGGCCGACCAGATTAATAAATCTGCCCTTGCCTGAGCCAGGGCGCGAGCTTGGGAAGCCGAATGGGCCTAACTCGTGGGCTGGCTGAGGCACAGTTGATCGGCGCTTGCGCTTGAAAACATGGCCGACCAGATTAATAAATCTGCCTTGCCTTAGCCAGGCGCGAGCTTGGGAAGCCGAATGGGCCTAACTCGTGGGCTGGCTGAGGCACAGGTTGATCGGCGCTTGCGCTTGAAAACATGGCCGACCAGATTAATAAATCTGCCCTTGCCTGAGCCAGGGCGCGAGCTTGGGAAGCCGAATGGGCCTAACTCGTGGGCTGGCTGAGGCACAGGTTGATCGGCGCTTGCGCTTGAAAACATGGCCGACCAGATTAATAAATCTGCCCTTGCCTGAGCCGGGGCGCGAGCTTGGGAAGCCGAATGGGCCTGACTCGTGGGCTGGTTGAGGAACAAGTTGATCGGCGCTTGCGCTTGAAAACATGGCCGACCAGATTAATAAATATGCCCTTGCCTGAGTCGGGGCGCTAGCTTGGGAAGCCGAATAGGCCTAACTCGTGGGCTGGCTGAGGCACAGGTTGATCGGCGCTTGCGCTTGAAAACATGGCCGACCAGATTAATAAATCTGCCCTTGCCTGAGCCAGGCGCGAGCTTGGGAAGCCGAATGGGCCTAACTCGTGGGCTGGCTGAGGCACAGGTTGATCGGCGCTTGCGCTTGAAAACATGGCCGACCAGATTAATAAATCTGCCCTTGCCTAGCCAGGGCGCGAGCTTGGGAAGCCGAATGGGCCTGACTCGTGGGCTGGCTGAGGCACAGGTTGATCGGCGCTTGCGCTTGAAAACATGGCCGACCAGATTAATAAATCTGCCCTTGCCTTAGCCAGGGCGCGAGCTTGGGAAGCCGAATGGGCCTAACTCGTGGGCTAGACAATTGTCATCCGACTGTTGACGTTTGGGATTACTGACGTTGCCTCGGAGAGCTGCAAACATTGAAGGATAAATGGGGCGGGTGCACGCCAGAGGCCCTACTTATTTCCATTCAGGCAACTTGGGAGGGACGAAGATCGACTGAATCAGACGCCGCAATGAGTCGTAGTAGCGAGCCTACGCGTACGGGAAGAAGGACGTCCAAGGATCGGGAAACACAGCAGCCCCTTAGTCATCGAAGCAGATCGCCCCGAAAGGACAGGCAACAACGGGGAAATTCTCCGCGCCCGCGACCGAAAATTGAGCTTGATGCGACGCCACGACCGTTGAGTTTTGCGGTTTCTGTGAGGAATAGACCAATGACGGAGGCGGATTCTATCATTAAAGACCCAGATGTGGCAGTCGAGTTCGCTCGACAGATATTCCCGCCGGAAGTCCAACAATCGATGGTCGGACGTCGAGATTTCGAAGTATTTCGAGACGGCATACATGGGGCCGTGAAAGGACTATATACTGCTTACGAAGTCGGCATGCGTCTGCGGGAAGCGCGACGTGAGAGCGAGAAAAAGGACGAAAGGAATCGCAGTCTGGAGATTCGCGCGGAAAAGGCTGAGCGTGAGCTTCGGGAGCTGAAGAATGTTCAAAAGCGCGTCGGTGGCGGCCGGTCAATCTAAATTGGTTGTTGCGGAGAGAGTAACCCAACGGACCTCGGGTTATGAAAAGGGGTTTCAGGACGGCCTGAAGGTCGGGATAGAGAAGACCAAACAGGACCTTGCCGAGGAGGTCTGTCGATGTGAAAATCGTGGATTCAAGCACGGCTGGATCAAGGCCCTTCAAACCGAGGAAGCTCTCGAAGCCGTGGGCATTGATTCGGCCTCGCCCCTGTATCATCGCCACTACTTTCCTTATTCCGATTTCGAAATTGAGAAGAGCGACGATGAGGGTGCCGAATGAATAGACTTCGCGCCGAATAAATAGAATTTCTTTTATTTTCAACGTTTGTATTTGGTCTTGAAATGTTATGTGCTTAATTAATCGTATTATTTCAACTTACTGGCAAGTTTTGTGTTGTCGTGGCGTAAATGTTTAGACATGCATTGGCCGGCTTGAATTAAGAACGATTCTCAGTGAATATTTATTCGGCCAATGAAGTGGTCCGAATGCATCTCTCAAAAAGGCCAATCGTGATATCCACGAAGGGCGCTCCGAATCCGGAGTCTTAATCGGCCCTAAGGTGTCATGCACCAAAAGGGGCTCCGAATCCGGAGGCTTTATTTTGGCCAATCGTGATATCCACGAAGGGCGCTCCGAATCCGGAGTCTTAATCGGCCCTAAGGTGTCATGCACCAAAAGGGGCTCCGAATCCGGAGGCTTTATTTTGGCCAATCGTGATATCCACGAAGGGCGCTCCGAATCCGGAGTCTTAATCGGCCCTAAGGTGTCATGCACAAAAAGGGGCTCCGAATCCGGAGACTTTATTTTGGCCAATCGTGATATCCACGAAGGGCGCTCCGAATCCGGAGTCTTAATCGGCCCTAAGGTGTCATGCACCAAAAGGGGGCTCCGAATCCGGAGACTTTATTTTGGCCAATCGTGATATCCACGAAGGGCGCTCCGAATCCGGAGTCTTAATCGGCCCTAAGGTGTCATGCACCAAAAGGGGCTCCGAATCCGGAGACTTTATTTTGGCCAATCGTGATATCCACGAAGGGCGCTCCGAATCCGGAGTCTTAATCGGCCCTAAGGTGTCATGCACCAAAAGGGGCTCCGAATCCGGAGACTTTATTTTGGCCAATCGTGATATCCACGAAGGGCGCTCCGAATCCGGAGTCTTAATCGGCCCTAAGGTGTCATGCACCAAAAGGGGCTCCGAATCCGGAGACTTTATTTTGGCCTTAGAAGGCTTGAGAAAACGAGAAACTTTGTATTGCAACGGTGGAATATGTACAAGTATCAAGCCCACAAGTCGGGTCAATGATAGAATTTACGTAAATGTGTTGAATTCCAAGGCCGTGGCAGGCTTCTTCCTGACATGTCTGAGAGCCGATATGCCCCTGTTCCTGCGATGGATTCTATCTGATAGGGGCCGTCCCAGTTTGGACCCAATTTTCCATCGGCCGGTCTCCGGTCGGCTGGAAGTACCTTCTTTAGGACAAGCTCTCCTGGCGTGTATCGGCGCAACTGAACTCGCTGATTATACGACTTGGCGAGTTGCTGCTGATACCGTGCCATGGATGCCAGGGCGCGGTCTCTTCGTTCTTTGATTAGAATTAGATCTAGGGTAAGCATCATGTCGTTTTGGCCCATATCAAAAACTTGCGATTTCAGAGTTGGGAGGCTGATTTTCAGGGGTAAGATTGCTTGGGTTCCAAAGCATAGAGCAAACGGCGTTTCTCCAGTGGATCTCCTCGGCGTAGTATGATGAGCCCACAATACACTCGGCAATTCTTCGACCCATTTGCCTTTAGCTTTTTCCAGCCTCTTTTTGATGCTGTCCAAGATGGATTTGTTAGAGGCTTCGGCTTGACCATTGCTTTGGGGGTAGGCCGATGTCGAGAAGTAAGGCCGAATGCCATATTTGCTGCATAACTCTCGATATACGCCACAATCAAACTGGGTGCCATTGTCTGAGATTAGAGCTCTCGGAATGCCGAATCGTGTTATGATGTTTCTCCATACAAAGCGTTTAATGTCGGCATCTCGTATATGTGTTAAAGCCTCCGCTTCGACCCATTTTGTGAAATAGTCTGTCGCGACGATTAAGAATCGCTTGTTCCCTGGGGCCCTGGGCAATGGTCCTACGATATCAAGTCCCCACTGAGCAAACGGCCAGGGGCTGGTGATAGAGTTCAACTCTTCGGCAGGCAGATGGGTTAATGGGGAGAACTTTTGGCACTGTTCGCATTTTTTTACATAACTCTCCGCGTCAGCTCTCATTGTCGGCCAATAATATCCCTGCGTTATAGCTCGATGGGCCAGGGAGCGTCCGCCAGAATGGGCACCGCAACTGCCCTCATGTATCTCTGTCAGAAGCTCCTCCACTTTGTCGGGGTGCACGCATTCCAAATATGGACCAGAGAGGGACTTTTTGTAAAGCCCTCCTTGCGGATCCAGATAGTATCGCAGGGCTTTATTTCGCAGCTTGTGTGCTTCTTTTTTGTCCTCTGGGAGTTGTTCAGAAGAGAGGAATGCAGCAATGGGGTCCATCCAGCTTGGTGCGGATTCTATAACATTGACATGGATTTCCTCCGAAGGGCCAATACTCGGCTCCGGGACGAAACCTACTTCGATGGTCCGTTTGATCTCAGAATTGATGGCGGAGGCTAGGCACGCCAAGGCATCCGCGTGTGTGTTCTGGTCGCGTGTTATTTGGTTCAGTTCGTGATGGTCAAATTTTGCCAGCAAGGAATTGGCCGTTTTCATGTAGGCCGCCATACGGTCGTTTCTTGCCGCGTACTCCCCCTTTAGCTGATTGATTACCAATTTTGAATCACAAAACACAAGCAGACGCCGCGCGCCGAGAAGGTGCGCATTCCGCAGACCGGCTAGAAGGGCTTCGTACTCGGCTTCGTTATTTGATGCTTCGAAGCCAAGCTTGACGGCCTGCTCAATTACTGCGCCGTCTGGAGACATGATTACAACTCCGGCGCCACTGCCCCTTTGGTTAGATGATCCATCACAGTATAATTGCCAAATATCCCCGACATAAATTCTCCAGTTCGGCTTTGGTAGAACTTCAGCCTTTGGTCGAACTTCATCAGGTTTGAGGTTGGCAAGCTCGCCGGTGAATTCGGCAACAAAGTCGGCCAACACCTGCCCCTTGATTGCAGTTTTAGGTAAAAACGAATGTCGTATTGGCCGAGTTCAAGAGCCCATTTTGAAACACGTCCTGATGCTTCTGCACTCCGTAGTACTGATCGGAGGGGATAATCTGTTAGCACCCCAATGCTATGTCCCTGGAAGTAATGCATCAGTTTTCTTGCCGCCATGACTAGGGCTAAGATGAGTTTTTCCAGCGGAAGGTAGCGTGTCTCGGCGTCAACCATTGCCTTGCTCACATAATACACTGGCCGTTGCTCCCCCTCCTCCTCTTTTAACAGTACGGCGCTGACGGCCCTATCGGAAACTGCCAGATATAGGATGAGCGGGTCACCAGCGGCGGGTGTTGTCAAGAGAGGTACTGAGCGGAGGTAGGTTTTGAGTCCGTTGAAGGCTGATTCGCATTCGGCGGACCATTCAAAAGCCTTACCCTGCCGTAGTGTCTGAAAGAATTGTCGGCAGCGATCTGTAGACCGGCTGATGAACCTGTTGAGTGCAGCGGCCATCCCCATCAACTTTTGGACTTCTTTTACTGAACGGGGGGAGCCGAGTTCCAAGATTGCTGTGACTTGCCTCGGGTTGGCTTCGATTCCTCGGTGATTGACGATGTAACCCAGGAATTTGCCAGAGCCGATTCCGAACGCACACTTGGAAGCGTTCAGTTTCATTCTGTATTTGCGTAAGATGCTGAATGTCTTTTCTAGATCGGCTATATGATTCTGTTCTTCTTTGGACTTGACCACCATATCGTCGATGTATACTTCCATAGTGTGGCCGAGTTGCTCTTTGAACATGGCGGTGACCAATCTTTGGTAGGTTGCCCCTGCATTCTTCAGCCCAAAGGGCATAACTTTGTAGCAATAGGTTCCTCTTGGGGTGAGGAAGGCAGTTTTGTCCTGGTCATCTGGATGCATGGCGATTTGATGGTAGCCTCTGTAAGCATCGAGGAAGCTCATGCGTTGATGACGTGCCGTCGCATCGACGAGCTGGTCGATTCTAGGTAGAGGAAAACAGTCTTTGGGGCAAGCTTTGTTCAGATCCGTGAAGTCGACGCACACTCGCCAAGTCCCATTTTTCTTCTTCACCACCACTGTATTGGAGAGCCACGTAGGGTAAGTGACTTCTCTAATTGCCCCGGCGTCAAGCAGTCTGTCTACCTCCTCAACAACGGCGGCAGTGTGCTCCGCGGCTGACCGTCGGCCTTTCTGAATGATCGGCTTACATTTCGGATCGACATTCAGATGGTGCTGTGAAACTGACGGGTCTATTCCCGGCATTTCGTACGGAGTCCACGCAAAGACGTCAAGGTTGTTGAGCAAGAAAGAATCAGCTGCTGCCTGTCGGCCTGATTCAGAGAGGCGCCGATCATGAAGAACTTTTCTGGGCTTCCATCAATGTCAACTCGGTCTAAATCTTCCGTGGCCTTCTCATTTGGATACCGCCCAACGTCATCCAGGATCTCCCGATTTGGCACCTCAATGGAGTTTACTTGCAGTTCCTTTGGCGTTCTGGCGGCAAGGAGATAACATGCTTGTGCCGATTTCTGGGATCCGCGGATTTGCTCAATGCCGTGTTCTGTTGGAAAACGTAGCAGTTGATGATAGGTGCTTGGGACGGCCTGCAATGTATGCAACCACGATCGCCCCATGATGAGATTGTACGGCGATGGCAGCCTGACGACCAAGAATTCCACGTCCACCGTTCTGGAACCTGCTCGAACGGGTAAGCTGATCTTTCCCAATGGGTACTCTGGAGTGGCATTGAAGCCGAATAGTGGATAAGGAGCCGGAGTCAGGTCTGACTCGTTGAATCCGAGTTTGGTGAAGGTTTTATAATACATAACCTCCGAGGTACTGCCCTGGTCGATAAGAACGCGTTCGACGGTGAACCGGTTTACGCGCAGCTCAACAACCAACGGATCGATGTGAGGGAGTGTTACACCGATCAAATCAGAATCGTCGAAGGTGATACTTGGCGTTTCTCGGGCCGCTTTGCTGGCGTGAGTTGCTGTTGGGGGCCTGGATGTGATTGGATCGCATGCACGGCCGGGGCTGCTGGCAGGCTGTATATCATGTGGACGGTGTCAAGCGGAAATGCATCCTTCGGAGGGCAGGTGTTTCGACCACACTCTTCCGGACGCATTGGTGGAGACGTTCGTCCTTTGCCAACTCCTCAAGATGATCTGTTGAGGCAAAGCGGCCGTCAGTTTCTTGCTGTCGGGCCCGAGATTGTCGATCATCTGCCCTCGGGGGTCGCTCAAAAGCCTGGCGCACCGTTTGTTTGGATTTTGCTATTTCCGAGGCCAGATCGCGACGAAGGCGTTCGTTCTCAGCGATGATGTTGTCCAACCTCTGTTTGGTTTGCCTGGCTTGTGCCATGGTCGCTTGTATTGTCTTTTGCGTTCGGTTTGAAGATGAGCAGAGGTCCGAGGCAAGTCTTGCTGCGATGGTTTTTGGTCCAAGCGAGTTTGCGGGAATGAGGTCACCTCTCTGTGCGGTCTTGTCAGTGGCTACCGGAGGATCTTCAGTCACGCCTGCCATGGATGTATTTGAGTATTCCCACAGACGGCGCCAATTGTGGAGAAGTGGTTTGGAAATACTCTTCAAATCCTGGGAGACGCTAGTGATCCTCAGCTAGTCACCTGAAAAGATACAAACACTCCGGTCGGGGGTGCCGGAATTAGCACTCCGACGGACAAGTTAGTTCAGACACTCAAGATAGCTTGTTTACTAAGTTAAGTGAAGTGATTCTTACATACCTTTCTAAATCTGTGGTTCTTGTATTTATACTTGCTTTTGGGCCTCGGGGCCTGAGCCTACTTTTATCCCATTCCCTTTTATTCATTCGGAGCTACTGACCTCCGTCTATTCGACTTTCCTAACGTATTCAGCGTCCTAGTCACGCAATATGAAGTCGAATAGTATCTAATTTCTGGGGTACGCATCTTCCGACTCTTCTACTTATTCAGCTCCCACAAGATGGTATAAGGTTAGTTTGAGTTATGCAGAATATTGTGAAAGGTTTGGAAAGGGAGTGTAAGAATTGTGTTTCTTAATGATGAGGGTGAGAAAGGGGGCTTGTGGTATTTAAGTGTTGAAGTGACATGATTAAGGCTTGTATAGAGTCCATGAGTATGAAGAAAACTTGACAGTAAATGCTAGAAGTGGTTCTTGAGGAGGAATGTGGGTTATAATTTTTGTAATGGATGTTGTACGGGTAATGATTGTTTAGTGTGATTTGGAATTGGTGTTGCCATATCGGCACAAGAGTGATGGGATTGTTAGGAATAGTACTAGTGCAACGTGTACCTGAGGAGTATGGTGAAATTCTAAAAGTATGGGGAATGGTGTGTGGAGCTCCATCTTGGAGTATTTGATTTAGGACAACTTGTGGATGTTTGAGCGTCAAATTTAAGTTCTATTGAATGGTTAACCGAATTGGTTGATATGGGAGTTTGGGTGACATATAGTCACTTTGGATTGCTTAGGTATGAGTGGAGTAACAAGTTTGAAAAGTGTTTTGGAAGGGTTTCGTGAGTGTGGAGTATCCCATATGTAATGGCGAGGCTTGGATGAGGCTTGTTTCAAGTGGATGGAAATTCCTCGGGTTGAGAGTGAAACATAAAAAATTTCTTGGTCTAGTCCGCATGTGAATGAAAAGTAATAACGATGGGTATGAATTGTGAGATGTGAAAAGGTGTGTGCTGAATCCCAGATAGGGACAATTGGTGTTGGTTAGTATGTCAATGTTTGAATTGTGAGAGTAGAAAATTGTTGAATTGGATTAAGTCGCGTAGAAAAGATGAACCCTTGTAGCCACTTCCTTTGATGGGACGTAAGGATTGATTTGGGTTAGTTTGGTCTGCTTTGGTTTGATTTGCGATGAGTTTTAAATGAAGGCTATTTGAGGTGAATTGACATTTAGTTAATTTGGGAATTGTTATGGTTCAGATAAATGGTGGTATGGTCAAATAGTGCTTTAAGTGGTATTAGTAGACATGGATTTTGTTTGTGTATGTATGTGGTTGATGTGAAATTGTGAAATTACCTTAATGGAATTAAGGTGTTTGAATGTAAAACTTTGTGAGTGCACTGGTATTAATGGGTATTAGTGATTATTTGTGCTGATGTTTGAAATGGGTGAGAACTCCCAAATTTTGGGGAGTCGTATATGTTTTATTACCCCTCGGATGTATCAGATTGTTTTCTTTGTTGTTATTACGAATGTGTATGGTAAAGGTGTTGTGAAGTCATCGGATGGGTGACGAAAAATTATTGGGTGATGGTTGAAACTCACCTGGTAAATGTTGAGAATAATTTGGCAAATGAACGTTTCGTTTCTTTGTGTTGTGACATAGGATGGCACGGTTGACTAAATGCTAAGGGTTTAGTCAAAATTGTGTTAATGAATAGCTTGTTGATTGAGCGGAAGCTAAATGTTGATTGACAGTAAATGTAATTGTTATGAAAATTTTAGATTTGCAAATGTACTTTGATGGTAAATAATGTAAGATGGGACACCATTTGAGAAACAAAATTTTATATATATACATATAAATGTAAACGGTTTTTATTGTCTTATCTTTGTATGACGGGCTGTATAAATAATTGGAAATGTTGCTAAGCTTGGTGCGAATTGGGATTGTTGCGATGGACCATACATTGTGGTGTGCCACTGGCTTTTGTTAATGTCAGCTGAACTTTTGGTTTAATGGCGGTTTTCTTTTTCTTCCAGATTGGGTATTGGTTGTTCGGTGGTAGTGGTGTGCGTTGTTGCCGGTTGAGGAGTTGTTGATTTTCCTTGGATGTACTAGTAATTGACGTTATTCCATGTCTCGTGGACTCCAATAAGTATGTTGGTTGAAAGAGTGATCATGATCTCTTCCTTGTAATTCTTCTTGTTTGGGTGTCCTCGGGCGTCGCGATATTGAATTCGAATCTGGAAGTCTATCCCAAGTGTGGAACTAATTGTAAGTTAGAGGTTGTGTTTCCTATTGGGTTCAAACTACCTTTCGTTTGTCCTTCTTCTATTTCGGGGATGAAATTTCCTAAGGTGGGGAGTTTGTAACACCCGCATCCTTTAATCCTTTGGAGAATGTGTTTAATATCCTTATTTTTATCTTGGGAGTCTTTGGAGTTGTTGTCTATTGGTTTTGAAGGAGTACAATCCGATTTAAACTCGTTGGGTTTGTTCGTTCACGTTTGTTCTTGTCAAAAGTTCCTTGGAAACTTAGAAATTTTGCCTTGGGGTAGACACTAGCCTTCCTAAAGGTCGACCCTTGCATGTTGTCATGTTTCTGGAAGTGTTGCTGGAAAATAGGGTAGACACAAGCGTTCCTAAGGGTCAACCCTTACCTGTTGGTGAAGTTTCTGGAGGTGTCGTTGGAAAATAGGGTCGACACCAGTCTGGGGAGGGTCGACCCTCTTATGTTGCAGAATTTGTGTGTTAGTTGCTGGAAAATAGGGTCGACCCCCTCCTGTCTAAGGTCGACCCCCTTGCTTGTACCAGATTGCCTTTTCTACATAAAAGGGTCGACCCCCCTGCCCAAAGGGTCGACCCCTGCGTGTATTTTTCAGATTTTTGGGCTGGTTTGGGCCCTACCTTTGGGGGGTTTTAGGCCTATTATTTTATTGACCTTAGGGCTACTTTTCTACTACTATAAATAGGCTCTAAACATGGTTTCATTTCATTTTCCCCCTCTTTCCTCTCTCTTAAACCGTGAGTTCTCCTCTCTCTCTCTCTAAACTTAAGTTTTTGCCATTAAGATCTCTAGATCTACTCACCTAGAGTGATCTTTTCACCATGGTCCTTTGAGAAAAAGTGTAGATCTCGTCAAGGGCATCCTTTTGGTCCAAATGGTTCGTGGTTTCATCGCCTTTGATTTTTGGGTCGTCATCTCTTGGCTTCAAGAGGTAGGGGTTTCTAGTTCTCTTTCAATACCCTCGTTTATGGATAGATTTGTGGTATTTTCTTTATACAAATTCAAACGTTTATATTTTTATGCATATTGTGATAAATCACGAGATTGGGGGTTAGGGTTTGAAGAGAGTTGGGTTTATTTGTTGGGTTATGATCTTGGGTCATGAGTTTGGGTGTAGAAGTAATAGAAGGGTTGGAATAAAATGTATTTTTGTGAAAAGCTTTAACTTCTCTTAAAAACCCTAGTTTGGCTCATGGAGATGGTTAATGGTTTTGCTTCAATTAATAGTAGAATCATGAAATTGAGGTGTTAAATTATACATGTACAAGTTTAATTGAAATTTTAAAGAATTTGAGAAATGTATGTAAAAGTTGCGATGGAACTCATAATGTTGATGTCTTAAATTATGTTATAATGTGAACCAAGCTTGGGGAAAAGGAAATTACTGCTGGTATGGATGATATGAGCCTTGTGTGGAATTGAGTTGTGTTGGGTTGGGTTGAGTTGAGTTGGGTTGGGTTGAATTGAGTTGTGGTTGGTACCCGCGCGGGGGAGTTGAAAAATGATTTTCGATGCCCACGACCGTCCGTATCATAGTCGGTAAATGTGGGGGATTGTTTTAAAAATTGAAAAAAATGATTTTTCAATGCCCACAATTGTTCGTATAATAGCTGGCAAATGTGGGGGGTGGGTTGAATTCAAGGTGCCCAATTGCCCTGTCTAGGCTTATCGCTGGACAAATGTGGGAAAAGTGTTTTTGGGTGTCCACATAGTCCTGCCGTATTGTAGCCGGCGCAAGTGGAAAAATGATTTTTGGATGTCCACACAGTCCCGCTATATTGTAGCCGGCAAAAGTGAAAAGACGGATGGTTTTCGAAAATGTTTTGAGTGCCCACATCCTGCCGTATAATAGTCGGCAAATGTGGGGGATAGTTTTTAAAAGGTTGAAAACGGTTTTCAGAAAAGACATGGTTTTTGAGAAAATGATTTTTTGGAGTTCACTTCCCGCCGTATAATAGCCGGCAAAAGGTGGAATGTGCTATGAATGGGGTGCCCGCTATCCCGCCGTATCAAGTCGGCAAAAGGTGGAATGTGTTGTGACGTATGTGTTGAGGTTGGTGATGATATATGTGACTTGTGATGAACTTGTCAAATTACCATTTGATGTGTAAACTGGTATGGAATGGAAATGCTTGTGGGAATTATTTGAAAAGAATGAATAATGAAATGATAATTGGATGAGGGGTTAGTGATAAAGAACTCATCGGATTGTTTGCATCTATAAGGAAAAATTAAAAGTTTTGTTTTATGATTAATTGAGAAATTGAATTAAAAGAATCTATTATCCTTGGGATATGTTGAATTATGATTGATAATGCACATGTGGATATAATGTAGTTGTGATATGTTGAATTATAACTGATAATGCAAGTATGAATGTGATGTAGTTGTTAGATAAGTAAGAGTTGAGTATAGAATAACAATTATTGACTATAAAAGAGATTTGGATTTTTGTATTGAGGAGTTACAACAAATATGAATAGATGGGTGGGAATAGCACGTATGTGAGATGTTTTTGAAGTATTAAGGGAATTTGAACTTGAGGTTATGACGTTATAATAAATGTAACTAGAAAATGAGAGAATGGGAAATAAAAGAGGAATATTTTGGAATGTGTTAATAAATACAAAATGATGTGGTTCCTTGAACATGTTTGTTTCCAAAAAGGATTTTTGGTTTTTTGATAAAAAGGTTAGTTTTTTTATGGTTAAAGGTTTTCCTTAAATGTTCAAATAAATTTTGAGAAAAAGGTACTCTACGTATGATGTTTTGAAATTATAAAACGTCACCTACTATATGGTATCACCCTGCATGCATGATCATTTCTATCAATAGGATGGTTATTGTTTTAGAACTATGTGATTCCTACTGGATAATTGTGCTCACCCCTTGTTGTTTTCATTTTTTTTTACAGGAAGAGAATTCGGATTGATTGGTTGAAAGATTAGGAAGATCATGTAGATCTTGTGTACAATCTCCTTGTATTTTGATGTTTGTAAGTATTTATTTGTAACTCCATAGTGGGAGCTTGGCATGTATTATTATTATTGTTGTATTCATCATGAGAGAGACATGTACTATTATGTTTCTATTACTCAAGGGTAGTAGATCTTTAAAAAAAAAAAATGGACCTAAATTTCAGGCTCTTGGTAATGTTTTCGAGTAATTAAAATTCGGGACGTGACAATATATATATATTTTTTTAATTAATTTTGTTAAGATTTTTGTTCAAATAGAAATTCATTACGCAAGTGTGAAGCAAGTGATATAACGTTACTCGGCATATGGTATCACTAATCAATATAATTTTCATGCACTATTCAAATGTAAATTCTTGTTTCAAAACAATTTTATTGAACTTTTATTTATTTATTTTATTTTTTATTGAACTGCTGTGGACTCGCCTTTTTCCATGCCCCTGCCTTTCGGAAAGGGTTTGAAAAGAAGGCCTCATAGTTCGAACTCTACTTGTGGTTCAAAATCTAGTCTCACAAGTGCAATGTGAAACTGATAAACACCAAAGAGTCCAAATCCGGCAAATCGTTTTGGAAAATTAGATTTTAAGTCAAATAATGCCAAATGCACTGCTTTGCCAGATACAGAGTTGCCACCTAAATATTTTGTTTTGGGGTAATTTAGGAAACCCTGACTTGTGCCAAAGGCCACGTGTTCGTCATCACCAAAGTTGCCTTGGCTCGGGAACTTAGGTACGAGAGAGGAAGGTCCTGAAATGAGCACCCCTGCTCGCTTGATCAAAGGATCGGCCTCTACTAATCATGATATGTTCTTTTATAAACATTATGTGTTCTTCCAGTTATTAAACTAGCATTACTACGTGACGCACACAATCAAGTATAGACTAGTCGCAAGGCTTAAAACAATTCAACTCATGATTGTTTTGTGAAAATGGTTTGAATTTGCCATTCTCAAGTGGGCTTAAAGATGCGGTTTTGCCACCAAACATAGCGGGCTTAAAACATGATTTGCCACTTCGCAAAGTGGGCTTAAAACTCACATTCGTTGAATTGTTCCAATTTAACCAACAAGCCTTCAACCACAGACATTCATACATAGCATTTAAGCACATAGCCTCATGGCAAGCATGTGAAAACATGGCAACAATCACACTCATGCAAGCATGCTAAAACGTAAAACTTACCGAGTACTCCAAGCCAAAACAAAAACTAGTTAGAAAGATGCATGATCCTAACTATACAAGGTGCCTAATGCAACACATGTGATAATGCAATTAATAGGCTCAGCTACTAATATGGCATATGATTTGTAACACTTTGATAGCATGCTTCGAATCACGTATTCAAAGAAATGTTGAAATTGCAATGCAGTTTGAATGATGTACCGAGCCTCGGTGCTCAAGACAAATGAATAGATGCAAACATGCGAGCATAAGGTATGCTAATCGAAAATATTCTTAATCTAACCATCGAAAGCGGTTAAATAAAAAGGAAAAAGACGCAGGGTTGGAAGACATGTACACACACACGCACACTTATTACAACACTATGCCCTCGTGAAGGACGGTCCAAATGAATAAGAGCTAAGCTAATCTAAGCTAAACTAATTAAACTAATCTAATTAAACTAATTATTACAAATCAAATGAATAACTAGCAAACTAATTACTAATTATTACAACACTTTAATTAATTCGCAATTAATTAATTCAAACAAATTCACACTAACTAATCATGCAAGGCACTAAACTATGCTGCCACTGCTCCGCCTCGGGAAGTGGAAGATGCATGCACTCGGCTTTTGCCCCGAAAAGCCACCGTTTTGCTTTTGAGAGGCTCTGTTTGCAGGGTTGACCATACTCTAGAATCTTTCTGCTCCACCTTACCAAAAACTTGCTGAGGATTGCACCTGTGGCTTGCCAGCCATGGAAGGATGTTGTCGGCCATCTGCCGGCCAAAAGTGTGCCTTGCCGGCCAAGAATGAGGCACTGTCAGCCATTGGTGAGGCACTGCCAGCCATTGGTGCTCTAAGTCACCACACTGTAATGGAGCATAACCAGAGGAAATTGAAGGTTTTTCCAGTGGTTTGTTTGTACTATGCCTCTCCTTATCATCTCAAATCCTCAAAGGAGTGGCACACTTGGATCCAAAACCACCAACCAAGCATCTTCGATGCATGATGGTCAAAGAACCAAGGAGTACAATTTCATTGTATGCAAAAACAAGACCAAGACCACCATCTTATCATGTGTGATCAAAGGCAATGGAGACCAAGGAGATTGGCTCACTTCATCACTTTGAGTATGAAATGCTCCAATCTTTCTTGTGTTCAATATAACGTCCGATTGAACACATGCAATGCAACACAACATGCGTATCTTGCTCAAGTTTTACTTGTCACTTTTGTTTACTCATTTTAAGTTACCAACTTATTCTTTAATTGATTTAGTCCAATGGTGAGAGTCCTCTAAAGAGAAAGAAGCGTCAACCAAAGGATGATGTAAGGCAAGAGAGAGTTCATGCCGTTGGTTAGTAAAAACCCTCAAAAGAGGATTAAAACCATTATGCACAAACTCTATCTCAAGCTTAAAAGATCCCAAGCTTGAAACAACTCTCAAAAGCAATTTAAAGAGTGAAACAAATGAGAACATGACAGAGCTATATAGCTGAAATTACATGCAAAATGACACCGTAACATGCAACCAACTCATACAAGTCATGTTTAAAGGCCTAAAACAATGAGCTAGTGAAGGAATTAACCCTACAACTATGCAATACAAGCCTCAACTGATACAACCAACCCAAAACAGAGCCAAAACAGGTCAAAATAGAGGCAAAAACATGCTGGACTGGAGCTACAAATTGCTAGAAAAACATGCTAACATGTAAAGCTATCTAGGCATGCAAACAAGATGCAAGGAGAGGAGGCTAACCCCTCTAATTTTGGACTTCAAAACGTGTTTTTAGCCACTGAAATGGCCCTGAAAATCAGTGTTTAAAAGCTCTGAAAAAGATGATGCAAGGGTGGGAAACACAAGGGCAAAGGCCTCCAAAACAAGGTACAAAGAAAGGTTATCAACCCGTCAACCTTTCATGGCATTTAGACCCAAGCTTCATCCCAAAAACACAGAGTTTTTATAGCCCAAAATTAGTTGAAAGACATGCTAGAATGAAGACAAAACTAGCTAAGACAATAAGCTAATACATAGAGCTTTTGAACTAGTAAACAAGCATGAAGAGGGGCGGCTAGCCCCTCTATTTTTGGGACCTCAAAACAACATTTTTAGCCTCTAAAAACCTCTAAAAATCAGTGGTAAAAAGGCCCAAAAAGTTTGATTTGAAAGTGATGAAAAATGGTACAAAAGCTTTAACAAGCAAAGGAGCAAGAAGGGTGGACAACCCCTTAACTCAAAATAGCCTCAAATCACCATTTTTAGGTCATAAAAACAGTGGTTTTTTCAGTTCAAAACCACCCCAAAAACAGCACAAAAAGATGGCAAAAACAAGTATGAAAAACAAGCTTAAAGGGTAAAGGTTACACCTCTTGAAGGGAAGAGTGATTCTAGGCCACAATCCAAGCCAAAACCCACTTAAGGAGTTCCAAGATAGCTTTAAGCAACTTCAGCCCAAAGATAAACCACTTTGGTTAAGGATTGATAGGTTAAAGTTTGATGTATGCAAGCTTCTAAGCACAAAAGCTCCGGAGAGAGGGAAATCTAGAGAGAGGAGTGTAGAGAGAGAGGCTCCAAAAGTTCTTCCAACCTATAAAACAATAGAGAAGGCGCTCTATATATAGAAAAACAAGAGCTCAAGTAAAAAATATCCCAAAATGGGCAGCTGGAACAGCTGGAAGACAAATATCTGCAGAAATCTGACTTTTTGCACCAATGGCCGGCAATGGATCATTGATGGCCGGCACAGGTGCATTCTTAATCGAAAAGGATCACTCCTGGATGGTAGGTGGCCAAAAAAGGCCATTCATGGCCGGCACATGGCCTGAAAAGCCCATCTATGGCCAGCAACCTCTACCTCTGGTTGGCCAGAAAAATCTACTTTTTGGACCCAACTTCAAATGGGCATATCGCCTTCATTTGGACTCCTTTGCAGGTCATTATTTAGCCTAAATTGAAGCCCTGGAAGTCTTCGTTCTAAATGGTGGCAGCCTCATATCAAAATTACAGCTGTGCAAAAAGATATGCCTCTTTTAGTGAAGACTGCTCAATTTCAGTCATACCCGGATTCATATCGAACTTCTCCTCAACTAGGTTTCTTCTCTCCTCTCCCATTTTCTTCAAATCCAAACCCCTAAATAATGTGTTTTGAAGATTTTTTCAAAAATTTCACCTCTCTTCCATTTATTTCCACTTTGTCTTTGTTCATTTTACCGAAAAGCGCAACATTTAACGAAATGCGAGCCTCGGAACATCGTAGAATCATTTTTCAAAAATATTTTGAAAGAGAGGGTTTTAAGGTCTAAAAAACATTTTAGTCAAAAGGCTTTGGTCCAAAAAGGGGTGTGAGGTTGGGACTTGAAGCTCCTCTTGCTGAACAAATCGAACCTTTGCACTGCACAACTTTCATCACCAAGTAAACAATCAGTGGCGCCCAAGTCTTAAGGGCGGTCAAAAATAGGGTTTCTACAGTTGCCCCTCTTTAACAGAGCTCAGAGTCATGAAATGATGTGAGTGAATGTCAAAACCCAGAGATGACCCATTTTTGACAAGGTCGAAGACTTGGACAAACAAATAAAATGAAGATGCAGAAACAAATGGTTGCGCCCGCGGGCTGCCTACGTATCCCTTTGTAGGGAATCAAACCAGCATAGTTCAGGGGCAGAATGCAAAATGATACATAATATAAAAAAATAGTGAAAATAATATACAATGCAATGCAATAATATGATCAAACCACGAGCGGTGCTAAACCCCACAAATACCATAAAGGGATGGAGATGCAACATCAAACTACGTTTAACATAGAAAAGGTTCCGAAACCCTTAAACCACAATTCTCTTAGTGGAATAGGCGTGTGCACATGCAGAACTGTGTGTTTCACTGAAAGAATACAAGTGATTGGGTGGGATGATATAAGTGAGGAATGATCTGCTGAGGAAAGATCGTGATCCTAAATGCTGAATGCAACAAAACAAAACATGATGCAATGGATGCAGTGAATAAGGCGCAAGCCAAACCACATTTTACCTAGAAAAGGTATGGACACAAAACAGACCACGTCTAACACAAAAAAGGTGTCGAAACCCTCAGACCACAATTCTCTTAGTGGAATAGGTGCGTACACATTATCACAGAACCATGCTTCAACGAGGAAAAGGTATGAGCACTTGCTGAACTAAGCTTAACATGGAAAGGATGTAGGTGATAAATTGGAAAATGAAGTAGATGTATGCAATAAATTCTATACGCAATGCAATAGACGTAATAGATATGATGCAATTGATGTATGCAATAAATTCTATATGCAACGTGATAGAAGTACTAGATAATGAAATGCGATGCAGCTGGGAAGTGAAAGTACCTTATAGGAGCAATTGGTGATGACTCACCTTATGTTGATGTGGGTCTCCCTCTTCTGCATCTTGCATTTCCGAACCATAGGTACTACTTTTCTCCCTGGCTATGGTCGCAATTTTCCCTATTCTCCAACAGGGTGACATACTAGGTTTGTTCAGTATCCAGAATTGAGGCGTACACATGCTATCTCAATCTATGGGGCTTCTATATAGATTTCAAGCCAAGGTTACACCCCTGGGTATTTAAACCAGACTTTAGTCTCGAAAATTCCAAACCTTTGTGTTCTAGGCATTGTCATTCGAACTATAGTTTCCACCATCGCAGTTGGTCTCCTAGGAACTCATTGCAAACACAGCCAAGATGCCTCTGGCAGGGAAATGGTGCTCAGGGAGAACACTTCTGATCGCCATTCTGGCTTGAAGCAGGCTTGATCTTGAGCTTGAGGTACAGAGGTACACTCATACTTCGGAGCATTGACAAGGCCTGAGGAGGTACATCCGGAATGCAATCACGGAATTTTCTAAAGTTAAAACACACTAAGATGCTCCAAATTTTCCCTCTTTTCTTTTTCTTTGCAGTTTGGAACCCATGTAGCTTTAGATAGGTCCTTGTTCAACTGTTCTCACATGACCTGGGTTAAACCCTACAGTTTTATGAAAGAATAAATCCTGTTTTGCACATATGTGGAGAACGGCACAGCACTCTGAGCACAAAACGATTTATTTTTGAAATTGAAATTGAGAAATGAGTTCTTAACTGGGCATTGAGCCTATGAATGACCACAGTCAAAACGAATCAACAAAGGAAAACAAAGGTAAAAACAACATAACTGTTGACACTCACAATGACTCAAAACACGAATTGAGACAAACAACAAGCGCAACACTCGGACATTCTGCTATCCATTAGTGGGAGACCTCTTGATTCACGAGGAGCCTGTTTCTCCAGGTATTGTTTCCCACCCTTTCTTATTTGTGATTCTCACATCACTTTGGCACTCAATTTCTATTTCTCTGAAAAGGCCCTTTCCTAACTTTTTCTCTCAACGCACATCTCTCTATTTTTTACTCTCTCTTATTTTTTTATCCCTCCCCTGGGTGGTTGATGGATAAGCAGGAAGTTATGGGATCTTGCCCCTAGAATTCTGCTGGATTCTCCTTCTTCCACTCACAACTCGTGAACTTTCCCACAGAGGGGTTGTGGTGCGACTGGATATACAGCATATTTGCAACTAACATCGGTTGACGATGCCCTTGGCTTAACTTGACTGAGATGAATTACAGCATGTCCCACCAGCCAGGTATACAATTGATTAGTTCCACACATTGCATTTTCTACGTCCCCATTCCGTGTCAGACGACAATTTGGATGTGATCGTCCCAGATGAGGGAACCGAATATCGAGCTCCATTTCCAATTCGTGGTTCGCACTTGGCTTGATACCTCACTATTTGGAGGATGAGAGAGTGCTTGGCCCTCCCTGCTGCTAACTTCAGTTGTGCCTTTTCTGGCAAGTATAGTGCCATTTCTGGCGAGTATGTTGACAACGAGGAAAAGACAGAAAACCTGACTCAACTGTGCCCCTAGTTTATCATTTTGACCATTTTTTTGTTTTGGATTTCAACTAAAACAATTTTGACCAACATGAGGGTTAGATTAACATGCTTGTTCGACTCTTTGATTTTAAATCATGCAAGTCAGGTTGTAAGCACTGAAAATTTTCTTTTTTTGGGTCCAAGATATGGTCCAGTTTTGGAAAAATTGAATAATTTTCAAGAAAACTAGTCAACCCCATTAAAAATCCTCAAAATTTGTTTTTACAAACGGCCATTGCTCAACCAACATAGAATTTACTCTTGAGATGCACAACCTCAGATCTGCACTTGAATTGTCTTGCCACTAAATCTTGTAACGGAATAGGACAACCGAATTTGAACAAAGACGAGCCAATTTGCACATGGATAAGATAGCTGAGTTTGATAAGCCAATCAACATGGTTGAGCCAAGCAGGCTAAAAATGATTGGGGTTGAACTTCAGGATGAAGTTGCCTACGTATCCCAAACATGGGAATCAGGCCGTACGTAGTTCTGGGTTAAGGTGCACTCGAGTATTAACATTCTCCTTTTACGCCCTAACTTTTGCCAAGGCCGCCGTTTCAGGTTTTCAACCTTGCGAGCTCTATTTTTCTTTTCTTTTCATTTTTTCTTTTTCTTTTCTTCTTTTCTTCTTTTCTCTTTCTTCATTTTTCTTCATTTTGTTCTTTTCTTTTTCTCTGCTCTAACTTTTTCCTGGGTCACCCTTCCGGGTTTTCGGCCCAACGAGCCTCTCAAGGATAAAAATTTTTAACTTGTTCATGTTGATCGATTTTGAGATCTTGAAGCCATCTGAATCCAGGAGAATGGTTGTTGTTCGCTGATGATGTAGGAGCCCATCCAATCGGGTCTGAATTTGCCCCTAGTGTCATGGATAGGAACTCGATTGTCCTTCAGCAATAAACTTTCTTCTCTCAGATTCTAGGATTTGCCTTTCTTGCCAGTCTTGATTGGTTGGCGAAATGATCCATATTTGAATCTTTGAGCTCATTTGACCTTTTGTTGCCCCTAGTTCAAGGGATGCTTCTGATCTAGCTTTGCAAGCTTCCTTTGATGACATTTGACCTTCTTGATCTGACCTTCTCGCCCCTAGTTAAAGGGTTGCTTCTAATCTGGCCATACAAGCCTTATATTGTGATTGATCATTGAACATTCTGAGTCAAGGTTCAAGGTTTGAAAGTGAAGGGGTTGAGTCTTGAGGCCGAGAGTGATCCTCTGCTGCACAATCTCAAGATCAATTCCATACATATCTTTGTAGGACCACGCAAAACATTTTTTGAAGTCTTTTAAGAAAGCAACTAGTCGCTCGCACCGAAGACAATGTAGAACCAATCTGGATCAAGCCAAGATCCTTCTTAGTACTCATATTAACAAACATGATCTCATTCATTAAAGGCTTAGCATGCCTCTCTTTCTTTCAGTTGATCATTTTTTGCAAATCCCGAGGAATGTCTCCCTCTTTGTTTTCATCACAGTGTTAGAAAAGTTTTGAAAAACTTAGGTCAATGCAATGATTTCAAGGCATAGAAAAGGAGGTGAAAAGCATTGCCGTTTCATTCAAATTTGCTAGCACAACTGGCTTCATGGCAGAAACAGACTCAAAAGAAAGAGTGTAAAAGACAAATAAAAAAAAACAAGAAAGTAATGCCTGAGTTAACACACCCGGAAATCACCAACCTCCGACACAACAAGACAGACTCGATACAACAAGACTGACTCAAAACAACACACCAGAACTGACTCAATACCCAAGTCAGAAAGTAAAGTAAACAGCATTCGCAAATTGCTTAAAATAGTGCGTGCCATCCCCAAATCTGGAGTAAACTGAGCGCCATCAGCAGGCGGTTCATCCCCTGATCAAATGATCACATTATCCCCCAAGTTCACTGATCCAGTGCCGATGGACTTTGTAGAGCCTGGTGTGACGATGACCTCTTTATCAATTAGATCTTGTATTTTATGGCGAAGATGAAAGCAACTGTTAGTGTCATGGCCGGTTTGTTGATGGAAGGCACAATACTTGGTCGGATTATGCTTAGCTGGAAGGGGATCCGGGAGAGGCCGAGGCTCAAAGGGTTTGAGATGGCCTTGTTCTATAAGGATTTGAAGAGCTTTGGACAAGGTCATGTAAAGCGGGCGAAGACCCTCTGGTCTCGAGGTTGGTGCTTCAAAGTTTGTGGAGTTATGTTGGATGCACCAGCAAAGGGGTTGGCAGGTGTTGACTTGGTTTGCTGGTCTCTTCCGAGTGTAGGATTGGAGCTGAAAGGGGCGTTTCTGGTACGACATCCCTTTTCTCGGCTTGCCCCTTGATTCGAAATGCCCCCAACTTGAGCAACAAAAGTGTCATCCACAGTTTTTTACAACAATTGCGATCACTTGCTATTTGTTCAGCCCTTCGGCTTTCAAGGCCTCAATAGCCCACTGAAGATGTTCATAGGGACCAATGCCTACCCCTACCATGTTCTTGCCATTTGCCTCCACTTTGCCAAGGGATTGGCCTTCTTCCAATGCAACCCGCCCTAAGATTGGGGAGCCTTTTGACATGAAATTCCCGGTATGTGATGTGGTCGATGATGGAGCCAATATCCCAAAGGCCAAATCTGCCACAGTTCTCTGAAGATCTTCAATCATTCTCATTAGCTCAGAAGTAGTAGGTTCATGGGTTTGAGATGATTGGGGTTCAAATGCATCCATCATGCACAAGTACGTGCTTTCTGGAATGAACACCTTAGGCTTGGGTAAATGGACTGGGGTGATGTATATGCTGGGGTTGTAGGTGGATGGTAGTGTATGGATTAAATTGAGGTGTTGAGGTAACAGGTTAGTGTTAGCCTGAGGTCCTTTTGGTGGAACCATGATCTCTTCGTCAATAACATCCTGAATCTTATGACGGAGGTGGATGCAATGGTTCGTATCATGACCGTGCTGTTGATGATAGACACAGTATTTAGTTGGTTCATGTCTTGGTGGAAGAGGATTTGGAAGGGGTTGAGGTTCTAGGAGCTCTAGGTACCCTTCTTCTCATAACATTTTCAAAGCTTGAGAGAGACTCATGTAAAAAGGATGGAAATTTCAGGCTTGAGGCCGAGTTGAAGTGGTTGGTTTTTGGCCATTAATGAAAGTGGTGACAGTGTTTACTTCTGAGCATTTCGCAGCTATGCTACCATTAGTTAGCATTGGAACTGCGAACAACATTCTTCTCCAAAGGCTCATTGTCTCCCACAATGATCCTTGTCTGATGGCATCCTCGATTTGAACCCCCATTTCTTGAAGGTCTGGAAAGGTAAATAGAGGTAGAACAATCATCCTCTACAGCAACTTGCCATGCAGATTCCGAACAATCATCATGATCTGATCTTTGTTGGAAGGCCTTGTAGTCACCATCGAGGCCTTTACTCTCCATCTCGTCACAAACTCTGAGAAACCCTCGTTTGGCTCTTGGTGGGTGCCTTCGAGATCACGAGTTGTGACCTTGATCTGTGTATTGTAGGAGTATTGAGCAATAAAGGCCTCAGTTATCTCTTCCCAGTTCTGTTTCACAAAGTCCTCCAATTTCGCATACCAGATTGTGGAAATCCCAGACATGGTTCGGTCGAAGAGAGACAACTTCTGGGCTGGGGTCAGACCCATTGGCCTCAAGATATCAGAAAACAGGCGGAGGTGCACCGTTGGGTCTCCAGAGCCGTCGAAGCGGTTAATATGCAGCATCTTGAACCGCTCCGGTAAGGTAACTGCAGATTCAGTATACCCGTCCTCTAAATCCGGGATGGAGTTCACTCCTTGTGCTCGTTTGAATAACTTCTCCAGTTTATTGACCTTAAGTGCAGTTGGGTCAACCTCAAATTCAAACGGAGCATAAGTGTAAATAAAACAACATATCATGAGTTTGAGTCAAGTTCTCTATTCCCTAGTAGAGTCGCCAGAAACTGTGGACTCGCCTTTTTCCACGCCCCCGCCTTTCGGAAAGGGTTTGAAAAGAAGGCCTCACAGTTCGGACTCTACCTGTGGTTCTGAATCTAGTCTCACAAGTACAATGTGAAACTAATAAACACCAAAGAGTCCAAATCTGGCAAATCGTTTTGGAAAATTAGATTTTAAGTCAAATAATGCCAAAATGGACTGCTTTCCCAGATACAGAATCGCCACCTAAATATTTTGTTTTGGGGAAATTTAGGAAACCCTGACTCGTGCCAAAGGCCACGTGTCTGTCATTGCCAAAGTTGCCACGGCTCGGCAATTTAGGTACGAGAGGGGAAGGTCTTGAAATGAGCACCCCCGCTTGCCCGATCAAAGGATTGGCCTCTACTAATCATGATATGTTCTTTTATAAACATTATGTGTTCTTCTTCCGGTTATTAAACTAGCATTACTACGTGACGCACACAATCAAGTATAGACTAGTCACAAGGCTTGAAACAATTCAACTCATGATTGTTTTGTGAAAATGGTTTGAATTTTCCATTCTCAAGTGGGCTTAAAGATGCGGTTTTGCCACCAAACATAGGGGGCTTAAAACATGATTTGCCACTTCGCAAAGTGGGCTTAAAACTCACATTCGTTAAATTGTTCCAATTCAAACAACAAGCCTTCAACTACAGACATTCATGCAGTTTAGCATTTTAGCACATAGCCTCATGGCAAGCATGCGAAAACATGGCAACACTCACACTCATGCAAGTATGCTAAAGCGTAAAACTTACCGAGTACTCCAAGCCAAAACAAAAACTAGTTAGAAAGATGTATGATCCTAACTATACAAGGTGCCTAATGCAACACATGCGATAATGCAATTAATAGGCTCAGCTACTAATATGGCATATGATTTGTAACAGTTTGATAGCATGCTTTGAAACACGTATTCAAAGAAATGTTGAAATTGCAATGCAGTTTAAATGATGCGCCGAGCCTCGGTGCATGCAAGACAAATGAATAGATGCAAACATGCGAGCATAAGGTATGCTAATCGAAAATGTTCCTAATCTAACCATCGAAAGCATTTAAATAAAAGGGAGAAAGACGCGGGGTTGGAAGACATGTACACACACACGCACACTTATTACAACACTATGCCCTTGCGAAGGAGGGTCTGAATGAATAAGAGCTAAGCTAATCTAAGCTAAACTAATTAAACTAATCTAATTAAACTAATTAGACTAATTATTACAAATCAAATGAATAACTAGCAAACTAATTACTAATTATTACAACACCTTAATTAATTAGCAATTAATTAATTCAAACAAATTCACACTAACTAATCATGCAAGGCACTAAACTATGCTGCCACTGTTCCGCCTCGGGAAGTGGAAGATGCATGCACTCGGTTTTTCCCCTGAAAAGCCACCGTTTCGCTTTTGAGAGGCTTTGTTTGCAGGGTTGACCATACTCCAGAATCTTTCTGCTCCACCTTACCAAAAACTTGCTGAGGATTGCACCTGTGGCCTGCCAGCCATGGAAGGTTGCTACCGGCCATCTGCTGGCCAAAAGTGTGCCTTGCCAGCCAAGAATGAGGCACTGCCAGCCACTGCTGAGGCACTGCCGACAATTGGTGCTCTAAGTCACCACACTGCAATGGAGCACAACCAGAGGAAATGGAAGGTTTTTCCAGGGGTTTATTTGTACTGTGCCTCTCCTTATCATCTCAAATCCTCAAAGGAGTGGCACACTTGGATCCAAAACCACCAACCAAGCATCTTCGATGCGTGATGGTCAAAGAACCAAGGAGTACAATTTCATTATATACAAAAACAAGACTCAAGACCACCATCTTATCATGTGTGATCAAAGGTAATGGAGACGAAGGAGATTGGCTCATTTCATCACTTTGAGTATTAAATGCTCCAATCTTCCTTGTGTTCAATATAACGTCCGATTGAACACATGCAATGCAGCACAACATGCGTATCTTGCTCAAGTTTTACTTGTCACTTTTGTTTACTCATTTTAAGTTACCAACTCATTCTTTAATTGATTTAGTCCAATGGTGAGAGTCCTCTAAAGAGAAAGAAGCGTCAACCAAAGGATAATGTAAGGCAAGAGAGAGTTCATGCCGTTGGTTAGTAAAAACCCTCAAAAGAGGATTAAAACCATTATGCACAAACTCTATCTGAAGCTTAAAAGATCCCAAGCTTGAAACAACTCTCAAAAGCAATTTAAAGAGTGAAACAAATGAGAACATGACAGAGCTATATATGCTGAAATTACATGCAAAATGACACTATAACACGCAACCAACTCATACAACTCATGTTTAAATGAGCTAGTGAAGGAATTAACCCTACAACTATGCAATACAAGCCTCAACTGATGCAACCAGCCCAAAACAGAGCCAAAACAAGTCAAAATAGAGGCAAAAACATGCTAGACTGGAGCTACAAATTGCTAGAAAAACATGCTAACATGTAAAGCTCTCTAGGCATGCAAACAAGATACAAGGAGGGGAGGCTAACCCCTCTAATTTTGGACTTCAAAACGTGTTTTTAGCCACTGAAATGGCCCTGAAAATCAGTGTTTAAAAGCTCTGAAAAAGATGATGCAAGGGTGGGAAACACAAGGGCAAAGGCCTCCAAAACAAGGTATAAAGAAAGGTTATCAACCCCTCCACCTTTAATGGCATTTGGACCCAAGCTTCAGCCCAAAAACACAGAGTTTCTATAGCCCAAAATCAGTTGAAAGACATGCTAGAATGAAGACAAAACTAGCTAAGACAATAAGCTAATACATAGAGCTTTTGAACTAGTAAACAAGCATGAAGAGGGGCGGCTAGCCCCTCTATTTTTGGGACCTCAAAACAACATTTTTAGCCTCTGAAAACCTCTAAAAATCAGTGGTAAAAAGGCCCAAAAAGTTTGATTTGAAAGTGATGAAAAATGGTACAAAAGCTTTAACAAGCAAAGGAGCAAGAATGGTGGACAACCCC
Source organism: Camellia japonica (assembly GCA_030407325.1). Lineage (NCBI taxonomy): Eukaryota > Viridiplantae > Streptophyta > Magnoliopsida > Ericales > Theaceae > Camellia > Camellia japonica. The sequence goes on from JAPPVO010000017.1 coordinate 40,588,763, forward strand.
TTAACTCAAAATAGCCTCAAACCACCATTTTTAGGTCATAAAAGCAGCGGTTTTTTCAGTTCAAAACCACCCGAAAAACATCACAAAAAGATGGCAAAAACAAGTATGAAAAACAAGCTTAAAGGGTAAAGGTTATACCTCTTGAAGGGAAGAGTGATTCTAGGCCACAATCCAAGCCAAAACCCACTTAAGGAGTTCCAAGATAGCTTGAAGCAACTTCAGCCCAAAGATGAACCACTTTGGTTAAGGATTGATAGGTTAAAGTTTGATGTATGCAAGCTTCTAAGCACAAAAGCTCCGGAGAGAGAAATCTAGAGAGAGAGGATTGTAGAGAGAAAGGCTCCAAAAGTTCTTCCAACCTATAAAACAATAGAGAAGGCCCTCTATATATAGAAAAACAAGAGCTTGACCAGTAACTTGTTAGAAGGACAAATTCCAGCGAACCTTTCAAACTTGTTGTAACGTGAGGAGTCTTCATTTAGGAAACAACAAGTTTATAGGAAATCTTGCTAAAGAGCTTGGTTCCTTATCCTAATTGGTGTACTATATATTGATTCCAACAATTTGACAGGGGCAATCCCGACTATTTATACAAACCTTTCATCTCTTGAACATTTCTTTGCTCATTTGAATATGTTAGAGGGAAGTATTTTGGACTCCATAGGCGGCCTGAAAAGCTTAACATATCTTTCATTCTTCTCAAATAAATTATCAGGTGTAATTCCTTCATCTATGTATAATATCTCGTCATTGATTGCTTTGGAGGCACCAAGTAATTTACTTGAAGGAAGTCTTCCTCAAAATTTAGGCCTCACTTTGCCAAATGTTGAAGTGATTAATATGTGGGAAAACCAATTTAGTGGCTCAATTCAACTTTCAATATCAAATGCTTCAAAACTAAAATACCTTGACTTATCGCTTAACAAATTTTCTCCTGGAGTGGCTATTAATTTTGGAAACCTAAAGAATCTCTCTTGGTTGAGTTTAGATAAGAGTGGTTTGGGAATTGGGCATGTCAATGACCTTAATTTCTTAACTACTTTAGCTAATTGTAGCAAATTGAGAGTGTTGCAATTATAGGAAAATAATTTTGGAGGTGTTTTATCGAATTCTTTAGCTAACTTCTCGACAAAACTCGAGCATTTATCAATGGCAGCAAACCAGATATTTGGAAACATTCTAGCAGATATTGGAAATCTTGTGAGCCTAAATGCTCTAGCTATGGACGAGAATCAATTGATAGGAAGTTTTCCGACCTCTATTGGAAAACTTGTTAAGCTTCAAGACTTGGGTTTTAGTGACAACAAATTGTCTGGGGAAATCCCTTCCTCTATTGGAAATTTAACACTATTGAATCGGCTTTGGTTAGATGAAAATTATTTTCAGGGAAACATACCTTCAAGTCTTGGAAATTGCCAAGGTTTGATACTGTTGCATCTTTATGGTAATGGTCTATTTGGTAGCATGCCTCAAGAAGTAATTGGTCTCTCATCTTTGTCAATATCTCTAGACTTGTCTCGAAATTGTCTAACTGGTCCTATCCCTATGGAAGTCGATAACTTGAAAAATCTTGTTGAACTAAATCTTTCTTATAACAAGTTATCTGGTGGAATTCCTAGCAGCCTTGGCAGTTGCACTTGTTTGAAATGTCTTTATTTGGACAACAATTCATTTAAAGGAACCTTTCCACAATCGTTGAGTTCTCTGAAGGCCATCGAAGAATTAAGTCTCTCACACAATAACCTATCGGGTGAAATTCCCAAATTTTTAGAAAGCTTTCCCTTTTTGAGGAATTTAAACCTTTCTTTCAATAATCTTGAGGGAGAGGTACCAGTAAGGGGAGTGTTCTTGAATGCAACTGCAATTTTAGTGTCGGGAAATAACAAGCTTTGTGGGGGTATACCTGCACTATAGTTTTCGCCTTGTGCTTCTAAAAAACCAAGAAAGTTAATTATTCCCATAGTTTATGGGGTTTTGGGTATCATTTTGGCATCATCTATTCTTATCTTTTGTTGGCTTAGAAAAACGAGAAAGCAATCTTGTGTGCCATCTTCTTTGAAAATATCATACGAAAATCTTATCAAAGTGACAAGTGGGTTCTCTTTAACTAACTTGATTGGTACAGGAAGCTTTGGTTTAGTATACAAAGGAATTCTCCATCCAAATGAAATGGCTATCGCGGTGAAGGTACTTGACCAACAAAACACAGGAGCTTCAAAGAGTTTTGTGGCTAAATGCAAAACTCTTAGAAACATCAGGCATCGAAACCTCGTCAAGATTAACAGTGTTTGTGCAAGTGTTGATTTCCAAGGTAATGACTTCAAAGCCCTAATATATGAGTTCAAGGAAAATGGGAGTCTTGAAAGTTGGTTGCATCCAATTCCACAAGCAGGTGGTGGTGGTGCCCATGAGCAGCCGAAAAGTTTAAGCCTCTTTCAACGACTAGGCATAGTGATTGATGTGGTTTATGCTTTGGATTATCTTCACAACCATTATCACATCCCAGTCATACATTGTGATATAAAGCCAAGCAACATTCTTCTCAATAATGACATGACTGCCCATGTCGGTGATTTTGGTTTAGCGAGGCTCCTAGAATAGCGCAACAATGAAATTTCTTAGAGCGAAACCAGCTCTGTTGGTATCAAAGGAACTATTGGATATATAGCACCAGGTAATCCACAATATACCTTATATTTTGAGGGATGTATTCACCTATATGTCTATATATATATATATGTATGCATTCGTAAGTATAAATTAATAATCAGTTTGTTTAGGTGATTTTTATTTTTATTTTTTTTTGGCATTTTTTGACCTTTGGTTCAACGAAAGATGAAAGCCTAGAAAAATTGTTTTTTGTGGTTAATGGAAAACAAAATTATTTAGAAAGAAAATGTTTTTACTTTTGAAAGGTGGAAAATATTTTTCAGGTTGAAGTTTTTTCAAAGCCATCACTCGTCCACCGCCATATGACTATCACCATCACCACCACTACTGCCACCAATTACAATCATTGCCAACCCACTGCCAGTGCCACCTTTGCCCTACCCCCATCATCATCACAACGACAACCACCTTGCCACTACCCTCACACTAGTACTACCACTACTATAATCTCTAGCACATTTGTTTCATGGTCACAATCAAACATAAGAAAATATTTTTTTCTATAAAAAATGTTTTTTTCATGAAAACATTCCATATTTTTTTCCCCCCACAGAAATAAATGGTGCGGAAGATTGAATTTAAAATGTATTATATGTGTAATGCAGATTATGGCATGGGGAGTCAAGTGTCCATCGATGGTGATGTATATAGCTATGGGATCCGCTTGTTAGAATTGTTCACAGGAAAAAGACCAACTGATGACATGTTTAAAGATGGCTTGACCCTTCACAAATTAGCCTCGACAGCTTCGCCAGAAAGAGTAATGGAGATTGTTGATCAGAAACTTGTATCAGTTGTAGACGAGGAGGAACCAACCAACATAAATTCCAGGAAACAAATAAGAAAAGGAAAATTCCATGAGTGCTTAATTCTGATACTTAGGATTGGAGTCGCATGCTCTGAGGAATCTCCAAGAGAACGAATGGCCATTGTTGAGGCGATTAAGGAACTACATTTAGTTAAGGACATGCTACTTGGGAGAAGGATTTCAAGCAATGTGCAAACTACTCAAAATGCGTAATAAAGGTCCTCTCTTTCAGTGTTTTCTCTCAATTTCAAAATCTAAACTTCATCCACATGTTAGGCTTTGTGGAGCCCATCATGGACCTTATTTGAATGATCTGAACCGTTATTTTTATAGAGTATTCCTTATATATCATTTATGAAAAAAATTAGATTTATTTGATAATCGTAATATTTTCATTTTATCGTATTTGACTTTGAAAAAATAAATGACAAGTATATTTTCGAAAATTAGTCATCAATTTCTTTTTGAGACAAACGTGATAAGATAAAAATATTATAATTATCGGATCAACTTAATGTTTTTTCAAAAACGATATAGAAGGAGAATCGTATAAGTTGAACGATTCGAATTATCGAAACAGAACTCGTATTGGCTACACAGTCCTAACATGATGGTCAAGTTAAAATTTTGAACTTAAAAGTCTCCATTAAGTTGAACGATTCGAATTATCAAAACAGAACTCGTATTGGCTACACAGTCCTAACATGATGGTCAAGTTAAAATTTTGAACTTAAAAGTCTCCATCCTAGTTTCACGGAAGATAGACAAGAGGTGGGGCCCACTCCCTTGTCTATTTTTTTTTATAACTTTATGTATTCTATTTGTGTATTTGTTTCCCTATCTTATCTAATTAATTAATAAATTAGTAGATCCAGTGTACCGTTTGAATTTCCATTCGTTTGAACACCATAATTAACTTTCTTTTATTATTGCAATTTTAATTGTATCATTTTTATTCTTGAGTTTTGATATTTTGTTGATTTAGAATAATTGATAATGATCCTTAAAAAATAGAGATTTTTGAAAAGAACAAACTCTAATTTTTTTGCTTATAAACTCCAAAATAAAGAAATCTTGTAAGAAAGATAAAAAATTTTAGATTTATATTTTGTGTGACAAATTTACTTCTTTACACAGACACACACACTCTCTCTCTCTCCCTAACCTCTCTTCACCACCACTACCACCGTCTACACTACTACCACCACCATCACCACTACTACCACTACCATGACCACTATTGTTTCTACCACCTCTATCATCACCGTCTCAACCACTAGTGCCGTTCGTCACCGCCATCACACTACCATTTCCATTATTACTGTCTCAACCACCGGCGCCACTCGATACTAGTATACCACTGGCAACCACCATTGTTCTCCTTTGCCTCCATGACCTCAGGTTTGAGATAGACGACCTCAAATCTGAGATCCATCATCTCAGATCTATATTCTCTCCCTCTCTTTCTCTTTGTCTCCTCATGATACTCTGTTTTTTAGACAGTAAAATTTTACTCCAATTTGAACCAGATTGAGGCAATATATGTGCTCTCTCTATGTCTCTATTTCTCTATCTTTTTCTCTTTTCCTCTATACGTATATTTTTTTATTTTAGTGCATTTTTTTTTTTATCATTATCAATTTGAATATTGATTTTGAGCTCTCAAACGAAAATATTATTTTAGTACTTTCAATATCAAAATTGGAAAAATTTTACTCTAATATAAAGTAAAATTTTACACTGTGTAAAAATAAAATTTTACTATTAACGTTATTAATTCAATGTTCTGACTAATTTCTCATTTAATATCTATATGAAAAATAGTAATAATTATAGTAAGTGTGGTGGTTAGTGATAACAATGGCAAAAATTTACTATTTATATGTTTACAGTAAATAGTAAAATTTTACTGTCACCGGAGAATCTTACCGAAATTTTTTTGCCAACCTACAGTGGTCGCTGGAAATTTGTCGCTGACTAGGGTGATCAATGATGGCCGACGGTGGTCAGTGCTGGTAGACAATGGTCATTGGTGATTGTGGTAGTGTAAGAAAATGATAGAAATTGATGGTATTATTGTCATATTTTAAAAATATTTTGAACTTTGTCCTTTTGGTAATAAAGTTTGAAATTGAGGAACTTATTACCAAAAATCCCTAAAAAAATTAGGTTAGAATCCAAGAACAAAATATTCGGCTGTGTTTGGTTTGCCTTTGGAATCATGATTCCGAAGGCAAAATTTTCAAATCACTTTTCAAAATTCATAACCAAGCACACAATTCAAAATTATTCAAAACTCGATTCAAAAATTAATTTCAAAACTCATAACTAAACATACAACTCAAAACTCAATGCAAAATTTTTTTTTCAAAACTCAAAACCAAACTCTGTTCAAAACTCTATTTAAAAGAAAAAATATATTTTTTTATTTTGTTTTCTAAAATTATTTGTAGAATCATGATTTGGGTGTGGAGTCGTGTTTTGAGTTATGAGTTTTGAGTTGTATTTTGAAATTTTTTGGATTATTTTTTTTTAATATTTACAATTTTCTAATTTTATTTTTTTAGGGTAAATATTTTATATTTTAAATATTTACTTATTTATTTTAATGTGCACTATATTTCATACATTTATATGCTGTATTTTTTAATTTTATTTTTTATTTTTTATTTTAAATATTTTATTTTATAAATATATTTTAAACTATTTTAATTTTTTTTGTTATGTGTTTGTTATGATTTGAGTGTATAGTTTTGAAAGTAGTATGAAATTTCGAGTTATGTGTTTGGTTATAAGTTTTGAAAATAATTTTTGAATTGAGTTTTGAGTTACATTTTTTGTTACGATTTGAGTGCAGGACTGTATTTTGAGTTTAAAATATTAAAATTAAAAATTAAAATATTTACAAAATAAAAGAAAATATTTAAAATAAACAATTTAAATAAAAATTATCTGTTAGTTTGGTTTGTATTTTATTTGGTTCAATTTTTTTGAATTTTTTTTTTCAAAATCACTTTCTGTTTCCTACACATCAATCAATCACTTTTTCTCTCTCATCTAATTCTCAATCACTTTTTCTCTCACATACATCTACTCAACTAATCATCCCAAACTCCAAAACTTCAAAACTATTTTCAAAATATACAACCAAACAAACTAAAAAAATTTCTAAACTCTCTCTCCAATATTAAATTTTTTTTTTTTTAAAGTTCATCTCAAAACACAAACCAAAGACACCATATATATTTAAAATAAAATAATAAAATTTTCTTAAACATTTTTTAATATTTAAAAAAAATAAATCCAAAAAATTCAAAATACAACTCAAAATTCAAAAACTCAAAACTCAAAATACAACCGAAAACTCTTTTCAAAACTCAAAACTCTTTTCAAATTTCAAAATTCAAAAACTCTTTTCAAAACAGTTTTCAAAACTCTTAACCAAACAAATTTTATCTTTTCAAAATTGAATTTACAATTCTACACTCAAATCACAATTTTAAAAAAAGAATTACAATTTCAAAACTAAATCAAATGCAACCTTCATGTTTCCCAAAGTGATTGAGAAGTTGGTCTCAAATTTAAAATGATTTATTATTTTTTCAAAGGATCATTTTACCCTCAGTTTTGTATAAAGGCAAATTACACCCATATTTTTACCCTTCGTATCATTTTGGTCCCTATATTTTTGAATGACTCTATTTTGTCCTTAAATTTTATCTTTTGTATCATTTTGGTCTAATAAAAATTTTAATGGAAAAATGTACATAGATGGCATATGACCATTTTCAGGGGGTAAAATAGATATTTCAACCATTCTTTTCTCCCAGCTCCTTCCTCCTCCTCGGGAGCTTCTATTTGCACACACCCATTCCTCTTAGTGCACATCCTTCTCAATACACACACTTAAAAAAAATTAGGAAAATTTACCCATAAATCCTAGTTTCTGAAAAGTTGAACCATTTAGTCCTAAAAGCTTTCTTATGCTCCATTTAGTCCCATTTATATATCATCATGATGTTCATGATGTAAATGAATCTGATGTTTCATTCTATAATTTCAAAATTTATTGAAATCTGATGAACATTAGATGTGTGAAATCTAATGTTTGAAACATTCATCCTATAATTTCAAACATTATTGAAATCTGATGAACATTAGATGTTTGAAATCTAATGTTCGAAACATTAATCTGATGTTTGAAACATTGTAATGGGACCTTTCAGTCTATAAGAAAACTTTTAGGACTAAACAGTATATAAGTTATTAATTTGGGATTTATTGGTGCATCCCCCAAAAAATTAATCCTAATTTATTTCGCTCACTCCACACACCTCTTATTCCACATCTACTCTCAAATGTAAATCATGCACACACCCTCTCAGAAAACACACAAAACAGACCCGTCACTCACACACACACACATCTCTCACACTCTACCGTTCGTCCTCGAAAAGCTTCGTCCATCCATTGAAGACGTCTCATTGAAGCATTGGCTTTGAAGAGCATTGAACAAAATCACGTGAATCATTGAAATAAATCTTCACATTTGGAAAAAACGACTTTTGGCTGATCTGGGAAAACGACTCAATCTTTTACAGCTTTTCGCTCAATCTGCAAATTGGAGAAAATGATTCAATCTACAAATTACTGCTCCCTTTCGCCCTTTCGCTTCCATCACAGCTTTTCTCTTTTGTTAGATCTGGGAAAACGACTTAATTTTTTACCATTTGGACTACCAGAGTCGAAAAAATTGCAGCCATTCAGAAATCTACCATCAAACCAATGACTTTTGTTCGAATACCAACCATCGAACCCATTTGGGCTTGCAGAATTAGGTTCACGCGGCGTTAAGAGGGATTCGCAGAGATTGGGGTTACAAAGCTCCCCTCCTCCTCTGTAGCAAACAACAAGTTTCTACCACACCCACCCACCATCGACTACTGACCACCGCTCCAACCACCCGTCTATCACCCTCCACAACCAAACAACACAACCCATAACCATCAAAAACAAAAACAAAATCACAATCACAATCAAAATTCACCAACAAAAGCAAAATTAAAATCAATATCAAAAACACACAAAAAAAAAAAAAAAAAAATCCAATTTCCAAACTCACCAATCAAAATCCAAGATTCATTGCTAAAGTATTGCCAAGAAACTGGAATTGATAAGATCTGAAAGAAAAGAAAAGAAAAAACTAGAATTGAAGAAATATAAACAAAGATCTCTGCTTCTCCTTCTTTTATTCAAAGCAATACAAATTGTTTCTAACCCTTCAAAACCCTCTCTTCTCTCCATTGTATCTCCCCTTTCCCTACGTCTTCGCCACCATCTTCCACCTTCCCTAGCGTCGCCTCACGACTTGCCTCCTTCTTCCTTTGCCCTTTCCATGTAAATATAAAATAAAATCTATTTATTATTTGAGTGAGTTAACTCACATAGTTATGAGATATGGAAAAATCGAGAGCTTCTATTTACACACACCAAATCCACTCTATACACACACTTAATGATATTTATTTTTATTACAATTTTATCCCTAAGTGAAATTACTATTTTAGATATCATACCCAATTCAAATAAACAAACGTCTCAATGCACATCCAGACTTCACATCCATTTGTTGAAGCTGTTGAAGCTCCAAGTTCGTAGCTGCTACTTCTTCCATTGAAGCTGTTGAAGCTATTGAACCTCCAAGTCCATTCGTAGCTTTCCATTTCCATTAGTTTACACACTAACCTCATCCTCATTCATCATTGTTATGGAGGATTTCTCTTTTGAAAATTCAGATTTTCAGAAGCAAATAAATGTTTATGAGAAAGATAGCAAATGAAATGTGAGTTTTGCAATGTAAAAGTCTTGTTTCTTTTTCTTTTTTTTTTCAGCGTCGTTCGGATAACCAGAGTCGAATTATATCATTTTGTTTGGAATTCTACTACCGAAATAATTATTTAATTTCGGAAGTTGTTGTCCGAAATAAGTTAAATTTTACAACATTCAACTTCCAAAATTTTAAAATTAATTCGGACAACTACTTTCGAAAATTAGCATTTTGTTCAACACTGTACTTCCAAATGAAGTAATTTTTTTTTTCCCATTTTATATTCCAAATTTGTAAACTGCATACTAAATTTACAGTTTCGAATAGCAAATTAATCTTTATAATGCCATTAAGAATTTGTAATGTTATACAAAACATGCAGGAATATGTGTCAACTCAAGGAAGTCAAATTTGCGCGGATAGTGTGTTGGATTACACTACTCAATTCACAACTGAACAGGTTCACTTTATGAAATTATAATGATTATGTTTTGAATTGCTCAACAAATGTAAATGTTTGATAATATTTATTTGACTTTGTAGGTATTCAAAAGTAAGGATGAATTACTCAACTGGGTACGTGAAGTTGGAAAAAGAAATGGTTTGGTCATTGTAATCAAAACATCAGACTATGGTGGAGGGAAAAAAAGACCCAGGATGTATCTTGCTTGTGAGAGGAGTGGCTAATATAGAGCGACAAAGAAGTTAAAACATGATGGCAACAATAAATCAAGAATAACCAGTACGAAGAAGTGTGGTTGTCCTTTTGATATGAGGGCTCATAGGTTTACCACACATGATGAATGGACATTGACCGTAGTATGCGGATTGCATAACCATCCACTTGCGGAGCACCTTGAGGGACATTTATATGCGGGGAGGCTGTCAATGGATGAGAAAGAATTTTTAATGGATATGTCAAAGAGCATGGTTCGGCCAGAAAAAATCCTAGTAACCTTGAAACAGTGAGATGCCCTCAATGTAAGCATACTTAAAACCATTTACAATGTACGCCATCGAAATAGGGTGGTATAGAGAGCTAGAAGATCACAGATGCAACACTTATTGGGTGAATTGGCCAAGTATAATCACATTGAGCACCATCGATGTGAAGAGTCCACGATGACTGTGATAGACTTGTTTTGGGCACATCCTACTAGTTTGGACTTATTTTGGTCTTTTCCACGTATATTAATTATGGATTGCACATATAAAACCAACAGATATTGTCTTCCTCTTCTTGAAATTATGGGAGTGACATCAACTGAAATGACTTTCTCTGTGGCTTTTGCATACTTACAGTATGAGAGGCCCGATAACTATGCGTGGGTGTCAGCTACATTGCGTGATGGCATGGATGGTTTTGTTTTGCCAGCGATTATTGTTATTGACAGAGAGCTAACCTTGATGAATGCCATACAAAAGATATTCCTGAGTGGTAGACATTTATTATGTCGTTGGCATATCAGTAAGAATGTATTGACCAAATGCAAGAAAATGTTTGAGACACAGCAGAAATGGGAGAAGTTCAACCATGAGTGGAACTCTTTAGTGTATTCATCTTCTGAAATTCAATACAATGAGCATCTTAAATCATTACTTAAGGAATTCAGTAGTTATCCTGATGCAGTCAACTACGTCATGGATACTTGGTTGGTTCCTTACAAGGAGAAATTTGTGGCGATATGGAGAAACACGTGTATGCATTGTGGCAATGTTACAACCAATCGATAAGATTACTTTTGTTCAATATGTTATTAATAAGTGCCATGCACTTGATTTTAATTTGACTTACATTGAATTGAATAGGGCTGAGAGTGCACATGCAAAACTTAAAAGACAATTGGGTTCATGTCAAGTCTCATTTCAGGCATCATTTGAGAAAATACACAGTTTGCTTGAGTTGCAATACACTGATATCAAGGCTTCATTTGAGAAAAGTCTAACTGTTGTGCAACATCAATTTAAACCTTCTCAGTTCAGGGAGTTACGGGGTAATGTGTATATCTTTGCATTAGAGTATTTGCTTGTAGAGAGTAAGAGATCCAATTCTATTGGTATTGATGCTGAAGCTTGTGGATGCGTCCTTCGCCACACTCATGGTTTACCTTGTGCTCATGAGATTGCTGACTACATCAGACAAGATCGTTCTATACCACTTGCTACCATACACTCACAGTGGAGGCAACTTCATATCTCCATATGCAACAAAGAAGAGGAAACATAGGTGACTTGTCATGCAAAAGTAGAGTTGTTTGTGAAAAAGTTCAATGAAAGTGATAGAACCATGCAATTGGAGCTTTTGAAGAAGTTGAAAGAGATTGTATGTTCGGGAAGCACTTTTCTTGTTGAGCCGGAGGTGAAGCCCAAAACACATCCTTCGGATCATAAGAAGATCAATGTTTCTACCCGTCGTGACCCGTGTGCATTTGAGTTGGTGTAATCTGGACATGATTCCTTCTCACCTAGGGACACTCAAATCATTACATTAGCTTCTACTCTGGAAACCAAGAAGAAGCGACCTGTTAAGGGAAAGGAGAAGGTGAATGCGAAGGGGAAGGTGTACATTACTAGAACAGTGAAACATGGTGCATATGTTGATGCTTTCCCTTCTGGGTTGAAACCATACATTAAGTTTGTCAAGGATGTAGCTGTAGATGAGAATTGTGGTTTCAGGGTTATAGCTGCTTCAATTGGTCATACAAAAGATGATTGGACTCTGGTTAGGCGTGATCTTTTGGGTGAGCCGCACACACACAAAGAGGAATACATTACACTTTATGGGTCCTACGAAAGGTTTGAAGAATTGACAAGCATATTGTCATACTTTGAAGGCAGTCCTGGATACTCACATTGGATGACTATGCCAGACATGGGGCATCTTGTTGCATCGTGCTACAATCTTGTGTTATACCATTTGTCATTACAGCAATGTCTCACCTTTTTACCTCTTAGAACAGTGCCAGTACCTCAACTTGATAGACGTGAGATTGCCATTGGGTTTGTCAACGGAAATCATTTCATCCAGGTATAACAGAAACTTATCAATTTGTGCATGTACAAGAAGTTATGAGGTATGACCACTAACTCAATTGACATTTGGTGCAGGTTTTTTTGCAACCAGGCCATCCAGTTCCTCCTATAGCCACTAATTGGCGAAAATACCGTCACCCTTGCGCTATCGACTGGGATGATGTATATGTGCGCCGCATTTAGCATTTCAAGGGCATTATTCATGATATTGTAGCTACTCGAGAGACATTTGATGTTGTTGATGTCGCATGACACATGTATGCATTTGACAATGTTACAATTATGGAAGAAATTAATGGATGTGTTTTTGATGTTGATGTGTTCTGTGGCATGGATTGAATGTTATCGACCATTGTTACCATTCCATTCTAATAACAAAATATCATTTACAAAATCATCGACCATTGTTACCATTCCATTCTAATAATAAAATGTCATTTTCAATGTCATCAACCATTGTTACCATTCCATTCTAATAAGAAAGTATTAACCATTGTTACCATTACAACAATGTCATCTTACAAAAAATACCACAAAAAATTCATCAACTAACAAATAATATGTCACGAATCAGCTGTATGCCTACGACTGTATGTTAATGTCGGAGATGAAAAGCGACCTTCAATACAACTAGGTCCAGCTTCGTCAATGTGCTGACTTTCAAGGACATGCGCCATAGCCTCGATAGCCTGGTAAAGTCGATGAGGATGTCTGTAGACACCCCATTTTTGACCGACCTTAAGACTCAGATGTCACCGATTGAGCGCTCGGTGATGTTTCATATTGTGCTCGTCCAGAAGTCTCAGAGTCGCGGCCGTGCGCCCTGCCTTCGGACTTCCGAACTCTCTTCTGTGCCTTGCCTCGGTTTGCGAACCGGACTCGGTTTTCTCTTTTTTCTTTCCTGAGGGGGGGAGAGGTCCCGTAGACCATCTCTCAGTGGCCGTGGGCTACATTTCGTCGCCGTAGGCCATTTTGCCCATTTCGGAGCCCGGTTCCCGATTTTCGGAGCCGTCAGGCCGTGTGCCTCGGTTCGGGACCACCTAACCATCTCCGATTCCTCCAGTTTTTGGCATGCATCTCATTTACTCCCTTTCGAGGGACACTGGGGTCTTAGATACCCACTTCATGGCCGAATGCCACTTTCGGTGCTTAACGGCCTATTTTCGGGATCCCGAACTGCGTGTTTTGGCCCCCGAGCATTCGTTTTGCATCGGTTTTTGTTCATTTTTGGCAGGTACCTCTGTTTTATCACCAGGAAGATCATTGGAGGGTGGGAGGCTAGCAATTGTCTCAGCAACCAGTTATGCTCTTCCGGCGCCCTCCGACGCCCGTTTTTCTCACTTCCGGGCTAATGTTGACCACCCTAGGAGCATTTTCTTCGAGCCAAAACCACATATTTGTGTTGTACACACATGGGAGCATCCTAAAACACTTGGCCGGCCAGTAATTCTTTTTTTCACTTTTGAACCCCTTCTAAAAGTAGCTTGTTGTCTCTCTTGTTTTAGAGTTGCCAAACCATAGGGTCTTGTTGTACACATGGGAGGACACCATCCTTGGTGGCCGGCCAGAAAATTTCATTGACCCTTTTGACCCCTAGCCGGCCGGCCATGGGGGTGGCCGGCCGGCCACCTGCAAAATTGCCTAGCCGGCCTACTTCCTCAGTGTGAGTTATTCCAGCTGTATCTTGGTTTTCCCCCAAAAATATCTGATCCGGGGGAACCTTTTGGAGGGAAATAAGAGCTCATTTCCCTCCATTTGGCCAAGGATCCCTCTCTCCCTCTCTTTTCTACATTGGTGTCCTCCCAACTCAAGAGAAGAGATTACAAGCATTGGTTGAAGCATATACATACATACAACTTCATTTCCTTCAAGTTTTGGGTGCCATTTCTTCATCATCTTCAAGCTCTACCCTCACCACTCCATTCCAGCAGCAAAGGAAGGGATTCCAGCAGCTTAGATTCATCAAATCTGGTCCAAGAAGCAACAAAAGTATTGGTCTTCAAGGGTAAGTAGATTTCCCCTCTTTTGTAGCATTTTCTAGCTTCATTTCTTAAGCCTACTTGCTTACTGTTTTGGGCTCAGACCTTAACTTAAACTAGGTCTATTTTGAGCTATTCTTCATGTTTGTTCAAGGGCTCAACCATGTTTGAGCCCTCTATGGTGCACTTGCTTCAATATCATCTTGTATGTCAATATTTTGCATGCTTTTTCCAGCCTAGGAGTGATCTGTTTTCGAGCATAATGTAAACTGTGAGTGGGCCTATTTTGAGCCCCTCTTCAACATTGAAGAAGGGATCAACCCTGTTTGGCCTCTCTATCATGCACTTGCTTCATAATCTCTCATATTTACCGTAAATTTGCATGATTTGTTTGACCTACATGTAGTCTGTTTTGGAGCATTTCATGTACTGTGAGTAAGCTTATTTTGTGTCCCTCTACCACATTGTAGAAGGGATCAACCTTTTTGGGGGTCTCCATGATGTGCTTTTCTTTATATCCCTCTTTGGCCCCCATTTTTGCATGCTTTTTTAGGCTTATCTAGCTTCTGTTTTCGGCCATGATCAGTACTGAAAATATCCATATTTTGGCCTTCTTGTCATGTTTTGTTGAGGGTCCAAGGCTTTTTGATGAATGTGCGGCATACCTCATGTTCTAGCCTTTGTGGGCTTCATTCTTGCATGACATTTTTAGCAAGTTTGCATACTGATTTGAG
This sequence comes from Camellia japonica, assembly GCA_030407325.1. NCBI lineage: Eukaryota > Viridiplantae > Streptophyta > Magnoliopsida > Ericales > Theaceae > Camellia > Camellia japonica. Next base: position 40,603,814 of record JAPPVO010000017.1, read on the forward strand.
GGTTGTCATAAAATTTAAATGTGCATATTTTTGGTCCCTCATCAGTGTTGTAGAAGGGTATTTTTCCATTTGGGCATTGCATATATCACTTACTTCAATACCCCTCTTGGGGAGCCTTTTTTGCATTCTTGCTTAATCCTATGTGTGCTTACTGTTTAGCCCTTTTTATGACTGAAAAATGCTTGTCTTGGGGCTGCCTTGCTACTGTATTTTCATTCCATGTCTATATTGTGCATGTTTGGTATAGCTATAGGCCATTTCGGGTGCCTAAATTCATGTTTCGGGCCATTTCATGCATCGGGTGTACTTTCGCCTCATTTCGGGGCTGTTTTCCCCACATTTCAGTGCCAAAATTCATTTGCATGTTTGCATATCATTTCCATGCCATTTCATGCCTTAGGGCCATTGCCTCAGTTTGCGTGCCTGTGTGCACGCATTTCGAGGCACTTCATTTTCATCCATCGGCCTCCTGTGTGAGTGGGTTGAGGCTCTCTCATGTTGGTGTAAGCCATATTGCATCGCATATCTCATTTAGTCCTGTTGCATTCCGTATGCCATTTTCTCGGGTTTGTGTGCCCGTGGGCACGCATCTCGAGACATCTCATTTTAGTCTCATTACATATCATATTTAAGGCCGTTTCATGCCTTTATGTCATCGCCTCGGTTTGCGTGCCCGTGTGCTTGCATTTCGAGGCGCTTCATTTTCATCCGTCGGCCTCTTATGTGAGTGTGGCTGAGGTCCACTCGTGTTAGTGTAAGTCCAATTTGCATTGCGTATGCCATTTCATGCCTTAGGATCATCGCCTCGGTTTGCGTGCCCGTGTGCACGCATTTCGAGGCATCTCATTTCATAGCATTGTGCATGCTAGGATTGTATTTTAGTTGCATTCATGCATATCATGCATATTGCATGTATTCGGGATAGGAGTTAGCCCGGGCACGGGAAACGAGGCACGTTTCGTACTCCGAGTGACGGAACGGGTCTCAATTCCCAAGTCACCGACACTCCGGATTACCCATGATGGAGTTAGGTTTTGTTGTAGCATTCATGCGCATTCATCCTATATTGAGTTGTGCAAATTGGCTCCTCGACCATCATGCATCGAGATGCGTGATTGGTGGCACGAGGATCGAGGCATGCATATATTTGTGAAATACATTGCTATGCCCCTTTCCTGCTCTCTGTTGCAGCAAAATGAGAATCAGCAACTTTTCAGAGTCTGCACGCATTGCGAGAAACATTGCAAACAGAGGCTAATTGGGGCATCCCAGTGGATTTCCAAAGGCAGCCCAGCATACATCATTCATCAGAATCGAGGAGCCCTGGCTTGCATGCCAGTTTACAGTTTTTCTTAGTTAATTTGTTAATTAATTAGGAATTTGTATATTATTCGGACTGTATATTTCGGACTGTATTATTATTTATTCGGACCCTCTGCGCGAGGGCATAATTGTAATAAGTGTGGGTGAGTGTGATGTATGTCTTCCAACCCCACGTCTTTCTTCCCTTTTATTTACCCGCTTATGATGGTTAGATATAGGGCATATTTCAATTAGCATACAGTATGACAGCATGTTTGCATCATTCATCTGTTTTGCACGCACCGGGCTCGGCGCATCATACAAACTGCATTTGTATTTCAATTCCAAATTGAATACGTGTTAGTTGTAGCATTCCATATGCCATGTTTAGAATAGCCGAGCCTGCTATAGTTGCATCTTGCATGTGTTGCATTAGGCATTCTGTATAATTAGGATCATGCATGATTTCTAATCGGTTTTCTGTTTTGGCTTGGAGTACTCGGTGAGTTTTATGCTTTAGCATCCTTGCATGCGTGTGAGTGTTGCCATGAATAGCATGCTTACCATGAGGCTATATGCTTATGTGATATAACTGCCTTGAATGCCTGTGGGTGGAGGTTGAGTTACTTGAATTGGACAATTCATCAAATGTTTGTTTTCACTAGATAGTGGCAAAATCATGTTTTCTAAGCCCACCTGAGGGTGGCAAATCCACGTCTTAGCCTACCTGCGGGTAGCACCATCAAACCATTTTCAAACAAACAAACATGAAATGTTTTGTTCCAATTCAGGCGACTCAGTCTATACTTATTTGCTGCGAGCATCACATAGTAACCTAGGCTAATAACCGGAATAAGAACTCACAATGTTTTCAAAAAAAGATATAATGGTTAGTAGAGGCCGGTCTTTGACCGGGCGAGCGGGGGTGCTCACGAAGTGACCTTCCCCAATCGTAGCCAAGTTCCCGAGCCGAGGCAACTTTGGTGATGACGGACACGTGGCCTTTGGCACCGAGTCAGGGTTTCCTAAATTTCCCATTTAAAAAATATTTAGGTGGCGACTCTGTATCTGGCAAAGCAGTCCATGTTTGGCACTTCTTTCAAAAAATCTGTTTTCCAAAACGATTTGCCGGATTTGGACTCTTTGGTTCAAGATTAAGAACCGTGACCAAATCGAGTCCGAGCTGTAGCGAGGTCCCCCGCGGGCTTGTTACAGTTTCTGGCGACTCTGCTGGGGATTTAGAGAACTTGACTCGAACTCATGATATCTGGTTTTGACTACACTTGTGTGTTTCTTTGCATTGCATTTGCATTGGTGCGCCTAGGACACCGTGTTTGCCATCTGCTATTCCTGAGCGGTTTGCCGGAGGCTTGTCTTGTCAAGGCATGTCCATAAGGCTGACCGGTTACGGGCTCTGCAGTATGGGAACACAAACCCCGGTTTTACCGGGGCACCCTTTTTGACCATTCGACCTAGTGCATATTCGGATCCATAGTGACCATTCCAAACTAGGACAGGTTGCTTACCCGTTTATAGGTTGTTTGAAACCGCTGCGTGCGTAGTGAAACCCTAGCTCCTGACAAAATAGGACAGGGAAACCCTACCCCAACATAGGGGTGTTTTGGCTCTCACTTATCTGTTATGTGCTTTAGAGTGCGTCTCTACAGGAATGCATGTATCAGTCTATGAGTTTGGGCATCAGGCCTGCGGGCATCAGTCAGTATCTGAGAATCAGTTGTCTGCGGATATCGATTCAGTTTTGGGGACAGTGATACAGGAACAGTGATCAGTGATTGAGGACAGTGTATTTTCAGCTTATCAACTGCGTGTTGTATGCCCGACTGTGTGTTGTGTGTATTTAATTTAAGCTGTTATGCTGCCCGTTTATCTGGTTATTTATTTCCTTTTCGCTTTATTATCTTTTTGCTAGGGCAGTTTTTAGCACGATTGCTTCCGAACCAGTAGATACTCCCCAAGCACTTTGGACACGAGGTCGCCGACTCAACCGATCCGAGGATCTCGTTGACGGACATCCAGTGTTCCACTCCCTACCCCCAGTTGCCAGAAGAAGGCCAAGGAGGCGCAGTGTGTCAGAGCAGGGATTACCAGGACAGAGGGCTACTTTGACAGTAAACAGCCAGGTTGAGATTTCTGTGTCTGCCATAGAAGTACATTTACCGGTCATCCAGATGGAACAGCAGAATACATCAGTGGTAGAGGCGATGATGCGCCAGATGCAAGAGAGCATGAGACAGATGCAAGAGGATGCCATCCGCCAAGCGGAATTTTCTAAACAACAAGCCGCAGTCATGGCCCAGCAGGCCGAGCTGATTACTAGGCTGCAACAGCAGAATGCAGCGTCTGCTTCACATCAGGCTCCCCTCCACCAGCGGCTCCACTACCCGAGCAGGCACCTATGGGTCAGAATACCCTGCCAAACCCTCAGAATACCCCCCGAACACCCAGAACACCCTACCCAATGTCCAAAATATCCAAGAGGACACCAACCTTCCAACGGGGCTGGCTCCGCCCCCGTTTCTACCTCAACTGTCCAAGAATCTTACACCCAACCACCCGGACTCTCCATTCGAGTTCGAGGTAGATCATACAGCTCTAAAGCTGAGTAAGTTGGAGAAGCTTTTCAAGAAATCGCAGGGGGTGAAGGCCATCCTAGACATTGAAGATGGGTACACTGATGTGGCCGTAACATTGCCAGACAGATTCAAGATGCCACAGATTGATCGTTTTGACGGGTCAGGAGATCCTATGGTCCATCTCCGGCTATTTTCAGACATCCTGAGGCCAATGGGCCTAACCCGACCACAAAAGCTTTCTCTGTTTGGCAGAACTTTGGTCGGGAAGTTAGAAAGTTAGAAGATGTGAAGAGAAATTGGGATGAGATGGCTGAGGCCTTCGTTGCACAGTACTCGTACAATACACAGATCGAGATTACACCCGTGATCTCGAAACGACGAGGCAGGAACCCAAGAGTCTTTCTCCGATTTTGTAACTAGATGGAGGGCAAAGGCGTCGATGATGACCTTGAGGCCACAGACAAAGATCAAATCCGGATGATTGTGCGCAATCTCCAACCGAAACTCATGCAGAGATGATTGTACTCCCCTTTCCAACTTTCTCAGATTTACACGAGATGGGGGTACAGATCGAGGATGCATGAAGCAAGGTTTGATCGACCAGGACCGAGAGCAGCCCCGAAGGACATTCAACCGCAATAACAACGCAGGCCCGAGTGGCGCTGCAAACACAAGGACTTCTGAGGTCGGTATGGTCACCACCACTCCCCCTCCCCAACCAAGGCCCGGCGGCCACACCCTTTTCCAGTACATCCGGGAGCAGTACCCAAGCCCGAGATTAGCCCAGAGGCCAAAGAACCTTCACTCCACTATACATGCCTTTGTCCAAGGCTCTCGGGGTGTTAATCAGAAAGAAGCATTTGACACCACTTAGAGCCGAGGCCACTGCCAAATCCACTCCCTCCCTCTCATGACCCAGCAAAGTACTGTGCGTATCACCAACAGCACGGTCATGACACCGACCGTTGCTATAGATTGCGTCATGAGATCCAGGATCTTATTGACAAGCAGGTGATCGCGCCTCCCGAAAAACCCAACGTCACAACAAATCCTCTCCACCACACAACCAAGCCCCTCCTCCCAACAGAGTCAATTTCATCCAAACTGGGGTCGTGTCCTACGATCCTAGTATCTATATTACTCCCTTCACCTACCCAAGCCGGAGGTGATCCTTCCTGTCTGCACTGACTTGTGCATGATGGACATCTCCACAACCAATCAAAGCCAGTGGTGGTGACCACCGAAGATGGAACGGGCAGGTTTCAGAGGAAGAGCAGAATTGTTGAGTCTGGGATGGAACAGCCTGGGAATA
>JAPPVO010000017.1:40609121-40669936 GCA_030407325.1 Camellia japonica
CATAAAATATACCAGACCTCTATTTGTAATATTTTTTAACTGAAAATTATTTCTATAAAAAAGAAAAAACATTTAAAGACAAGTCCCATTTTATGGATCATTTTGTGATTGTTTATAAAGGAGCATGATAATGTGACATTGATTTTGATTTTCAAAACTTTAAGACATCAATTTTAAACTGAAAAAATTATGTGCAAAATTGAAAAAACTAAAAAAACTAAAACATTTACATGCAAAATTGAAAATTTTCTATCTATGAAGGAGTATGATGATTAAACATTCTCGTGCAAAACTAAAAAAATTCTCAATTTTAACTGAAAAAATTGATAATATTTTAGTTTTAAAATTGAAAAAAAAAATAATAAATGATAATGCTCTCAGTTTCAAAAGTGAAAAAAAAAAATTGAGAAATTTCTCAATTTTACTGGATAATTTCACAAACTAAGAAATTGTCAAATTTTGTACAATTAAAAATAATATTTTAATTTTTTAAAATTTTATATTCAATATTAATCTTGTTTAATAGATCTCATTGTGTAGACTCGTGAAATATAAATTTTATTTTTAAAAAAATATGTCTAATAAAAGTTATGAAATTTTTCAGTTTTGAAACAATAAAATAAAATAATGAGTTAGGAAAAGTTATCTAGCGCTCTTGGGGTATTATCACGTGTTACCTAGAAGAATTGTGATTGGTGGAGGCAATTTTGTATTGGAATATAGGGCAAAATATTTAATAATTGGTAGATAACATTATCATGTGGTACACTTGGAATACTTAATAATTTTTTTTTAAACACTTAATGAATTGACGCTTTTCAATTCTTTCTGTGTTTTTATAAGGGTAAAATAGTCATATAAATAAAAATCTTTTGAAAATGGGATCTTATTGGTTAAAAATAATGAAGTAGGACTAATAGAATACCAACCTTTACAAATAGGACTTTTGAATAATTAATCTCAAAAAGAATAATTAAAAATTATATAAAACTTTTTCTTTGGACTGGTTTGACAAATGCCTTTTTGCAATATTTTTGTTGATTTTTTTTTTAAAATTTTAATTACATTTTTTCTAATTTTTTTTATATCAAACTTTCTTCTAATTTTAGGTCTTAGAGACCTTTTTCTTAAATCAATAAAGACCAAAAAAATTGGTTTTTCTTACTTTTTTTCTTTTTTTGTATTTAGTTACATTTTTTTTTATTATTTAAATTTTTTTTTCAATAGTGGTGGTGATGAAAGTGGTTATGGATACGTGGTGATGATGAGTCCAGATCCTTTCCAACTTTTCTTTTGGTTCACGGACAAGATTTAGTTACGTCACTCATAACAAAACATCTGACCCTCTCTGTCCCACATCACATCCCACCACTCTCTCTCTCTCTCTCCTAATAAAAAATTAAAAAAAATATTTTAATCTTTTTAATTTTATTTTCATAATATATATAATTTTTAATATAAAAATTTAATTTTATAAAATTAATATCATTAAAAATATACCTTTAAAATGAGACAAATATTAAATATATATAATAAAAAATTAAAATAAATAAAAATAATTACTATGTTTAGTTATTTTTTGAAATTATTATTCTTTAAATATAAAAATTAATTTGATGAAATAAACACACAAAAATCATATATTTTTGAAATTCTCAAAAACAATCTACATTCCAAAAAAAAAATATATATGAAAATAAAAAAAACATGTTGTATTTGATTTGCACCTATGTACAGATTGAATTTGTGTGTTTTTTATTTCCTTTAAAAATAATTATTTTCATATGATTTTTTTTTTTTTGGAATGAAGATTGTTTTTGAGAATTTCAAAAATATATGATTTTTGTGTGTCTATTTCATCAAATTAATTTTTATATTTAAAAAATAATAATTTCAAAACATAACTAAACATAGTAATTATTTTTATTTATTTTAATTTTTTATTAAATATATTTAATATTTGTCTATTTTAAAGGTATATTTTCATGACATTAATTTTATAAAATTAATTTTTATATTAAAAATTATATATATTATGAAAATAAAATTAAAAAGATTAAAATAATTTTTTAAATTTTTTATTAGAAGAGAGAGAGAGAGAGAGTGTGTGTGTGTGAGTGGTGGGATGTGACGTGGGACAAAAAGTGTCAAATGTGCTGTGTGTTGAATGAAATTCAATTTTTTGTTTTTTTAAGTTAATCTGAGCTGTAGATTTTGTTATGAGTGACGTGGTCAAATCCTATCCGTCGATTGGAGGGAGAGCTAAAGAGAGGCTGGAGAGGATCTAGACTCGGTGATGGAGTGATAATGGAAAGATATTGGTGGTGGTGCACTGATGGTGACTACAGCATATAAAGATTTTTAAGAATTAAATTATTTTTTCCTATTGTCTATTCATCTAAAGAGAGAATGGAAGCAGTCCATTTTCTCATAAGAAAAAATAAGAGTATGTGAACATTTTTGTATAAAAATTTGAAAAATACAGTGTAACATTAAATGATGATCTGAATTTTACTCCAAAAATGAAATAGATAGTGTTGATTTAAAGTTTGTGAAATATGTAGAATAATTGTAATTCATAAATATATTTTTCTGAATAACTTTTTAAGTACTTTTTCTAAATTCCTAATATTGTTATAAATTTTTTTATAGAATCATGTGATATTATTATTTGTCATTTCATTTTAATTCAAAACAAGTGACTAAACATTTTTCTATTACCGTTTGTGTAGAACCGGGTGCAACGGCTAGTTAACTAATAAAATACAAACATATTTGCTTTTTATTTTTTATTTATTTAAAGATAGCAATATTTGCTTCCTTTCAATAAGTAAAGGTTAGCATTTTTTTAACGGGTGGTGCTAAAGATCACCAATTTAGTGGCGCTAAATCTACCACTAATAAGGTGGCAAAGTAAAAAAAAAAACACAGAAACAAAACAAACTGTGGCAGTGGGTGGGACCCACTGCCACATCACTAGTGGTAGTCCTAATTAGAGCTCCCACTCATTTTCCTTTTTTAACATAACTCCCTCACACGAGCCATTAAAGGGAGAATATAAAAAAATAGAGAGTATAATATAATTGTAAAGTAATAAATATATAAATGATTTATGTATGGAATTGTGCAAATAAAATTTTTACCATTATCATTTTACAATTATATTTCTTACTCATCACTTTTTTGAAATTTTTTCGCCATTAAATATGTCAGTTTAAGAAAATTATGTTTGATTGATCAGATTACATAAAAATGGGCCTTTCTTGGTTTAAAACATAGTAATTAAACAAAAATAATAATAATAATAAATACTACACAAAATCTCACACAACCATCTCATATAAGTGAGTTATGTAAGGGAGTTATATCTGATTCTATGATTATATTCAATTCACATAAAAAAAAATAAATAAATAAATAAAAATTGAATTAAAAAAGGTCGAATTACAGATTCTGGTGGTTTAATGTGTAGTTAGAAGAGTACAAGAAGATGATCTATCTGGATGCAGACATCCTAGTCATGGACAACATCGACCATCTCTTTGAATTGCCCGATGGTTACTTCTATGCTGTCTCGGACTGCTTCTGTGACAAGTCATGGAGCCAATCACCCCAGTACTCGATTGGGTACTGCCAGCAATGCCCAGATAAGGTGACATGGCCACCTGAGATGGGTTCACCTCCACCTTTGTACTTCAATGCCGGAATGTTTATGTTTGAGCCTTCCCGTGTAACTTATCAGAACTTACTTAAGGCTCTACACATCACTCCTCCTGGACCCTTCGGAGACCAGGTGAGTTATCCACATGTATACCACTATTATTTTAATCAAAAATACTCCGATGTGTAATGCACTGAATGTAATTTTAAAATAAAATTACGTAAGTTTTTATGAACTTATATAAGTAATCTCATAAAAATATATAAGTTGAATACAAATTCGCAGAAGTTCGTAAGAATTTACGTGATTTTGTAATTTACATAAATTTGTGTTCAACTTATATATTTTTATGAAATCACTTATATAAATTTGTAAAAATTAATGTAATTTTATATTAGTATTATATAGTACATATATTACACACGAGAAAATTTCCCATTTCAATGAGATGGTGTCTTGTTGTCTTTTTTAATAGCTTTTTTTTTTAATAATTTTTTTTTTAATAAAATTACAATACTTTTCACTTCTGTAAGTGTAGAAGCCTATAAGAATATTTTTTTTAAAAAAAAAAAAAAAAAAAAATAGAAAAGTTCACTAAAAACAAGAGGAAAAAAAAGAATTCTTTGCTTTTCTTTTTGTCTTTAGTGTTTTTTTTTTTTTTTTGAAAAATATACTTTCTAAATCTTTCCAGGCTAGAAATGTGAAATCTCGTATTTTTTAGATATTAATATTTTCATAAGGAGTATTGGTGGTTTATTATAATAGTTTAGTGGTGAATTTTTTAAAAAAAAAATATAATTTAATTTATTTCTTTGATTTTATTTTATCTCTTTTATATCTACTTCATTATTATTCATTTCTTTTTGAAAATAAATTTCATCCCATTACTCATCTTTTTCCAACCTTTCACTTCCTCTTTCAGTGGGATTGACAAATTGAGAAGTAAAAAATAAAAAATAAAAAAATATTAGAGACACTAAAAATTTTATCAAAATTTCTATCAAATATCTAGGATCCACACCATATAGATCTTACACCTATACAAAATATTTGATAAAAATTTTAATAAAAATTTTAAAATCCCTAATATTTTTTTTTAAAAAAAAAAAGGGTAGCCGACAACGCATGGCTGTTAAAACTGAGCAAGGATCCTCTCCTTAACTCACTACTTGATGGGCCATTGAGTCCACTTTTGGGCTCAATTTCGATAATCCAAATCGTTCATATTTTAGAATTTATCATATACATTATACTTGTAAAAAATCAAATTGATCAAATATCAGAAGATATTTCTAATTATTTAAGGTGTCAGAGAATGATATTAGAGCGTAGGAATTAAGTATTATATGAAATCTGTTGAGTGGTTGATATTTGAGGGTATAAGATTTGGTAAATATTTTACATATAAAAAAATTTGTTCTATATTGATGTTTAAAAAAAAAAAAGGGATTGTTGTTTATATCAGTACGTAACAAAAGCATTTTATTTGAAAGTCCTTATCAAATTTTGGAAATTAAGAATTAAAAATTCGGAGGCAAAATTAATTTAAGGAGATAGATTGTGAAAGTATTAATATTTTAGTGAGGAATATTAATGATTTATTATAATAATGTATTATAATAATTTAGTGATGAAATTTTTATAGAAAAATATAATTTAATTTATTTCTTTGATCTTATTTTATCTCTCTATATCTATCTCATTATTAATCATCTCTCTTCGAAAATAAATTTAATCCTTACTCATCTTTTTCCATCCTTTCACTTCTTCTTTCGGTGGGATTTGGAAAAAAAAATGTAGCCAAGAGCACATGGGCGGCGAAACCAGCTAACTAGAGGTGTAATTTTGGCCCATGGCCTGCGAGCGACCCAAAGCCTACCCACGGCCCGAGGTGGGCCCGGCCCGTTTAGACCCGAGCCCAAGCCCATACCGAGGCCTTGGGCCAAGGCCTAGGCCATCGTTTTGAAGCCCGGGCCCGGCCCATTGGCCCGCTCAAGGCCCGCTTAAAAGCCCGGCCCAAGGCCCGGCCTGCCCGATGCCCAGTGTTATTTTTAATGAAAAATAATAAAATTTTGGTGAAAAAATATAATAAATAAATAAATAAAATTTGTTTAAGCACACCCAGAGCCAGAGCCCGAGCCCATGGGCCCAGCCCGAGACCCGGCCCACTAGCCCGTCCAAAGCCCGAATACCCCTAGGCCTGGGCTAGGGCCGAGGCCTAGTTTTTTGGCCCGTGGGTCGGGCCGGACCGGCCCGATTTTTTTGCGGGAGCCCGCAAGGCCCGATATGGGCACAACCCGGCCCGGCCTAAGCCCGAATAGGTCAGGCCGGACCAGACCAAAATTACACCTCTACAGCCAACCCAATTCACTTTTCTGTTTTTCAAACCAAACACTATCATTTCGTCATTTCTTTTGGGTTCGTTTGAGAAGTAGGTTGACTTTTTAACTTTTTAATTTTTTTAACTTTTTTAATTTGAAGCTAAAAAGCCTAGTTTAGAAAGAATTTTTGACTTTTTTGGTTTTTTTTGACTTTTTTATGGCAGAAATAATGTAATGATTATGAGTTGAATGTAATATTTTATTTTATTAGACTAAAAAACTATTTTGTTTTTGTGATTAAAATAGTCAAAAAAAAATCTGACTTTTAGCTTCCCAAACGGAGCCTTTTTATCATTTTGATTCCTTTCCATTGTCTTTTTGGAGTGTTTTGAAAACATGAATTAAAATTTTAATTTTTAATTAAGTTTTTTTGACTTTTTAAAAAGTAATTTAGAAAGTTGATAAAAAATTATTTTTAGCTTTTTTTTATTAATATTTATTTATGATATCATATCATAATAAAATGACTAATTATCCAAATCTAATTTACAAAATTTGCATTTTCACTGATATATAACTCTAAGCGACATGAAAAGTATAATTGTAATTTTACAAGTAACTTTTTTGAACCTTTCTAAATGACTTTTATGTTAAAAAAACTAATTTAACCAAAGTTCCAAATGAACACTTATTTGTTTAATATTCTTTATTCTTTCCTATTTCCTATAATTGAGCCTACTCCTCACTTTCTTCCATCAATTGTTCTTGCTTCTTCTCATCCCCCTCTCTTGGTTTCCTCTCTCCGTTTTATCTTTGTGTTTCTGTCGCAAATTGTTCTCTCTTCTTTTGTTAATATGTTATTTGATATTCTCTCGCAAATTGTTCTCTCTTCTTTTGTCAATATATTATTTGATATTTCGAATTATTTGGGGGCGTCACAAGAAAGTCCTTAAGAATAAATACTTTTGACAAAAATTAAAATAATAATAAAATTTAGTAAAGACAAATGTTCAACCAAGAAAAAAAAATTACAATTCAACTTATTTAACTAAAATTATTTAACAAAACCATGGGGCACGCAAGAGTTGCAACCCAAATGATTCTCACATTTTAGTAATTTTTTTCCCACCTCCCACTAAATAGTAAATTTCCCACTAAAATAAAGACGTAATTTTTTTCGCCTATACCAAATAGAGATATGTCATCCACAATAAAAATAAATTTAGACCATACATTCATTTGTTTGTAAACTTTTTATGATTATATTATTATTGTTATTGTTATTATATCAATTTAATTGTTATTGATTTAGACAGTCGGTTTCATTATTTTTTTGTTTATTTTTTGGAGAGAAATGAACAAAGTGTCCACCAATAAATGAGATAACTAGGTTGCAAATTATCTGTTCAACCACATTATTCTGTGCATAATTCATATTCTATTTGTATAGAAAGCATTACACCTTTTATAAATGACAGGATTTATTGAACAAGTTCTTCAGAAACAAGTTCAAACCTATTCCCGTGGTCTACAACTTGGTTCTTCCAATTTTATGGCATCATCCGGAGAAAGTTGAGCTTGAAAAAGTTAAAGTGGTGCACTACTGTGCAACTGTAAGTATTTTAAATTTATATTATATATATTTGATCACAGAATCAGACACAATACTTTCATATTGGGCTGAGACCTACACATTTAATTGATCTCTTACGTGAAAAAATTGTGTCTAATTCTGTGTACCTAGTATTTTTCATTTATTTGAGCAAATCCATAGTTTGGTAGACGAGAAACCTATTTTCTCAACCCTTTTTCTCACTTTCATTTCCAAAAAATTAGGGGTCAAAACCATGGAACTACACTCCGAAAGAAGATAACATGCACAGAGAAGACGTCAAAATGTTGATTGCAAAATGGTGGAATGTTTATAATGATGAGTTGCTTAATTAATTTCAAGGACAAAGATTATGTTCCAACTATTTACTATAGATCTACATTTATGTGTTCTATAAGTCATGCCTACTAAACAATATGAAGAAACCTTCCACGGTGGCAATGAAAAATAAAATGGTGGACAGATTGTTGTAGTTGTAAGTCTTTGTGTATTTTAAAACAGTTAAAGTTATGTTTGGGTCATGAGTTTTTTAAAAGAATTGTGTACGGAAACCCCAAAAAAAAAAAATGATAAGAATTTGAGGTGAAGAAAATGCTTCTTTTCCCCCTCATTTTCTTTTACCTTAAATGTGTAAGATTCAAAAATAGTATAAATGTTCCAGGCTTTCTTTATATTTTGTTGATTTTAGTTGTGTAGCCAGTTTCGTGAATAAATTTGAGTTGGTATCTTTCTTGTGAATGATAATCAAAAAATAAATATTTTTGTGGAGATTTTAAAAAAGAAAAATTATAAATCAGATATACTTTACAAAAATAATTACTTACAGCAATTTTAGGCCAAGTTTGGCATACACAAAATAATCTATCTTTTTATCTTTTTATCTTTTTTCCATCACATCACCTCTCTACTTTTCTGCACATCTTTTCGTAAAAAGATAAAAAATACACTTATTTAGGTCATCTCAAACAACTCCTAATATGTTTTGACCCAATGGTTATGGGCCAAACAACAGGCCTAGTTAACCCCTCCTCAAATTATTGCATATGTGACATCTACTCTGGGCTATTTATGTCGAAATTGAAACTCAAGCGATTTTTAAGAATTAAATATTTCAGCTGAAAATTAAAAAGTTATTACAATTTATCAAATCATTTTTTCTATTTTTTTGAAGATATTTTTATAAAATGTTAAAAAATCACTACAAGTCAATTCCCAAATGATCCTTCAATTTGACAGTTCTCTTTCAAAATAAAAACATCCGGCAAGTAATTTGGTATTACGAAATCCATTGGACAAATTAATTGGAACGTCAATCGTTGTCAAAGACAACAATTGATTATGAACTATTTTCTATTTCTTATGTTGATTGGGTAGATTTATGTTGGTGGATTATGATTTCTGAATTTAATATAATTGTTCTCATAAATGTAAATAATCCACTGCCGGCCGACAAAAAAAAAGGATATCAAAATTTTTTTTTAAATTCCTTTAAATTTTTAATTTTTTTAAAAAAAATTATTAAAGACAAAACAAAATAAAAATAAAAATAAAAAGTCAATCTAAAAAATTACATTAAATCAGCTCTAGATTTGGCTCGAATCTAATCCATTTACTGGCCTTTTTTTTTCAATAAAATAGAAGAGTAATTATATTAGAAAAAATATTTACATAATCTAATACACCACAAATAATATTAGGGATCATGAAATGCATCATGAAGATTTTTTATTCTTTAATTAATGTGTGGTGATTTATTATATGTATAATTCAAAAATAAAAAAAAATTTATAATTATTTTTAATAATTCCTAACATTACTCAATAGGCCACCAATTTACAATAACTAGAAAGTCTAACCATTAATCTACCAAACCCACTGAACCAAGCCCATAATCACATACGACCCTATAATAGAGGGGCAATAAATCATGTCCGACAAACCACTATAGAACCCCATGATGGCCTACTTGGAGTAGCATCAAATTTTTAGTATTCATTCTGTCACTATGAATTGTTGAATAACTTGCAATATTTTTCATCTTTACTGTTATTTTTGTTTTCCCCTCAGAATACACTCTGTTTGTAAATTAGTGGGGACAAAAATAGAGAAGAGAAATTAACTGCAAAAATATAAAAGTACAAGTTGAGTTTGTTCTTCATACAAATAAGGTCATATCTGTATCTTTATATTTTTATAATTATTTTCATTTTTCTCACAAATTTACGGCTTTCCTTATATTTTCCTGCCAAAGGTGGAAATTCAATATTCACATTTTTAAACATAAGTGAGTGGGTTCCTTCCATATGCATCACTAATGTGAGTTTATTGACTTGTGGCTACAAACGTGAAAACGAAGTAAGAAAACGAATTATGTATAACATTACTTTAAATTAAATCGGACAAAAAATGTCACTTATGAAAAGTACTTCTTAGCTCAAATAAAATGTGAAATGCTTTAAACAGGATCTTTTAAACGGGTTAGGTTTGTCTCCAATTTAGTGAATTGGACCGATTTAGTCTTGGTTCATGGGTTTACAAAGGCACTATTTTGATTATTTGATATTTTTTTGTCACGTGTATTATTCAACAAAATTAATAATTTAATAATTATAACTAGATATGATTATATCATATTTGTTTTTAAAAATTATTTTAAAAAAAATTAATGAAACATCTCTCTCTAATTTTTTATAGTATGAAAGGTTTAATATATTTTTTTTATCAGTTAAGATCCCTCAATAATATTATTAGAGAAATTTAGCTCATTTCAAATTTCTTTGTGACAAATTTATCTGTAACGAACTGAAATGTCTCTATGAAATTTCTAAAATTTTTCTATGAAGCTGAAATTTCTCTATACTGAAATTTCTCTGTGAAAATATGTTAAGAGACCCCAACTACTATTAAAATATTGCATGTCATTTATCTTATAAAATTTTAATATCAAGAATCTTAGACTAAAAATTCATTATTTTTATAATATATAATTAAATTATTAAATTAAAAAATATATATATAAATAATCTATACACAAAAGTAAAAAAAAAATACTAATAAAATCTAATCTATGATAATCCACATGTCTGACTGAACGGTCTAACTTATAAAGAGGGCTAGAAATATATTTTTTTTTTGAGGATGAAATGTGGTGGTTGTGCCCTTTGCATTAGACAGTGCATTTTTACCTTAAATCGTTGGGAAAAGGAGGCACTACTCGGTTTAATGAAGACTTTTCTGCGTGTTACTTGTTTGTAACGATAACAATGGTGACTTGTCATATATTTTAGTTCTAATAAAGAAGTATATGAAACTGCTCAAATGTGTTTCACAGTCCTCAATTTTAACCAATAAAATAAATAAAATGAAAATTCCGACATGGGAAATCTAGTTGTCAACTAATGTGGATATACATGTTTTTTTGGGTGGATATGGATATACATGTTATTTTAAAAAGTAAGTTAAAAATTAATTTTTTAATTTTTTAAATTTTTTTATTTTAAAAAATGTATAAAAAAAAGAAAGAAGAGATAATGTAACTTAAAAAGAGATTAAAAATCAAAAAATTAACTTTTAACCTCTTAATTTAACATTAAACTTTAAATGGGTTAATGTATTCCAAACCTTTTTTTATATTTTCTTGCCTCCCAACTTTCCTTAAACAACTAAAAGTACAAATGCACACGATTCTCGTCCCATCTTTCTTTACTCTTACTATGTTCCAAATTAGAGTAAGTTGTACCAAAAATTTATGAAATTTGAACTTTATTATTATTATTATTATACCCTTGGTGGGGCATGATGCCCCAGTGGTAAGGGCGTTGTTTGGGTTGCGTGGGTAAGGCGCACGGCCCAGGTTCGATTCTCCACTGGATGAGTGCCTGCAGTAGTTTGCAAAAGGGTGTTCGGCTTTAAAATCAAAGGGTTGGGGATACCTGAGTTATCAAAAAAATTATTATTATACCCTTAATTTTTATTTAAATATAATCTCCAACTTCTCAAATTGGTTCAATTTAACTATTCTGTTACATTACATCTGATGATACAGTTCGTTCTCAGTGGATGGGTCGGACTGATCCAAGTTCTTCGAGCTCCAATCCAAATGGTCGAGCCCGCCAAGTGACCTGCAAACAAGTTCAACGGGGAACAGGGTAGTCCCCCAGTGAACCCTCCGGCGAGCAAATTAGTAGTGGAAGTGGGGAGTGTAGAGAGCGAGATGGGAACAGAAAACTTAACCTTCTTCTTGTCTTTGATGCTTGCTTATATCCTTTGGTAATCATTTCACTGTCCCTTCCGACGTGCCCACATCGCCGAAAGCCTGTGCTGTAGCTTACCTTGTTCAGGGTAAGGGGGCGCTGTTCCGACGGGGATGTGTTATCGTAATAAATGCTGTGATGGGCTGCATTAATGGTGATGTGTTGTGGCAATAACTTTGCAGATCTTTGGTTACTGATGTGGCCTGTCCTACACCTGCCATATGTCCGAATGTCATTGGCCCTTCACGCCCAGTTGGCCTCCAGTTGTCTTGGACTTTACCAACCGGGTTATACAATGGGCTCCAAATGGTGGGCTTGGGGTTGTTCACTGTGGGCTGTAGCTTTTGTGGGCCTATCCATGTCAGTAGTCCCCCATTTCCGAGTGCAGCTTCAGTTCAACGAAGGGAATACTTATGCGGAAGGTGAATCCGACCGGGATGGGCAGCCGAGTTGGTGGACCGAGCTGGGAGGCCGACCGTGGGGAGGGCCGATCGCACGAAGGCCGAGCGGGAGGGAAGACCGCGAGAAGGGCTGACCGCGCGTGAAGGCCGAGCGGACGAACTGGCCGCGTGAAGGCCGATCGTGAGGAGGGATGACCATGTGAAGGCCGAGCAAACGAGCCGACCGTGAGGAGGACTGACCGCGTGAAGGCCGAACGGACGGGCCGGCCGCGTGAAGGCCGACCGTGTGATTCGACCGTGAGGAGGGATGACCATGTGAAGGCCGAGCAGAAGGGCGCGGGGCTCAAGGGGTGGCATGTGAAATGATGATTTGAAGTGGAAAAGACAGGGTAAGGTTAGGAGACAGTGCATCGTGGTCGTACACGTGGCAGTATGTGGGGAGGAAGGTTAGGCGTTGGAGCAGAAATGAAATGATAGGTCATTATGGGTGTTGAAAAGGCAGTTTTGGTGGTTGATTTGAAAAGTTTTCAAACTGGCGAAAATTAATTGGGATCCGTGGAATACGGGCAAACCGTGGGCTTTTGGTGTCATTCGATTCACCTACTTCTTTACAAAAACTCAAAATATCCCAAGTGTTAATTCCTTCGTTGCTCACGATACACCTTTGCAACACTTTCTCAATTTCCTTGCTCCTGCGTCAGAAGCGATTCGCAAACATACCCTAGAAATGGCACAAGAAGAGGCTGTGAATGTGAGGTTGGATCCACTTGGTGAGGACGACGCAGAGGAGTTGGTGGCACGATATAGGACGGAGACGCGAATGGTGACGGTGGGAGAATCGGTGGTACGATCTCAGGCGTCCACCATGATAGCGGCTCCAAGGCCAATAAGCCAGGTAGAGCCAGATCATTGGCATACGAAGGCTGACAAGTCCACAATTATTGCGGTGGAGTTGGAGGCTATCCGGGAAAAATACCAGATTCCGGCTGAAGTAGAGTTGTTACTGCCAACATCGACGGAGAGGCCATCGGACGCCAGGCAAGGGCAGTTTTCCCTTTATGAGGAAGCTCTGAAGGGGGGCTTAAGGTTGCCACTGCCGCAAGTGTTGGTGGATGTGCTTAACCGTCTGGAGGTAGCACCGGGCCAATTGATGCCCAATGCTTGGAAGATCTTCCTAGCCTGTGCAAGTGCCTAGCCAAAGGCGAACGACGGGGAGGCCATGACAGTGGACGAGTTCTTCGTATGCTACAAGGCCTCGGGACAGCAAGAGACTTGGGTGACTCTTCAGGCAGCAGCTGGGAAAGGGCTGGTGGCGGGGCTGCCCTCGTCGATCAAGGAGTGGAGACCACGGTGGTTCTACGTGGGCGCCAGTGGAGGAGTTGGAGTGCGCACCATTTGGAAGGTGCCCACCAGGTTGATGGAGCCAAAATTGAGGGCAGCAGCAGAAGAGAGGGTGAAGAAGGTGAAGGGGTGGAGGGAGAGAGAAAAGGTCAGATGGGACGAGCTCACTCAGCCGTCGGCATTGTTTGAGGCAGGGTTGGGTCCACAACCGAACAGGGGGGACCTGGATCGAGAGGAGTTGGAAGCGAGGAGAAGGGCTCAAGAGGCGGAGGATCATGCCATCCTTACGAAAGCCCAAAAATTTAAAGAGTCCCAGGCCGGCCGACCGTCAAAACCGGTCGCAAGGGAAAGGATTCGACCTCGCCCCAAACCCTTGGGAGGGAAAAACTTGGACGAATTTGTGCCACGACCGCCCCCAACAGACCCTGTGAAGGAGAGGTCTTTGAAGGAGATGGAGGCGTTGGGCGTGGTGGAGAAGAAGAAGAGGGTGAGGCGAAGTGAAGAAGAGCCTACCCAGAAGAGGAGGAAGGAAGTGAGGGCAGAAGAGGCCGGTCTGGCCAAGCAGGTGGAAAGTGGGGAAGTAGAGGAGACCCCAGGAGGGGTAGTCACCCCTGAGGTGGTGGAGATCGCCTCAGAGGTCAGGGAAGTCGTGCCAATGGTGACGGCGATCGGCGCAGGGGTCGAGAGGGGCGCCTCTGAACCAAGGAGGGAGGAACAACCCCAGGGGGATCTTGCACCCCAGGAAGGGGGAATCAGTCTGAACACAACAATTTATCATGCTCGTGCGGTGGCTGGACGACTGGAGGGGAAGAAGGCCCAGCCAGGGCAGGAACAGACCGCCTGGTGAAGATTGTAGAAGAGGCAGCTCTACGCTCGGCATCCAGATTCAACGAGGCAGACCTGCTGAGGAGGTTGTGCTCCGCTCAAATGGAGGTGACTACCTTAGCAGGGGCCCTCCTGAGGAAAGCGGGGGCTGCCAAACTTAAGGCAGAGGAGGCCAAGGCTCAGCTTGTAAAATTGAAGGAAGAGAGCGCGAGTTGGGAGAGTGTCCATGCTGATCTGCAAGCGGCTAAGGTGGAGCTGGAGAACACACGTCGTTAGGTTGTGTCGCTCGAGTTCCAGCTGGCTGGCGAGCAGAAGAAGTTGGATGAGGCACAAAAAGCTTGCGCAGTCGCAGTCGAACGCCATGAAGAGGCAATGATCAGTAATGAAGAGCTGGTGAGGCAGAGGGATGATGCAGATGTTAAGGTTGACGCTCTACAAAAGAAGCTGGAGGGCGAGCGTGTCAAGGCGGGGGAGGAGAGGGAGGCCCTTCGTAAGGAGTTGGAGGCAGAGAAGGCGAGGGCGGCGGCTGAGAAGGACACTCTGCAGAAGGAGTTGGAGGCAGAGAAGGCGAGGGCAGCTTCTAAGAAGGCGATCCTGCAAAAAGAGCTGGACGAGGAAAGGGCGAAGGCGGCCTCTGAGAGGGCGGCCTACCCCGATCTGTACGTCGCAGTAGTGGATCAGTTCAAAGGATCGCTTGAATTTCAGATGGCGGTAGATGCTGCGATCGCCCGCAGCTTGACGAGGGAGGAAACTGGGGGGGCGGGCCCATCGAGGACGACTGTTGGAGGAAGGGCTGAGTCTGAAGTTATTGAAGGCTTCCAGCAGTCAGATTTTTATAAGCACGAAATGGCTGAGTACTGGGACAGCGGCTGGAAGATGTTCAAACGTAGAGTTGAAGAGCTGTTCCTAGGCTTAGACCTTAGTAGTGTGACAATTGGGGAAGATGATGTGGCCCAGACCCCCCTGGATGAAGGCATTGAAGAAGAAGATCTTGTATCCAGTGAAGAGGAGTGACTGGGGGAGATGAAGAAGAGCTTTTTCTTTTCTTTTTTTTTCTTTTCTTTTTTTTTTTGATGTAATGAACTTGTGTACACATTTGTGAATGAATAAAATTTCAGTTGTGTTTTCAGTCGATTGCTTGTGCTTGTATATAAATCAGTGTGGAATCAGACTTGTATAAAAATTCAATGCAGAGTAACGTAAAGAACTCCCTAATGCAGAGTGAAATTGGACTTGTGTAAAAATTCAATGTAAAGTAAAGTAAAGAACTCCTTAATGCAGAGTGGAATTGGACTTGTGTAAAAATTCAATGTAAAGTAAAGTAAAGAACTCCTTAATGCATAATGGAATTGGACTTGTATAAAAATATGTATGTGTGCTTGCCACATTACCGAAATGGATGAGAGTGGTTTATTTTAGTCGTGCAGGGTGAGATAAGCTGATTAGTGAGGGAAAAATGTAAGAACGTTTTCGAAATTTGACTAAGTAAAGAGTGGGGTAAAAACTTTGATCTGGAATTGCGACTAAGTGTCTTACTAATGCCACAATTATGAAGTTTCACTGATGCTGCAAGCGACTCAGTCTTGGACCCGGAATGGGGATACTCAGTCTGGTTGAGGTGAGGGTTGGTCTGGCGAGTGCATCAAGCTCGGTCTGGTTGAGGCTTTTGTGTTTAGTCTGGCTGAGTCTTTTAATGCTCAGTCTGGCTGAGGCTTTGAGTGCTCAGTCTGGCTGAGGCTTTTGATGCTCAGTCTGGCTGAGGCTTTTGATGCTCATACTGGCTGAGGCTTTGAGTGCTCGGTCTGGACGAGTCTTTGAATGTTCAGTTTGGCTGAGGCTTTTAATGCTCAGTCTGGCTGAGGTTTTGTGTGCTCAGTCTGGCTGAGGCTTTGAGTGCTCAGTCTGGCTAAGGCTTTTGATGCTCAGTCTGGCTGAGGCTTTTGTGAGTGCTGCAATCAAAACCTCATTGAGACACCATACAGATAACTGAGGTATATAAACATCAAAAAGTTACATTGCATGAAAAAGATAACGAGAATGTTCAAGCATGTGGGTTTGTCGAAAAGAAAATGCAACGACTGAGCGATACAAAGATAATGGTTTATTGAAAGTAACGTTTCAGGTGCTCGGCGTTCCACGGGTGCGGGAGGTCTCGACCTTCCAAATCCTGAAGTCGGTAAGTACCTGGACGTGGTCGGGCTTTCACGATGTAAGGTCCCTCCCATTTGGCTGCCAATTTACCCTCAGTCGGATTTTTGGTGGCAAGAGTTGCTTCTCTCAAGACAAGGTCGCCAACAGCAAACTCCCTTGGTCGGACTTTGCGGTTGTAGTGTGTTCTCATTTTCTGTTGGTATGAGGCCAATCTGACAGCAGTGGTCTCCCTGAGTTCTTCAATTAGGTCCAGGTCTGCCCGACGAAGTTCTTCGGTGAGTGCTGGATCCGGATGCAAAACCCTGGGGGTAGGCAGACCGATTTCCACCGGAATGACCGCTTCAGCGCCATATGTTAGACGAAAAGGGGTTTCCCCAGTGGGAGTCCGAGTGGTTGTGCGGTAAGTCCATAGCACATTAGGCAGTTCCTCAGCCCAGAGTCCCTTAGCAGCTTCAAGCTTAGTCTTGATGATCTTTAGGAGAGAACGGTTGGTGACCTCAACTTGGCCATTGGCTTGGGGATGACCGGAGGAAGAGAAACATGGTTCAATCTGGAGGTCGGCACAGAACTTCCTGTACTTGGCGTTGTCGAATTGTTTGCCGTTGTCGGAGACGATGGCCTGAGGGACGCCGAATCTGCAAATGATCGATTGCCAGATGAATTTGGTTATGTTCCGCTCGGTGATGGTTGCAAGGGGTTCTGCCTCTACCCACTTGGTGAAGTAATCAATGGCAACAATCACGAACTTGGTCTGGCCTCGGCCGGTGGGAAGAGGACCAACTAGGTCGATCCCCCATTTGGTGAACGGGTAGGGGCTACAGAGTGTAATCAGTTCAGTAGGAGGAGCATGGGGGATGTTGGCAAAGCGCTGACACTTATCACATTTGAGCACAAAATCGGTAGCATCTTGATTGAGAGTTGGCCAGAAATAACCAGTATGGAGTATTTTGTGGGCTAAAGACCTGCCGCCCGAATGATTGCCACAAATTCCCTCATGGATCTCTTGCATTACATAGGTTGCTTGGGCCGAGTTGAGGCATCGCAGATATGGTCGTGAAAAGCCACGTTTGTACAAGATGCCACTGACCAGAATGTAGTTGGACGACTGAGCCCTGACCTTGGCAGCCTGCTGTTGGTCATCTGGGAGTTCTCCTGTTGTCAAGAATAGGAGGATGTCGGATGCCCAAGGGATGGGTTCATTTTGGAGGAACTGCACTTCTTGAAGGTCGGGTGAGATGGCCGGGTGGGCTAGGCATTCAAGGCGGACTCAGTGGATGGGTCGGACTGATCCAAGTTCTTCGAGCTCCAGTCCAAATGGTCGAGCCCGCAAATTCTGGGTTCTAGGTCTTTTCTCTTTTCTCTGGGGGTCGGGTTTTTAGTTAGTGGATCCTGCCGAGCGGCTAGCGAATCTTCGGCATTCATGTATTTCTGGGCTTTGGAGAGTAGGGCTGCCATGGAGATCGGGGGGTTTTTTAGATAGGGAGAAAAGGAAATCGGATGACCGTTAATCCGGCCATGAAGGCCGTGAGGATGACCTTATCATCGTTTTTCGCTACTTGCAGGGCCTCAGTGTTGAAGCGGGTAACGTAACTGTGCAGCGACTCTCCCTCGGTCTGCCGGATGTTGAGGAGCTGTGTTGCCGGGCGACGTTGGCGCTGGGCTCCAATAAAGTGGCTAAGGAAGGAGTCGCTGAGGTGCTGGAAGGTGGAGACAGAGTCTGGTGGTAACTGGCTGAACCACTGTCGGGCCGACCCCTTCAATGTCACGGGAAAAGCTCGGCAGATGATCTCGTTAGGAAAAGCATGGAGGATCATGAGGGTGCGGTAGGTCTCCAGATGGTCGACCGGGTCCGTCGTTCCGTCAAAAGAGTCGATGGTGGGCATTTTGAACTTAGCGAGCAGAGGCTTATCCCGGATGGAAGCAACAAATGGTGAGTTTGCTGTGGTAGAGGGTTTGTGCTGGATGTTCTGTATGACCCCTTGGAGTTGGAGTTTCATGGCTCGGAGTTCAGCGTCCCAAAGGGGAACGTTGTCACCCCCGGAGGGAAACAGGGGCTGGACGCTGCTGGCTTCCCCTTCAGGGGCTGGTGCTATGATTGATGGATGTGGGGGTGGAGGTGGTGGATTTATGTGTGGGGGAGGAGGTTGCAAACCTTCTGGATTGGGTGGATAGGGTTGTAGGAAAGTATCGCCCGGGGCTCGTTCTTGGTTGGGTGGAATATCTGGAGGTGGTGGAGGAGGGATGGGGAGGTTTCTTTGGAGTAAAGCATTTATTAGGGCCTGATTTTGCTCGGCCATACGGTTAATGCTGTTGATAAGCTCGATGAAGTATTGAGATGGGCTGTTTGGATTAGGAGGGTCGGTTTGATGATCGACAGCATTGTGGTGAGAAGCCATGGATCTAGTCGTGACCATACACTTTGATGGGTGAGAGGAAAAGGTTACTGGGATAGGGTCTCCGGCGACAATGAACACAACGGCGCACAAATAAACCAAGTTCCCACAGACGGTGCCAACTGATGATACAGTTCGTTCTCAGTGGATGGGTCGGACTGATCCAAGTTCTTCGAGCTCCAGTCCAAATGGTCGAGCCCGCCAAGTGACCTGCAAACAAGTTCAACGGGGAACGGGGTAGTCCCCCAGTGAACCCTTCGGCGAGCAAATTAGTAGTAGAAGTGGGGAGTGCAGAGAGAGTGATGGGAATAGAAAACTTAACCTTCTTCTTGTCTTCGATGCTTGCTTATATCATTTGGTAATCATTTCACTGTCCCTTCCGACGTGCCCACATCGCCGAAAGCCTGTGCTGTAGCTTACCTTGTTCAAGGTAAGGGGGCGCTGTTCTGACGGGGAGGTGTTGTCGTAATAAATGCTGTGATGGGCTGCATTAATGGTGATGTGTTGTGGCAATAACTTTGCAGATCTTTGTCTGCTGATGTGGCCTGTCCTACACCTGCCATATGTCCGAATGTCATTGGCCCTTCACGCCCAGTTGGCCTCCAGCTGTCTTGGACTTTACCAACCGGGTTATGCAATGGACTCCAAATGGTGGGCTTGGGATTGTTCACCGTGGGCTGTAACCTTTGTGGGCCTATCCATGTCAACATCCATTTTTTTTTTTACAATATTATATTCTATAGGTTGATAAATTGATAGAATTATCCTTAATAATTTTTCGTAGTATAACAACAAAAATTATATAATTATTTTATTTTATAAAATGAACGGTTTATAGATTATAAACTTAAATCATCAATTTTATAAAATAAAATATAAATTATTTATGTGTTTATAGTTGTCAAATTAATTTAATTTTTTTATATAGATAACATTTATTATAAAGCCTATAAGATAGACGATTCAAATCATTTGTGTGTGCATGGATTGAATCCCACAAGAGATGTATATAGAAGTATAAACAGATGAGGTATGAAGAAAAACGATTCCCAATACCAATAACGTGGTATCACCAATACACAATAAACGTTGGAGGGTCAATCCCCACTTTCTAACTTGCACATATACATTGAAAGGTAAATGGTGGAAAATTATTGGACAGTGATATTAAGGTATCACCATGCATTGAGGGTTTTTTTTTAATCATATTTTAAACTCTAGTATTGCAAGTTAAAATTATTATAGAGTATCTTACTGGTTGTTTGGGAAGACCTAAATAAATATATTTTTTGTCCTTTTATAAAAAAATATACAGAAAAGTAGAGAGGTGATGTGATGAAAAAAAAATAAAAAGATAAAAAATGTATACTTATTTAGGATAGCCAAACTTGACCTTAATATAAGAAAATTATTCAATATTCTTGAAATATATATAGGTAGTGCTTTAAATGAGTAATTATTAATTTAAATAATGAGATCAATCCCTTTTGTGTTAAAATTTTAAAAAAATTTAAAAAACAAAATATTAAGGGCTGGTTTGGAGTATCCTAAAAAAGTGTACTTTTTGTCTTTTTGGATTAAAAAAGTTGAGAAAAAAATATGGAGGTTTGGGTTAACTTTTTAAATTTTTATGAAAAAATATATATTAAAAAATTGTATAAAAAAATGTGTAAGAGATGAATAGTGATAGGTGGCCCACAGCCGTACAAATCGGAAGGTGTGAATGGGAGTTGGAAATTATTGGCTATTTTTTTTGTACAAAGCACTGTACGGTTTTGTTCGGTCCGTGGGGGTCATCACAGGTCCCATTTTAATAATCTGAACCGTTTAATGTGTATAACTCGTTGAACACTATGCATCTATAAAAAATCACGTTAATCGGATATCGATAGCTATCTGATCAGATTTATTTATTTTTCAATCATTAATTATAACACCATCCATTTGTCGTACATAACTGATCTGATCATATAGTTATCGATATCCGATCAATGTGATTTTTTGCAGACATATAGTACTCGACGATTTCTACACATTGAACGGTTCAGATGATCAAAACGGGACCCGTGATGACCCCATGGGACGAACAGTGGTGTGTGTGCAAACCACACCCAATCATTTACAAAAAATCCACTGCCGTAGCACAGTAGCTGCACAGTGGTCACTTCGGTGGTCACTTTTTTTGAAAAAAATTATTTTTTTGATTTTTTTTTTGGTGAATAGTAATACCTTTTTGAATTTTGGAATAACTTTTTGACTTTTTAACTTATATGGGTTTACCCAAACCAGCCCTAAATGTCAATTTGTTAATGAAAGTGGAGCATTGCTCTGGGAGCACTCATCAATCTCTTATTAAAAAAGATGTATAATTTCAGAATTTTTTATTATGGATGTTTGGGAATAAATTTTTTTGGCTTGAGGCTAAAATAATGCTAACAGATAAAATAAAATAAAATGATTAATAAGATAAAATGTCACGTCAAATTAATAATCATTTTTTTTTCTTACAAACATTATGTTTAAGTTTTTGTTTGGAATGTAGGTTGATTTTTTTACTTTTTAATTATTTTAACCCGGAGCTGAAAAGTCTTATTTGGGATGAAATTTTTAATTTTTTTGATTTTTATGAAAAAAAAATTAAATGATTATAATTTGGATGTAACATTTTGTCTTATTAATTTTTTAATCTATTTTATCTTTTTATGAGTAATATAGTCAAAAAAAATCCATGCCAAACATAGCCTTAACTATAAAAAAATCAAACCCACTTCCTAAACAAAATTATTTTAACTTATTAAAATAATTAAAAATTAAAATAATCTATTTAAATAGCCAACTTATCTTTCCACCTCACCGACAAGAGAAGAGATGAGAACAGAGGATCCAGTCTCGTACAAATAAATTGTAATTGCCAGCTTTACCTTCTTCTTTTTTTTTTAATGATAATCACTGTCATCTAAACATACAAGCATAGAAAAAAGGATAAGATCAAGCAAATCACTTTCTATTTTTCTTCCTCTCTTCTTTCTCTTCTCCATTATCATGATCATCTTCTTCTTCTCACATCTCTGAGGCAGTTTTTTTTCACATGGATCATACTAGTTTGGCAACCCATTTGAAAGAATTGAGTGTCTCACCCATAATTAACCCAGTACTTCAATGGGGTTTTGAGAACACAGACGATGAAATTCATGATCATCCATGGAAGTCCACAGCTCGAATCAGACCCTCCATGGATTCTGGAAGTGATTACCAATTGGAGAGCATGGACGATGGAGAGTGTGTGTACCGAATTAGAAAGCAGATGTTGACCAGAACGAAGTCGTTTAGGAGATTGCCCAGATTCAGTTTCTGGAGTTGCTTAGTCTTCAGATTGAGGTTGAGATTGAAAGATATGAGGAGATTATGATCTGTAATTAGAAGCTCTGTTCAAAATTTTTAGATCAGATTTTAAGCACCTTTCATTGGAGACAATCTCTGTCAATACATGTTCATCTACTATTGATAATATTGCCAATTGCATTTTGTTTTATATCATATCAAACACTTTTCTTATCGCAAATTATACTATAGTTCGTTTGTGTGTGTCAATTAATTGAAAGTAATTCTAATTGCATCAATTTCAGGTTTTGTTTAGCAATTTTATTATTATTTTTTTAAAGTTTTTTACGTTGATTTTTTCCTTTTTAGTAATTTTTTTTATTAACAATTCAAAAATTCAATTTTAAGTACTAGTGAAGTAGACAGACTTAAAAAACAAATAATAGTTAGAAAAAAGTCTATTAATAAAAAAAATAAGTTGACATTTTTTTTTTTTTTTTGGTGTGGTCTTGGTAACTATTTTTTATTTTTTTAAAAACTTTTTAGATCATTTTTAAAATAGATGGCCTTGAAAAATAAAATATCTTTAATTTTTTCAACTCAGAATCAAACATTTTTCCCAACTCACATTTAAGAAAATTTAAAAAATGAAATAAATAAAAATAAGTGTGTTTGGTTTGAATTTTTTGGATTAAGTTTTTTGAAAATTGAGTTTTTTGATTTTCGTATTTTTTTTTATTTTTAGTGAATATTTTTAAAATTTTAAACATTTTTTATTTATTTTTTTAGATGCACCTTACTTAAATGTATCTAAAAAGTAAAAAATTTGTGAAAAAATATTTTAAAAAATTAATAAATATATAAAAATATAAAAAAATGTACTGAATTTTCCTTCTCTTTTTTTTTTTTGTATTTTTGGTATTTAGTGAATTTTTAAAATATTTTTTTCACAAATTTTTTACTTTTTAGGTATATTTATGTTAAGTATGTCTAAAAAGTAAAAAAAATTATTTAAAATATTAAAAATTCAGAAAAAAAAAGAGAATAAAAAAGTAGAATTTTCTGAAAAGTGTTTTTGAAAAAATGGAACCAAAAATGAAAAAATAGAAAAATGGAAAATAAAAACACAGGCTAAAACATATTTTTGAGTTCCTCAATCAAAATCTTAATTTTTCAATGAAAATCTGCAAATCAAAACCCTAATTTGACGCAAACAAAAATCCTTTTCACAACATAAAAGATTTTTAATTTTTCAACTTAGATTCAAATAGTTTTCCCAACTCACATTTAAGAAATTAAAAAAATAATAATAATTTCACAACCTAAAACACAGCCTTAATTTTTTAGTTCCTCAATCAAAATCCTAATTTTTCAATAAATTTCCAAATCAGGGTCACTGCTGTGGCTCTAGCACAGCAGTGACTGTTGTGCTCCATTTTGTAGTGTATTATGGAATTATTTTTATAATCTGAACCGTTCATATTGTAGGATTTGTTGAGTACTACATGCCCACCAAAAATCATATTAATCGGATATCAATAACTATATGATTGATAACCAAAAAAATAAACAAAAAGTTTTTCTTTTGAAAAATAGTATAACAATATGCAATTCGATCATATAGTTATTGATATCCGATTAATATGATTTTTGGTGGGCATGTAGTACTCAACAAACCCTACAATATGAACGGTTCAGATTATAAAAATAAATTCATAATACACTACAAAATGAAACACAACAGTCACTGCTGTGCTAGCGCCACAGCAGTGACCCAAATCCATTTTGAATCTTCAAATCTGATTTAATGATTGAAGTGTTATTTTTCATATGTCTCTTTTGTCTCCTTGCGGCATCCTCCTTTCGGTTTTCTTCTCTGCCATCACTCTCTCTCTCTCTCTCTCCCTCTTTTTCTTCTCAACGTTTTTCATTGCTTTCCCCTCATTTTTTTTTTTTTTTAAGTAATGCCCCAAAACGTTTTTGGATTAAAGCAAAGGGGCAATAAGGTAATTTTGACGAGGCTTGAATTTTCGTCCGCCAACATTGATGCTTTATATATAGGGATAGATTTCACTAGAGTTAAAAATAAATAAATTAATTAATTAATTAATTAATTAAATTAAAATTAATAATTAATAATTTTAATTCGTCAACATAGTCTAATTATAATGCATTTTTGGAAATTGAATTAAAATCAATGAACAAAATAATTCATTTACTATCATTGAATTGATTTAGTTGTTGACTTCTATTGAAATAATTCATTTCATTTCAATGTCTTATTTTACCATTAATTTTTAATTTCCTAACATAGATTATCAACTAAATTAATACGATTGTAATTATATGGCCAAACACATTAGAGGTTGTTTGGAAAGAACCAAATAAATATACTTTTTTAATTTTTACAAAAATATATATAAAAAAATAGAGAAGTAATGTGACTTAAAAAAAAAAAAAAATGTGCTAATGCAGTTCTCCCAAACAATAATTTGGCCATTTTCTTATGTACAAATAGAAAGTGGGGCAGAGGAAAACAAAATCAAATATAAAAAACAAAAAATTTCAAATGCGAATCAATTCTCTGCATTGTATATCTCCCAACAAAGAAACTCACTTCTGAAAAAGCTTCGCCTTTCAGGTTAGGAATATGTTTCAATAACTGTATATATGCTTGTAAATGACAATTATCCTCAATCAATCTTCCCCTTTTTTTGTTTTGTTTTGTTTTTTTTTTTTTTTTTTTTTAATAATTCGGTATCCAGTCCACTAGACTGATTAATCCGGACACCAATTTTACTGTCTACTAACGGGCCAATTAAAGCCAGTGCAAAACTATGTATAAATTGCCTCCAAAAATTTGCTTGTAAATGACACAAGTGTCCTGTATCAATCTCCATACAACACTTCCCTCTTCAATTCTCAATATGCTACTCTGCCTATTCCATAGGTGCACCCCATAAGTTTCCCCACTCAATTGATGCAACTTAACTTCAACCCATTTCAATGAATCCGATTAATTAGCTTTCCAAAAAAACCCGCCTATCTGATTCCAATCTGCCGGATAAAATGCCATTGGGGACAAAATCGTGAAATTTAAATTTTTACTTTCTATCCTCTAAACTAGGGAAATTCTATTTCCACCTACTTAATTAACTCAGTGCACATCTTTTTTTAAAATTTTTTTTATTACATTTCTATCATTCAATTAAATTACCAACACACTCCTCCCTTTCTCCCTCCCTCCCTCCCAACTCAACCTTAACCTTTGCCATTGCCGACCATCGGCAGTCACCAACTGCTATTTTTGTCTGATTGCAGGTCTATGAGTATAGAATGTCACTGCGGGCAGAGCATATCAGTGCTCTTGACGAATGTTTTAAGCATCTTGAGAGCCTTGAATGCGTAAAGAGGGTAAGATCACTGAATGAGTTGAACTGGAAACAATATGCTGCTGATGAAGTTATAGAAATAAAGGGTCACCTTCTCAAGTACCCAGTTGAAGTTGATCAAATGGGAAATGTGAAGCCTATTCTTGATTGCGAAACATTTCCAGATGTGGGTAGGAACATCATTGGGAGTCTCGGGCCTATTAACATAAAAGAAAATCTCACAATCTGATCAAATCAAGCTTTCACTAGCCACCTACCTTTTATCAGTCATCCACTTTGTATAAGAATCTAATATAGACTAAACTTCACTAGATGTGTGTTTATTCCAGATCTGATTAAACCATTGTCACATGCATTCATTCCTCGCCATCGTGATTCATTCTAGCCAAGGGTTTTCAGATCTTCGTCGGCAGCAGAGAAGGGCGACACGAGTTGCAGCGAGGAGAGGCGACCTGGGGTGAGATGGTCGACGGAGGAGTGGCAGCGACGATGTGAAGTCTGAGATCAACTAGGTTCTTTACAGATCCAATTTGAGGACGGCGATGGAAAGAAGGAAGCAGTGGCGGGACGGGGAGAAGGCTGGGAAGGGGCGGCGGCCCTGGGAAGTTGAGAGAGGCTGAGAAAGGAACGGCGCCGGAGGGAGGCGGTGGTTACCGGCAATGGTTAGGGTTAGGATTTGTTGGAGAAGATGAGAGTAGTTTAGTATTATCTGAAAATTAATGATGTGTATTGAGACAAAATTAAAATTTTAATTTGTGTGTAGTGTAAACTGAGTAAATGGTGTATACTAAGTTAAATATGAATGTGTAAATAGAATTACCCTCTAAACTACCCTTGAAACCAAGTATGGTCCATTATGCCCCCACCTATTGCCATCAAAATTAGATTCAAATTCCTCTATGAACTTATACAAAAGTGAGTGATTCTTGTCGAAAACAAGCACCACATTATTCAATCTAGTCCAGTTAGACCATCTCCAACATTTACTCAGATTCATCACCAGATTTAAATTTGGTGAAAAAGTACCATTTTTAGCTCTTCAATGGTTTCAGCAAAACGATATCGAATTGAAAATAACCTAAATCTTGCACCAAACTGAGGAGCTAGCCCAGCTTTCACCAGATCACTGTGTGTGACCGTTTGGGTGTGGGGCCACCAGACGTCCGGCCGGTTGTCCCCTCGGTCGTCCAGATTATACAGAAAATGAATAGCAGCAACCATGGTTGTTCCCCAATTCCTTGTCACACAACAAGTCTCTCTAACCTCTTCTTCTACCTCTTCTTCCTTTTTTTCTTTATATTATATATATATATATAAGCATATGTGTGTGTGTATGGTATGTGAATATTCACATATACACGCATAAATCTTCCTGAGTTTGCTTGAACTAGACTCATCTTTGAATCAAACCTGCGACCTATTTGTTTGATTTGTAATCGATGGAGGTTTATGGATACCCATCTCATTTTCTGCCTTCCTCGTCCTTTGCATCTCCTTCATTTTCGTTTGGGAATTTGGTGGGAAAGGTTAGAGACTTCTTTGGATTTGCGGTTTCTGCGATTATTGTGAATATGTTCTCTGCCATCTTCACCTTCTTCTTCACATTAGGTGCATTT
This sequence comes from Camellia japonica, assembly GCA_030407325.1. Taxonomy (NCBI): domain Eukaryota; kingdom Viridiplantae; phylum Streptophyta; class Magnoliopsida; order Ericales; family Theaceae; genus Camellia; species Camellia japonica. The sequence continues at coordinate 40,636,409 of JAPPVO010000017.1, forward strand.
ATCTTCCTTCAATTCCTTCAATTTGTTCATAAATTTTGTGTTTTTGTTTATCAAATTGCAATCAATTATTACAATGTCTCTGTTCCTTGACCTGGGTTTGCAAAATATTGGAGTTACGTTGTGTTCTTTGGGTCAATCATTAACCTTACCATCATATTTGTGGAATTCAAGTTAGGGTTTATAATCCTAGAAGACAGTGGTTTCAGGCAACAAATTGGGGAAATATAGGGGAAAAAAAAAATTATTTTCTATGTCTAGTCGACCGGCCGGTCATCTCCCCGGACGTCCACTATGTTTTGATGAAAGCTACCGTGCACCATTGGAGTTGCTGGTATCAGATTAAGGAATTGGTCCTTTTTTTACTCATATTTGATGAAAAAAATAATGAACCGTTGGAGATGCTTTTACTAGTGGCATTAATGCTCTGCGCTCTAATTGAATTCCTCAACCCAGAAAAGTCCTTCAATGTTATGAAATCTGTGTCCAAGTAAACACCTCCATACTTATATAGAATCACAAGCCTGATCAAGTTAAACAGATTCTGAGCCAATGGAATTTCACTAGGATCTTGTTCACTGCTCTTGATTCTATTGAACCAAGATTGAATCTTGGTTTTAGGGATCTTGTGTCCTTGAACAGGAATGGTAGGTCTGGCTTAGCTGCTAGGACTCTGAGCCCATGATCAAGCAGGGGTTTCAAGATTCTTAACCCGTGATTAGAGTCCATAGTTTTTGAAAGAATCACCAAGCATCCATGTGGGTTTGTTTTGTAACGCCCAACTTTCAGACAGTTAATAAATCAACTCAGCCTCAAATTTAAATCTCTAACTAATTAATAACCTCAAAAAAATACAAATTTATCTTCAAAATAATTACACAAATTTATCCAAAATATATCTTATACAAATCTCCAAAAAAAATAAAAATAAATAACATATAGTGGTGACTCCAAAATATCAAACTCTAATAATCTCTTTAGAACTTCAAATCCAATCTCCACTAAATTGCCCCGCACCTGAAAAATAAATTAATCCGGGAAGTATACAATATGATAGGAATAACAAAGCTCGGACAAAGAATAAATTCACAGGGATCCAATAATTACATAAACGATTCAATTTGAGATGCCAAGCAATTTACCAAATTGCACAAACAAGTCAACTCGACATAGGATAATTTATCCAGGACCAAATCCCCAGTTTTACTCAGTACATGACCAGTGACCGGCCTCACCTCCCTTACCCAAGCACAACCGCTTATCCGGGCTATTGGTACAGAGCATATTGGCAAAGTCCACTCGATCCATGTATAGAGGATTTCCACGTCATTTAGCCAGACAAATCAACATTTCCAACACATAATAACTACACAAAGTTCATTAAATGACTAGAGTAATCAAATGAATTAACAACGAATAATTCCACAGAATTTATCAAATTATCAAAATCATCAAAAGGAGTACAAATTGAAGGTGATTAAAATACACACTTTATAAAGAGATTTAAATGAAGCATATTGTATACCACCTGAATTACCTCAAATCAATCTCCTCCGTTGCCAACACTCTAATCTCGATATTTCTCCTTGGATCTCCAAAAATAACTCTGATCTTACTTTGATAAAATCTACAACTCTCATCTGCTATATCACCAAGGCGAAACAGAATTTCTATCATGCCCCCAAAATATAATACAAATAATCCATTCCATAAGATCTATGAACATAATAAAAATGATATACTCATTCATTAGAGTTTATATTACAACAGGTGTTACATGCATTATACATTCATAGATATTCATTCGGAATCTACAACATATAACATTTGTTAATAAAAACAAAATAAATGCCCTACAAGCTTACATCTTTCCAAGACATAACTTGGTTGCAACAAATGAGAGTCACAAGCTCTATACATATAAAGCCCTTGGCTTGAATAAATATTTAAACACAAAATAACAAAGTAGAGCCTCTAGCTCTTAAGTCCTCCCAAGTTACATCCTTGGAGGAAACATATCACCAGTACCTGAAAATGGTTTCCCAAGTAGGGTAAGCAAAAGTCCAGTAGAAATAGACTAACACAATATATGAGGTTTAACTAAGATATAAGTGCCAGATAAATGTTCCACACTCATAACCAACTTACGTTCTTTCCATGATCATTCAATATTGATACCCATATCTCAATTCATTTCCATCTAATCATTTCATATTAATTCAATTAATTCCGAGTCAATTTATTAAACAAGTTCATTGTTATCTAAACAATCCAAATGAGACTACAACTCAATGATTCACAATTCAATACAACTATCTTTCAAACACTTCAATTTTTCCATTTACGAAATTTTCATCCGATGGAATCGGCACCCGTATATATACGCAAGATTTCAATTTTGCCATTTTACGGAATTTTCATCCGAAGCAATCGGCATCCATATATATATATATATATAAGATTTTCGGACTTTCACCCTAGACACTCCGACCAACTTAATTTTAGATGGAGTCCATATCTCCTCCCAAACAATGGAGTACATCCCCTATCTCCTCCCAAATAATGATACATATACAATGTATTAAAAGCATCGTCATATACAATGACATAATTTAAATGATTAGTTTCAATTCCCTTAATCCTCATGCAATTTCTACAACAATCTTTGCTATACTTCACCGATAACCCAAAACAGATATTTTTAAGCAGATATACAATCTTTTACACAGATAGTTTATCAAATTTTCATAGGTGAGTGATTCATCAAATCCAACTACACCATTTATTCACACATCCTCACAATTTCAAATTTCCCATATCAATTTCATTATTTATATAAAATAATTATTCAACACAAATTAAGACAAATTTTCCCCCTTCTCAAATATCAACGTCAAGGCCAAATTCACCATTTTAACCCAAGGTAGCCTCATATTCAAAACTCCATTTTCATTCATAGGACCCAACATAGAAATCCCTCTTTCAAATTTGATAAAAACCCTAACTTTACCCAAATCACTCCCAAATCTCATCATTGATAGATAACAACGAATAACTAAGTTAAAAACCATAATAAAGTGTAGAATATCCCTACCTCAAGTATAGAAGCCCAAAGGAGAAATGGAAGAAACTTTGAAGATGACCAAACTTCACCTTTTTCGGATCAAATGAAAGCCCACGAGATGCTCTATCTTTTTCTCAAAGGAAGTAGAGTAGAGACCCTTAGATTCTAGGGGATTTGTAGAGAGAGAGTGTATTTTAGAGAGAGAATGAGCCGATTTAGGGTTTTGGGGTGAAAAGATACAAAAATTCTGTGTAAAAATGAGTTGCTACAAACGGATATACGCGAGACTCGCTCGAGCGAAGGAGTTGTCGCTCGAGTGACCAAACACAATTAGTGACCTTGCTCGAGCGCAAGAATTGTCGCTTAAGCGCATAATACATACCTTTAGAAATTTTACAAATGCACACCGTCGTTCGGGTGCAAGAAGCCTCGCTCGAGCGAAGAACTTTACCTTTCCAGAAATTTTGCATTTGGGCAAAATACTGAGAGAACACAAAGCTCGCTCGAGCGCAAGAAATCTTGCTCAAGCGAAAAAGCAAATTTCACAAGGCTCACTTGAGCACAAGAAGCCTCGCTCGAGCGAAGAAGCTAAATTTGGGCAACAACAATCCAGACCAACTAGCAACCATCCTGTTCCAAATATGCCCAACATATTCCAAAGCTCAAATCCAAAGAGTTAAAGGAGGAAAACAAGACATGGATACTATATTCAACCACGGAACCCAAGTCCGGAATATAATAAAGGTCGGGTCAAAACTAGGATCGCTATAACCTTTCCCTCTTAAAGAATTTCGTCCCTAAAATTTTAAATCATGTGCCAAACCAGTTAAACTATTCCCAACTATGATAGCTTATCAATTTCAATTATCGTGACTCATTCTTCGGTCGTCAATTATCATTAACTCTATGCACAAGTTTCAATAATGAATTACAATTCAATTCTTATTACCATAACCCACAAAAGAACAAGTCCACCATATACATCTCAACATATATTACCAATATGCATCTTCCAAAATTTAACCAATTTCAGTATGTATACCTCATATTTCTAAAACATATTCAATGTTTATGATAAAGTTGTATCCCCAAAACTTAAACAACATATACAATGTTCAAATTAAACTTGTGTTTCTGAAACATAGTCAACATATACAATGTTCTTATAATCCAAAACATATACAATGTTTCCAAATTTGATACAACACATACAACATTCTATATTCCCATAACATATACAATGCTCATATTGAGTCCATGTTTTCAAGATTCCCACAACATACACAATGTTTTTAACATTTCATTAACATAGTCAGAATCTCAACTTATGAGAATCTCAACTTATGCTCAAACACCAATGAATAAGTCCAAATATTTTTCACGGACTACCAATTCACGCTCCCAAGTTGCTTCCTCAACCTCGAGATGTGTCCATGATACTTTAGCTAATAGAAACATCTTGTTTCACAAGACTCGACTCAACCACAAGGAACGAACATGAATACCTCCCCAACCAGCAAAACTTGCGGCGGTTTATAAGACAAGAACACATACCCCTGATAACAATAATAGTAACAACGACTTTAATAACAACCGCGCTTCAAAACATCTACCATGACTTGACTACTTACAATACTCAAATCACCATTGAGTGCTTAACACTCCAACTTAGGGAAAAAAGGAAACCACTCGCACACAAGGCTTTCAGTCAACTCTCGTAGAATGAGAACGCAAAATAAAACACGAATAATCAATAACGTTATGGCACATTAATGCCCGACAATTCCAAGTCCTTGCCAAAAGACATATAATATGTAGCCAGCAACTTAGGCTAGATCAAATGTGACTTGTCAACACATGGCATAAGATATTCCATTCAGGGCAAGAAAATGCTTAATCTATCCCATTTGTTTCAAAACACTTGGTTTTCCTCCAAATTATTCATCAACATTCCTCTAGTGAATCACAACATAGCCATCCCACAAAACCTATCATACTCACGGTGGTGTTACAATACCCCAAAACAAACTTTTCCATGATGAGAACCCTTGTAAATTTTAGAAATGTCAATGACGCAATAACACAAAGGAAGAAATTATACACCCACTAATCATATAATGGTGCAAAGCGCTTATAAGACCAAAGTTCTCAACAGAAATCCCAAACCATTTACTACCACTCAAAACAACCTTCCAACTATCCAGGTGGGACTTACATTCCACACCAAGACACCGTTTACTTACACAACCTACAATTTCGACTTATTCCTAAGGTGACTACATGTCAACCAATCCAAGTATTTACCAATCAACTATCCAATATTATTCATTCGTACTAGTCTTCAAACACCAACATACCATTTAACTTCACTCAGCTTTGTATCAATCATCAACATCCTGCCTAACCTCGCCAACTCTGAAATGGAGTTCTATACACAACCTCTCAGGTTTAATGAATCACTTCGAATTCTTCAAAGTTAAACTACGGTACTCTGATTTTCCATCCACCCCTTACACGTATGCTTATGTGGCACGCACTTTCTCACTTCACATCTGGGTCCTAACCAAACTTTTCAAGTCAAGCACAATATACCATCTCAAGTCAACGCACACACTAGTGCCTTACACCATGCACACAAGGACTGAACAAGTCGAAACAACTTTGATAGAGTGCATCACTCACTCTACACAATCTTACTACCTCACTCGAAGTTTTACTATCCAAACTGGACGACAAACACCCATACCAAAGTGACCCAGCACTATCAAATATTAAACTACCCAATTCAATCATTAACCACGCTATTGCCTTACCAAGGCACTCTCCTGGGATTGCCCTATAACCAACTCTTTTCTACGCATTATCTAACAACAACATATGGACCACACACCACCACACACCATACTAGCAAAAACCTCCTCACTTAATGCACAATATCTACACCCACACTAAATCCCTCATTTTGAGAATGCACAAGCAACCATAACACTTCCATCTCTTAATGACCAGTAAGGTCAGCTCTTTAATCTACATTCTGTTCGTCACTCGTAACAAGAGTACAATCAAAATACTAAGCCTCCAAGTCAATCTACTAGCCATTGCTACTACTGAACAACTACCTTAAACCAAGCCCCGGCACAATCACATGTCACCGACAAGACTTTCAAAGACTTACCATCCTAACTCTCCAGAAGAGCAAAAGTCCTCACCCTCCTCGCCGTTATCCCAAACCTTCATCCATAAACACTATACCACTATGACCCTACACACAGGTCACACCCTAACCACGGGTTATATACCCGACCAATCCTTCTGACAACATCTCCTGACTTAACCCAAATTGAGGTACATATCTATCGCATTCAAACATAATGAAAGAATCCTAGAACTTAGGGAAACATTCCTTATACTACTGCCCGAAGTATATTACCAGCTGCTCATAACACACCACTCACCGATGATAACAACCAAGATTTTGATAAGGGACTAAAATCCCTTCAAAAGAAACAACCAATCAGGAAATATGAAGATTTGATAACATTACCTACCATGAAGGTACAAGTCTATACTTAACGAAACTATACACTATTCATCCTTGAAAACATCGTGTTATATGTACAAAACCTAGTGCCAATCGCACACTTCACATCTTCTCGAGGAATTCCCACAACAGTAGACCAAAATCTCTACCACGCACATAAGACCAAATAAGAAATGCTCATGAAATTACATACACCCGGCAAGTATAACTATTCTCGCCCCATGGTAATTCCGACCAAAACACACATCCCTCAACAACTCTTTTTAGTTTCAAACTATGGCTCATTAGCCATCACCTTTCCAAACCAAGTCACACGCAAAAATGTGCATTAATACGAAAATTTTCTGATTCTACAATAACTTATCATATTAATAAAACATTAGAGTCATTACATGCGCTAATCCGCCCAATTCATGGAAATAAACAAGCAAAGATGCATATATATAAGTAGTTATGATGTCTCAACATCCCCAAAACACATTGGTTACATAATAGAACTTAATGATTACAACGATAACCCACCGGTTACAAAACAGAATAGTCAAAACAACACCATCCTAGTAGTACTACAACCACCACCATCTCTCACTGGACTACTAAAGTCGGTTATTCTCAAACCCAAAATACCCTAAGAGCTCACAAGCCACGGATAGAAACTGTTGATGTGTCCTAACTGGCCACACTTAGAACAAATGCATAATTCCCCACTAGGGGTCTGAGAATTCGACTCTTCCGAGGCCCTCGAAATCTGGCCTTCTTGTTTCTCATAACGGTATTGCCCTTCCCCAAACGAATAAGGTTGAACCCGACTAGGTTGCAAAACTCCTAAAGAAGCCCCCGACTGGGTACAGAAACATTTAAGATGACCCGACTGATTACACACCCAGCAAGTAAGTGGTTCCCGAATACGTGACTAGTTCAAAGTCTGAATTGGTACGGATCCCAATGACTGCTTCCCCATCGAGCACTCGATCGTTCTAACTCTTGGCTGACTAGATGATCCCGGTGGTGTAACTACTAGTTGAACTACCAACCCTGCCCTCTTCCTTTGTGGGCATGCTAGAGACTTGTGGCCTAGCTGACCACATTTGAAACAAGTGAAACCCCTCTGTCTCTTAAAAGGTCTACTAACACCCCGAGTTACTGGGGTCGCCAAGATGGCCTCCTTTCTACTCTGACCCATAACTGATACCGTTGCCTCTACATGAGCCACAGCTTCAATAAGCACACTATAACTTCTATGCCAAGACCCGACAATCCTTTCTCGGATGTCATCACATAGTCTGCTTTAAAACTCCGAACAACGAAGTTCCTTAGTCTCCACTAACTCCGGAGCAAATCTCGACAGGTTAGCAAACCATGCTTCAAACTGTACTAAAGGTGTAATACCTTGGCGTAACTCCACAAACTGTTTCCGCAATTGTTCCCGAGTGGAAGGAGGGAAATTGTCACTTCCTTGTCTAGGCATCCTAGTAAGGGTAACTCAAAGATTAGCACAGTCCCTAATGTACTGAAACCAATTCACTTAAGTCCTAGTAAAATGGGCAACACTAACTCATTCCACATAAGCACGTAGTCACGTAAACACATACGAATTTCATTTCCGGATAATGACCGTCCCGCGGCGTTGCTAGAGTTCCAGTTAGAAACGACAGTGATCAAGTGCCTTTCCAACAGGACTCCCAGAAACCCATGGTCTCGATCAGCATCCTAGAAATTAAATCACATACCCATATAATCATACAAGCATGTTATCACATAAGAATACAATGCATACTAATGCCTCAACTAAGCGAGACAAACCCATTGTAGTAATAACCACTTCCCACGTACCCAAAGTATTCAAACCCGGTACGCTCTAATACCAAGTTGTCACGCCCCCAAAATATAATACAAATAACCATTCCATAAGACCTATGAACATAATAAAAATGATATACTTCATTCATTAGAGTTTATATTACAACAGGTGTTACATGCATTGTACATTCATAAATATTCATTCGGAATCTACAACATATAACATTTGTCAATAACAACAAAATAAATGCCCTACAGGCTTAAATCTTTTCAAGACATAACTTGGTTGCAACAAATGAGAGTCACAAGCTCTATATATATAAAGCCCTTGGCTTGAATAAATATTTAAACACAAAATAACAAAGTACAGCCTCCAGCTCCTAAGTCCTCCTAAGCTACGTCCTTGGAGGAAACATATCACCAGTACCTGAAAATGGTTTCCCAAGTAAGGTGAGCCAAAGCCCAGTAGAGATAGACTAACACAATATATGAGGTTTAACTAAGATATAAGTGCCAGATAAATGTTCCACACTCATAACCAACTTACGTTTTTCCTCATTCAATATTGATACTCATATCTCAATTCATTTCCATCTAATCATTTCATATTAATTCAATTAATTTCGAGTCAATTTATTAAACAAGTTCATTGTTATCTAAACAATCTAAATGAGACTACAACTCAATGATTTACAATTCAATACAACTATCTTTCAAACACTTCAATTTTGCCATTTACGAAATTTTCATCCGATGGAATCGGCACCCGTATATAAATAAGCAAGATTTCAATTTTGCCATTTTACGGAATTTTCATTCGAGAGAATCGACATCCATATATATATAAGATTTCGGGACTTTCAACCTAGACACTCCTGCCAACTTAATTTTAGATGGAGTCCATTCCCTATTTCCTCCCAAAAAATAGAGTACATCCCATTTCTCCTCCTAAATAATGATACATATACAATGTATTAAAAGTATCGTCATATACAATGACTATCCACAACACATATTCAATGTTTTAATCATATCGTCATATTCAATGACATAATTTAAATGATTAGTTTCAATTCCCTTAATCCTCATGCAATTTCTACAACAATCTTGGCTATACTTCACCGATAGTCCAAAACAGATATTTCTAAGCAGATATACAATCTTTTAAATAGATAGTTTATCAAATTTCCATAGGTGAGTGATTCATTAAATCCAACTACACCATTTATTTACACATCCTTCCAATTTCACATTTCCCATATCAATTTCATTATTTATATAAAATAATTATTCAACACAAATTAAGACAAATTTTCTTCCTTCTCAAATATCAACCCCAAGCCAAATTCACCATTTTAACCCAAGGTAGCCTCATATTCAAAACCCCATTTTCATTCATAGGACCCAACATAAAAATCCCTCTTTCAAATTTGATCAAAACCTTAACTTTACCCAAATCACTCCCAAATCTCATCATTGATAGATAACAACGAATAACTAGGTTAAAAACCATAAAAAAGTGTAGAATATCTCTACCTGAAGTATAGGCCCAAAGGAGAAATGGAAGAAACTTTGAAGATGACCAAACTCCACATTTTTTGGATCAAATGAAAGCCCACGAGATGCTCTATCTTTTTTTCAAAGGGAGTAGAGTAGAGACCCTTAGATTCTAGGGAATTTGTAGAGACAGAGAGTGTATTTTAGAGAGAGAATGAGCCGATTTAGGGTTTTGGGGTGAAAAGATGCAAAAATTCTGTGTAAAAATGAGCTGTTACGAACTGATATACGTGAGGCTTGCTCGAGCGAAGGAGTTGTCGCTCAAGCGACTAGACACAATTAGTGACCTTGCTCGAGCGCAAGAAGCGTCACTCGAGCACAGAATACATTCCTTCAGAAATTTTACAGACGCACATCGTTGCTTGAGCGCAAGAAACCTCGCTCGAGCGAAGAACTTTATCTTTCCAGAAATTTTGCATCTGGGCGAAATACTGAGAGCACACAAAGCTCGCTCAAGCTCAAGAAATCTCGCTTGAGTGAAGAATCAAATTTTACAAGGCTCGCTCGAGCGTAAGAAGCCTCGCTCGAGTGAAGAAACTAAAATCTGGGCAACAACAATCCAGACCAACTAGCAACCAACCTGTTCCAAACATACCCAACATATTCCAAAGCTCAAATACAAAAAGTTAAAAGAGGAAAACAAGACATGGATACTATATTCAACCACGAAACCCAAGTTCAGAATATAATAAAAGTCGGGTCAAAACCGGGATCGCTATAATTTCCAGATTCAAAACCACTTAAAGATTGAAATTAAAAGGACCATTTCAGATTTTTGCCGAGCCCGGCTTCCCTATGGTTCATAGAGAATTTCATCTAGTTTTCAGAACATTTTTCGGAAATGGAATAGCTTTCCTAAGTTTTTTGTTATTTAAGAAACACTCCAGCGCTGTTCAGATTCGTCGACCCTTACGAAAATCGGATTTTCTCAAAACCTTTCACATTTTCTAATGAAACCAATTTTCCTTGAAATATAACTCCTTAAGGAAGGTTTTGAGATAAAAATGAGGTCAAGGGAATTTTTCTGTATTTTTCTAGAATTTTCGAAAGTTGGCTATAAAATAGGTTTTTCACGCACAATACTCGAAATAACAAGATTGGTGAGAAAAGTGGGCAACTAAGGGAAATTTTTCAAATTTCTTGTGATGAGAACATATCAAATAATTACTAATTACTCAAATTTTTAGAGTGATGGTGTGCCTTTAGAAATTATGAGAGATAGGTGTAGAAAAAAGATAGTTTTGCATTGATTAAGAGAAAAACACAAGTAAGGGTGGAATAAGGCTCAGCTCTTTTAATTTTTAACACAAGAAAACCATTACAACACCTCTGAAAATATCATTTTAAACTTCTAATAACATGTATTTAAAAAAAGAAAATGAAACAGAGAGTTGTTTTGTGGCTTACCTGAAGTTAGGTAAAGTGCATGCACACTTTTTCTCCTTTTTTCCTCTCCTCTACTACCAAAGTTCACTCTCTTCCTCTTTTTTCTTTCTCTCAACTGAATGTGTAGGTGTGTATAAGTGTTGTTCTAGTGTGCAAAATGCTAAGGGTGAGGTTCCTTTTATAGGAAGATTGGTGCAAAAGGTCCATTTTGCCCATTGGTTGGAAATGGATTGGATATTTTAGATTTACTTGGAACCTAATAGAATAGTGAATGATTAGAGGCCTTAATTGTGTAATTAATCATGATCTAGTTGGGCTTTAGTTAGGATGGAACTTGAGGTGGAGACAAGGTTCCATGTTTTGAGGTGTACTAGCAAACTTTTTCCTTAATTTCATGGATATGATTTGAAAAAGTTATATCAATTTCTCTTCATGTGCAAGGAATTTTGGGAGAATTTTGTTGATTATATATATATATATATATATGAAGATATTTTGTGTACAAGATTATTTATTTAAGAAAAGGTACAAGTATATATATGTATATGTGTGCAATAGTACTAGTTTGGGGTCAAAATGTGATTCAAGAAAATGTGATGGCTTGGGCTCAATTAAAATATCTATTTCAAGTGTAGAGTTAATAAATTAGTGCTAGGAAAAATAATTTGGTTTGTATTATCTTGCTTTGAATTTAAAGGTGCATAACCGAACGAAAATTGTGAAAACTGGAAGTTAAGGTTTAGAGAGATTAATCTTAAATTTGAGAGTTAAATAATTAATATTAGAGTGTTAGAAATGATTTCTAAGCTTCCAGGGTCGATTAGGGTTTGTATAGATTCGTCCGTGATGCGTTTTGGGTTCTAGAGTTTAATTTGTGAATAATCAACAAACCAAGGGCTTTATTATAATAACCCAAATTTTAGGGACCTAATAGGGTTTACTAAAGTTAGGGGTGTCACAGCTTTGAAGAGACTCTCCATGGAAAAGAACTCTCGATGCCCGAATGAGCTTGATTGGGATATCCATGTCATAAAGAACATAACCTTGTAGTACTTATCGTCATTGCTAAAGGACTCTTTGACTTGATGATTGAATTGCCTTGTCAAACTTGCTATCTTGAAAATCTCCAATATTTCTTTATTAGTGACATTGAAAGGAAACACCAAAAGGGTATGATCTGTTTCTATATATGCTTCTTCAATCTCTTGTTTCACCAAAAGTGGGATTGCATGGGTTGAACTTGACCTCAATTTTTGTGGGTTGGAAACATAATGGATTAGAAGAGGGGAGATGAAAGTATTAGCAGATATGATGACTCACTAGATTGTGGTGATAGAGATGGTGGAAAGGAAGATGGGCTGGGAATCAAACATATTTAGAGCAAATTGAACTGCTTGTTTGTTGGAACAATTTGTCTTGAATTCTTCAATTTGTGGTCTTCGGGGTTTTCAAAACTTGGCGATGATCTTGTCTATGTAGAATAGAAATTTGGTGTTTCAAGTCGCGTTACTTAGTCGCTTTCCTAAAGACAATATTTGCACGCACTAAAAGGTGTGCAAGGGGTTACAGCAAATTCGCCTCTAGGATACAATAAAACTTGATTTAAAGATCAAGTCTACCGCGTCTGCATTAAAGACAGTAGATCAGAATACTCTTGATATAATCAAGAAAACCAAGACACTGATAATCAAGTCTGCAGAATTTGATTACCAGTAAGAAAAACAGAAACTTGGTCAAGAATTCTTGATCAAAAACTCTAAATCAAGAGAGAGGGAGAGAGATAGAATTACAGGAATACTTTCTAGATTTTTGGATGAATTAAAATGGATGATTTTGCAACCTATTTATAGGCCATGATGCATCTGATCAAATGGTCATGTCTCTTGATCACATTCGATCATATCTGACCGTTAGATTGACGATCTATGGTGCAAATCATTCTTACACCGAATAGATGCCTTGACTAATCATATACTTGATCACGATCGAGTGTCATCTCATTCGTACGATCGCGCGCATCTTCAATCAACGGGTATGATCAAACCGCTCCAGATCGGACACTCAACCATTCAATCGGTTGGTTGACTCATCGCCAACAGACGCCACATCACTGCCACGCAGAGTTGACTGTATTCCACGTAACCCATGCCACGTTGGATCTACGTTATCACGCTGACTTGTCCGATGCAAATAGGAAAACACCCTCATGGCGCCTTGCGCCGATGTGTCCGTGTAAAGTGCGCCATCAAACGCCTCACAGCCTACTGCCCATGCCATGCGCGTGTGCGTATGTGTGTGCAGATGGTGCAAAGCACCATCCTTGCGGTATAAGTGCATGCACACTAGTATCCATTCCACAATTCCATATTCAAAGGCATATTCCATGTAGCACTTTATAAAGTGCTCCATGTTTTCCTCTTTTTCCGATGTGGGACAAAGTCTCCAAGCTTATTTCAAGCTTTCTAAAGTAAAACAAGGAAGGTTTTGAAAACACCTGAAAACTAAATTATAAATTATGAAAATCATTTTGAAAATTTCCCAACATTGTTGTTAACTAAGGCAAGAACTTGGAGGGAAGAGAAGGAACCAGAATGAGACAAGGGTATGTTGAAGTTTTGATCATATGTTCTTTGTTTGTTTAGTCTGTTTTGGCTTTGTTTGATCAACTATTTTTAATGGTGCAAATCATTCTTACACCGAATAGATGCCTTGACTAATCATACTTGATCATGATCGAGTGTCATCTCATCCGTACAATCATGCGCATCCCCAATCAATGGTTATGATCAAACCGCTCCAGATCGGACACGCAACCATTCAATTGGTTGGTTGACTCATCCCCAACAGACGCCACATCACTACCACGTGAAGCTAACTGTATTCAATGTAACCCATGCCACGTTAGATCTACGTTATCACTCCAACTTGTACGATACAAATAGGAAAACACCCTCATAGCGCATTGCGCCGATGTGTCCGTGCAAAGTACAACATCAAACGCCTCACAGCCCACTGCCCACGCCATGCGCGTGTGCGTATGTGTGTGCAGATGGTGTGAAGCACCATCCTTGCGATGTAACTGCGTGCACACTAGCATCCATTCCATAATTCCATATTCAAAGAAATATTCCATGTAGCACTTTATTAATTGCTCCATGTTTTCCTCTCTTTCCAATGTGGAACAAAGTCCCCAATCTTATTTCAAGCTTTCTAAAGTAAAACAAGGAAGGTTTTGAAAACACCCAAAAATTAAATTATAAATTATGAAAATCATTTTGAAAATTTCCCAACATTGTTGTTAACTAAGGCAAGAACTTGGAGGGAAGAGAAGGAACCAGAATGAGACAAGGGTATGTTGAAGTTTTGATCATATGTTCTGTGTTTGTTTAGTCTATTTTAGCTTTGTTTGATCAACTATTTTTAGAATTGAATATTTGACAACATGTTTCTGGTAAAACTGAAGTTTGGGCTTTATTTGGTTATTTGAATGTGGATTTCCCTATGTTCGATTGTACAAATGTCATTTTCTTGACTAATTATTACTTACGGGTTTTGTTAAAAAAAAAAAAAAGAAGTTATAAATGCATAACACAAAAACATATGTTTTTCTTAAGAGTAATTCTACTTACACCTAGGGGTGTAAAAATGGTCCGTGGCCCGACCCGGTTAGGCCTGGGTCCGAGCCTAGCCTAGGACCCTAACACTATGCCTGGGCCTGGACCTGTCCCATCATTTTGAAGCTTAGCCCAACCCATCAGCCCGCTCAAGGCCCACTCAAAGCCCGACCTGAGGCCCAGCCCACTCGCAGCCCAGTGGCATTTTTAGTGAAAAAAATATAAGTTTGGTGGAAAAAATAGAAAAAAATAATTAAAAAAAATGTTCAGGCCCACCCAAGTCTAACCCAAGCCCGAGCCCAGGTCTAGGCCAGTCAGCTCGTCTAAGGCCCAAATATCCCTTGGGCCTAAGCCTAATTTTCTAGCTTGTGGGCCAGCCTGAATTTTAACGAGAGCTCGTGTAGCCCAACATGGCCGTCCCAAGCTCAGGCCAAGATGGGTCGGGCCTGGCCAGGCTATGCCAAATTTACATCCCTACTTATACCACACTTTCAACTCTTTACACCTTTTTAATTTTATTTTTTTATTACATTTTTATTTTTATCTAAAATTACGAAAAAACCTTCCAACTCCAAACTTTGAAACATTTTCATTACACCCCCATTTCATCACCACCACCTCCACAAGTCTACCCACCATAACCGTCCCTTCTTCCATCTAGCCCCTCTCTTGCAACCCCCTAACCATTACCTTTGCCGCAACTACCGCATCTCCGGCAACCAATTTCCAATCTCTGATAACCTCCAACTCCGGCCTGTAACCCCCAACTCCTTTCCTATCAGTGACCCTCTCCACCGCCATTACATTTCGGCTATTGTCAATCGCTACCAACCCCTCTCCGTCTCACCCAACCTTTCTCCAGCAACCCCTCAACCCGTAACGTTGCCCATCACCACTTTCATCATCTTCCTTTCAAATCTGAATCTCTCTCTCTCTCTCTCTCTCTCTCTCTCTCTCTCTCTCTTTCTTTGTTTCTCTCTCTCTCAAATATATGGTTGCAAAGCGGCAATGACATCAGTCGCAAGTGGGTTACGGAGGTGATTGTCGGTAGGTCATAAAGGAAAAAGAAAAAAAAAAGACGTCACGATAGTGGTGGATGACAGTGTTGGAACACAGATATGAAAGTGGGTAGTGGCTGCAACAGCAAGGGACTGCGGCAGTGAGTGGTAGTTGCAGCTAAGGCAACATGAAGGAAGTGGTGGTGTAGACACCCCATTTTTGACCGACCTTAAGACTCAGACGTCATCAATTGAGCGCTCGGTGATGACGCATGTTGTGCTCGTTCTGAGGTTTCAGAGTCTCGGCTGAGAGCCTTGCCTCCGGGCCTCGGACCCCTTTTGTGCTTTGCCTCGGTTTGCGAACCAGGTTCTGTTTTCTCTTCCCGAAGGGAGGGAGAGGTCTTGTAGACCATCTCTCAGTGGCTGTAGGCTACTTTTCGTGGTCATAGACCACTGTTCCCGTTTGGAGACCAGTTTCCGATTTTCAGAGCCGTCGGCCGTGCGCTTCAGTTCAGGACCGCTTAACTTTCTCCGTTTGCTCCGGTTTTTGGCACACACCTTGTTTCCTCTCTCTAGAGGGACATTGTGGCCCGGGAGACCACCTTCGTGGTCGCACGCCATTTTCAATGCTTAACAGTCAGTTTTTGGGGCACCCGGCTGCGCGTTTTGGCCCCCGAACCCTCGTTTTGCATCCGTCTTGGTTCATTTTTGGCATGGACCCTATTTTCTTTGTTTGGAAGGTGCTACAAGGGTGGAGACCACCTTTTCTCTTGGAGACCACCTTTTCTCCCGCCGGCCGATTTTCTTGTCAAGAAGCTGGTCTCCTTGTTTTTTGAGCCACATTTGTGGGTCTCCCACCATACCACTTGCTTGCATTGAGTGTAAAGACACCCTAGGAGCCAACCGACCACCTGGACCTTTTGACCCTGGTCGGCCGACCAGGGGGAGTGGTCGGCCGACCACCTCAACTGGTCGGCCAGCTTTCTCCTTTTCTGTCTCACTGAGTTGGTGCCAGCTGTGCCAGCTGGAAGCCACAGATTGCATCCTCCATACACGTGTATGGAGGATGTTTAAACTTGGTTTTAAGCTTCTTGAAGAAGCTTTAGACCTTTGGCTCTATGAAGGAAGGCCTCCCTTTCCTTGTAGAGGGTTTAGAAAATTGTTTAAGGCTTATGCATACACTTCTCCTTATATCTCTCTATTAGGTGTTCAAAAGCTCCATAGTTCTTGCCCCTTTTGCATACCACCTCCTAGCACAACACCTCCACTATCAACCTAAGCATCTTGGAGCCCATTTTCAGAGGTTGAAGACTTGCTGTTTTGGTCCAGAAGCTGCTGGTCCTTTTGGCTACAAGGGTAACACTCTATTTGTCTCTTTTTGGCATTGTTTTGTTCCATCTCTTAGCCTAGTTTGCAAGCATATTTGGGCTTTTTCATAAACTGAAAAAGTCTTATTTTGAGCTTCTTAACATGTTTTTTTAAGATCATTTTTCTGTTGGGGGTCATCTACCCCCTTGCATGCTTCATTTCACCTTGTTTTGAGCCATGCATTAGGGCTTTTGTGTTAAGCTTTGTTGGCCCTTTTGACCACTGAAATCCAACGGATTTTCAGTGGTTATTATGTGTTTTTGAGAGCCAAAATCAGAGAGGGGTGACCCTCTCACCCCTTGTCTTATTTTCTAGCATATTTGGCCTAACAAGGGAGCCCATGTGTGCATGCTTCCAAGCCATGTTTCAGGCCATTTTTGGTGAGTTTTAGGACCTCCATGAGCTCCGTCCAGATCTATTTTTGCCATATTAGGTGTCCCTCTTGCATGTGTAGAATAACCCTCTTCATAGCATATCAAAGGAGCCTATACTTGCATGATTTCTAGCCTCATTTCAGGCCCTTTTTAGTGAGTTTTAGGGCCTTCATAACCTCTGTCCAGAGGTGGTTTTGTCATATTGGGTGCCCATCTTGCATGTGTAGAACAACCCTCTTCATGGCCTATCAAAGGAGCATGCCATTCTTGCATGCATTGACTATGTTTCAGTGAGTTTTTGGGCTTTATTTGGCATGCCATGATTCTTTTTTTGACTGGTTTGGTGGCCTCTTGAATGCTTAATATACTTGTAGTGTAAACCCTCTTCACTAGCTTGTATTGTATGCTATTTTGGTCCTTGATTCTAGCACTTTTTGGCCATGCCTCAACCTGATTTTGTGCATGTTTTGGACTGCCTTAGCTCTGTTTTTATGCCTCATGGTCGAATGATGCTTGCTATGCATGGTTGTAGTTCAATATCCATGCCTAGCTTTGAGTTTTGTAGCCTCTTGCATGCTTATATTGAGGTGTTTGCATGTTTTAGCATCATTGTGCATGGTATTTCAGAGCATGTAAGGTTGCCATGTTCCCATGTTTTCCACTCCTTAAGTGCATTTGAGAGTTGTGCTTGTATGCCTCATTTATGGATCATTGCATGAGCTTCATTTCTATGCATTTCAAGCCATCATTTTAGACCATTTTGCTACTGTCTTGGACCTACCTAGGGTCTATTTGGGGCTGGTTTTGCCATTTGAGCATTGCTTTGTGTACCTATAGTGTAATGTGCTTCACTAGTTTCTGTATTTGAGCCTTCTAGCATGCATTGTGTGAGCTATTTGCATGATTTGGAGCCACTTTGTATGTCATTTCAGAGCTGAAAAATGTGTTGTTGCATGCCATATTTCATCCTTACCATGCTTTGGTAGAGTTGCATTTGGTGCCTTAGGTTCGGTCCCTTGCATCTCGCATGTTTGCATGTGTTTTGTTGTTTCATTTTCATCATGTTTGGCCACTGATTTGAGTGTGGCTGAGGCCATTCGTTTTAGTTTAAGTCCATCTTGCATTGTATATGCCATATAGTCCATGTTGTTGCATGATTGACCATTGCATTGTGTATGCCTTGATCGTCTCATTGATAGTCTTCATATGTGCATTGTGCATGCCATATAGCGTCATGTGCATTGAGTATGCTATTCTTAGTTCATAGCATTGCGTATGCTAGTCGCACCCTTGCATATCATCCTTTGCATGTTTGCATCATTTAGTTGCATTGCATTTGGGTTGCATGCTAGGAGTCGCATTGTGCATGCCTTACTTGTTGCATTGTGTTGGAGTAGGAGTTAGTCCAAACACGGGAAACGAGGGACGTTTCGTACTCCAAGTGACGAAACATGCCTCGATTCTCGGTCGCCGACACTCTTGACTATCCATGATAGAGTTGTTGGCTTTACTTGCTTATATGTGCATTCATTTCACATCGAGTCGTGCAATTCGATCCCTCGGCCATCATGCATCGAGATGCGCGATTGGTGGCACGAGGATCGAGGATTACACACCCTAGAGCTTATGCAATGACGGGGAGAGTGGTCGTGCACACATATGTTGAAAATACTTTGCCATGCCCCTTTCTTGCTCTCTGTTGCAGCAAACCATAAACCAGCAACAAAAATTAGTTGGCAATATCCCTACAGGTTCCCATGTTGGAGTTTCAGCCTTCTGGAGTTTTGTACAGTGTTCTGGGACCAGTTGCAAACAGAGGCAAATCGGGGCATCGCGATCGATTTCTCGACAAGGCGACTCGAGTATGCATGCATCCCTCATCATTCGGAACAGAGCTAAGGCAGTCCATTCTACATAGTTTGCATGCTAGTTTATTGCTTACTTAGTTGATTTGTTAATTAGCTAGAATTGTGTAATAATTAGCTGTGAGTTATTATCCACTTTGGTTGTGTAATATTTATTCGGACCCTCCGAGAGAGGGCATAATTGTGTAATAAGTGTGTGTATGT
Organism: Camellia japonica; assembly: GCA_030407325.1. Classification (NCBI taxonomy): domain Eukaryota; kingdom Viridiplantae; phylum Streptophyta; class Magnoliopsida; order Ericales; family Theaceae; genus Camellia; species Camellia japonica. Next base: position 40,656,177 of record JAPPVO010000017.1, read on the forward strand.
GTGATGTATGTCTTCCAATCCCACGTCTTTCCCCCTTTTATTTACCAGCTTATGATGGTTAGATTAGGGCATGTTTCAATTAGCATACTTATGTTCGCATGTTTGCATTCATTCATCTGTCTTGCATGCACCGGGCTCGGCGCATCATGCTAACTACATTGTATTTCAATTCCGAGTTGAATACATGTTATCTGTAGCATTTCATATGCCATTCTTAGGATAGCCGAGCCTATTCCTAGTTGCATTCTTGCATGTGTTGCATTAGACATTTCAGCATAGTTAGGATTCATGCATGTTTTCTAATTAGCTTCTTTCTTTGGCTCAGAGTACTCGGTAAGTGTTTATGCTTTAGCATCCTTGCATGCGTGTGAGTGACTGCCATGATAGCATGCTTACTATGAGGCTATGTGTTTATGTGATATAACTGTCTGAATGCCTATGGGTGAAGGTTGGATTACTTGAATTGGAACAATTCATTGATTACGAGTTTTAAGCCCACTTGAGAGTGGCAAATCACCTTGTTTCTTAAGCCCACTTGAGGGTGGCAAAATCCGCATTTTAGCCTACTTGCGAGTAGCAAACCGTTTTCAAAAACAAACATGAGATGTTTTGTTCCAATTCAGGTGATCTAGTCTATACTTGTATGATGTGCGCATCACATAGTAATTCTAGGCTAATAAACTGGAATAAGAGCACATATGTTTTCAAAACAAGATATCATGCTTAGTAGTGACCGATCTTTGATCGGGCAAGCGGGGGTGCCCATGAAATGACCTTCCCCAATCGTACCCAAGTTCCCGAGCCGAGGCAACTTTGGTGATGATGGACACGTGGCCTTAGGCACGAGTCAGGGTTTCCTAAATTCCCCCAAAATAAAATATTTAGGTGACGACTTTGTATCTGGCAAAGCAGTCCATGTTTGACACTTCTTTCTAAAAATCAGTTTTCCAAAACGATTTGCCAGATTTGGACTCTTTGGTGATTTATCAGTCTTGCATTGCACTTTGCGAGATCAGATTAAGAACCGTGACATTTTGAGTCCGAACTGTAGTGAGCCTAATGAACAAAACGGGATTCCTCCCGGGACGTTCGGGGACGTCTACAGGTGGCTGTGGCAGGAAGGGGCTGTAGTGGTGAAGATGGTGGTCCGAGGTGATGGTGAGGAAGAATTAGGGTTAGAGTTAGGGTTTTTTAGATTTTAGGTATGAGGAGAATGAGGAAGGTTAGGAATGAAGGTAATGAAAAAATTATAGAAATTATATATAAAAAAAATATTGAATTTGGAGGGTTTAAGTAGAATTACCCTTTTCTTAATAAGACGAAAATACCATTTTCTACTTTATCTTTTATCCTTTTTTATTTTTTATTTTTTATCTTTTCATTCCTACCACTACGCCAAAATTGGGCTTTAGTGGCGGTTTTTTACCGCCGTTAAAGGCTGTAAAACCGCCGTTAAAGCCTTTAACGACGGTATTAACGGCGGTTTCGTTACCGCCGTTTATGCGCGTGTCGGAAAAAGTGAAACCGTCGTAAAAAGGCAAATTGCCGTCGTTAAAAGTCGACCAAAAACGGCGGTAATATAGGACCAAAAAACGGCAGTTTTTTACCGCCGTAAATAGGTTCAAATTTTTCAAAAAATAATTCTTTCTTCTTGCACTCCCCAAGTTTTGAACCCAAGACCTCTCATCCACCCAAACCAACCACTCTGCCACAGCCACTCTTCATGAAATATATTCCCTAAATAAATATTTAAACATTACTTTTACTTTATTGTAGATAGTTTCACCGAACTCGCCGGAGTTTCGCCGGAGCTCCGTCGGCAAAGACCGCCGTCATTAACGGCGGTAATGGTTGGGCATTAGCGGCGGTTTTGTTACCGCTGTTAAAAGTGGGCATTAACGGCGGTTTCGTTACTGCCGTTAAAAGTGGGTTTCATTACCGTCGTTAAAGACACTTTTAGTGGCGGTTTTTTTAACGGCGGTAACGAAACTGCCGTTAATGTATCATTAACGGCAGTTTCGTTACCGCCGTTAATAGTACCTTTAACGGCGGTTTCGTTACCGCCGTTAAAAAAACCGCCGTTAATGCCCTGTTTTGGCGTAGTGTACCGGATATTCTTTTATAAATTAACATATTTGATAAATATTTAGAAAAAAATGTAAAATACACCAACTATATTATTTTTAGACATATTTAATTAAATTTGCCCCTTAATAAAGTGGTAAGAAAACGAGACACATAAAGAAAAAAAATGTTAAAGAGTTATAAGGAAAAATTATAAGTGTGCTCTTTGAATATTTAAATGTTATTTATAATTTTATAATTTTTATTTTTTTATCTAAAATTAATATTTATTGCTTTTATGATTAAAAAAAATGTCTTACAAAAATAGAATATTATTGCATTTTTTTTTACATATTTAAAAGTATTTTCATATATTTTAATACCATTTTCATACATTTTAATACTATTTTCACACGTTCATATTAATATTTTGATTTTTGAATATGTAACAAATGCATTAATATTCTAATATTATTGGTGTATTTCACCATTTGTTAAATATTTATCTAATATATTAATTTATGAAAGGATATCCAGGTAAGAAATGAAAGAATATAAAAATATAAAAGATAAAATAGAAAGAAATACATAAAAGGGTAATTTAGTCTTATCAAGAAAAATATATGTCTTTGTGAGAAAATTCTATTTCCACGCACATAGTTACCTCAGTGCACATCTTTTCTCAGTGCACGTACTTAGTAGTTTGATTATTAACTTTTGTTCTCATTCCACACACCAAATACCAATCATACCCTTAACTCATATATATTGTACACACAACCATCTTAACACTCTTTCTACGCGCTAACCCTTTTTCCAGACACCTTAACCCTCCTCCTCCATTCGATTTCGATTTTGACTTCGTTATATTTTGATTTTGATTTCAATCTCAATATCAAGATGATCCATCAACAACTTCTAATGTGTTAGGTGTTGGTTGGTGAAGTTGGGTTTATTGTTTGCATCATGTTCGAGAGTTTCTCCGGCAATGGCAGGTCTTTCCCGTGGTCAAGGTGCTCCGGACGTGTGACAATGGTCAATGGAGATACTATGGTGAAGGTTTGTTGGCTTGCCTTTCATGGTAGGTGGGTGTCATGGGTTGTTTTGATATCTCGGATCTACGAAGGTGGGTATGTATTGATGATGATGTAGCTGTAAAGATGTTTGAAGAGCTGGCGGATATTGATGATGATGAAGTTAGAGTTAAGTCTTTTTTTTTTTTATTCAAAAAGTATATATTGAGATTTTTAAAAAAAAAAAAAAAAATGTGTACAGAGAATATTTTCATATAATATTATGTGTGTTGGTAGATATCTATTATAGTCATCTTAGTTTAGGATATAATTACCATTAAAATAATATTTCATTAAGTATGCATACTGAGATAACTAGACATGTGAAAATAGAATTTTCCTTTCAGCAGTGATTTAGACTCCCTCAAACTTCTACCCCCACCACCCCCCCACACACGTGACGGGTGGTGGTTGGAGAGAAGAAAAAAAAGAAAAGAAAAGAAAAAGTGACCAATCAAAAAAGAAAAGGGGTCAAAGGAGGTGGGGGGAAAGAGGGTCTTAAACATTTTTGTTTTCCTTTTTGTGTTGTACAATTATAATTTTCTATTTTCTATAATGGGATTAGTTAATAGCATTTTAAAAAAGGGGTACTTACTAATTAGTCTTATTAACTAGACTTATTTACCTACATGTCCTAACTAATAATTTAACACTATAAAAATAAGAGAGTGATAAATTTATCACTAAAAATTTATTCATAAAAACAAAGAGACTGATAAATTTATCACTATAAATTTATTCATAAAAATAAAAGACTGATAAATTTATCTTTATCACTTAATAAATTTATCAATAGGACTTAATAGGTAATAAGTCTCCAAAATAAAACTTATTAGATAATAAATCTCCAAAATAGGACCTATTGGTAATTTACCCTTTAAAAAACTTGTTAACAAAACCCTTTAGTTATTCATTATGTTGATATAGTGCTTTTGACCAATAGCGTGAGATGGGTCCAGTTGACTAGGATAAGCTTCTTTCCATATTTTCATTTCTCTATATTTCTCTTGTAAAGCTTTAATTCAAGTCTGTATTAATAATTCGAATTATTTATTTCGTAAGTTTCGTAATAAAAGTTATTTATACAAAAAAAAAAAAAAAAATTTCATCAAAAAAATTATAAATTTAGGAAAAAATTACATTTGGTTTTATAAAATGATTGAGAAATTTTATTATAAATTTAAATCATCCATTTTATAAAATAAAATATTTTTTGTTTATGTATTTATAATTTTTTGATGAAACTCATTTTTTGCATGGATGACTTTTATTATGAAACTTATAAAATAGACGGTTCAGATCATCGATGCGGATTCGAATTAGGACCTACAAGAGAAATATGAAGAGGTATGAAGAGATGAAAGTATGGAGAAGAGCCTACCCCTAATTGACTTGGCTCATTCTAATCGGTTGAATGAGAGACCAGGTCGGCTCCGTCCATCACCTTTTATACGTCCTTATTGATAGGAAATACCATATAGACATGTTGTAGTGCTCTAGTAATATTGAATAATTTTTTCATTTCTCCCTCATGCTCTAATAGATGTATAGTAAAAATGAAGAAATGAGAAAGGAAGAATAAAAAAGTAGGGATTAAAGTGTAATAGATATAAAGAGATAATCAAATGTATTTAACTTTTGTCTTTTATTCTTAAAGGTAATTTCATACATGGATAAAAAAAAAAATAAAAAATAAAAAATAAAATCTCAATTGAAGTGTAAAATGGTAAATATGTTGTGTAAGTAGAATTTCTCTTTTCCCTCTTTATATAATGGGTTTAAATTATATGATTAATTAGATAAATGTGTTCGATAAGTAGAATTTCTCTTATCCCGCTTTGTATAATGAGTTTAATTCATAGGATTAATTACTCAATTGTCTTTGAAGTCAATGTGTTTGATTTCAGTTTTATTGAAATTAAGTTTTTTTTTTTTTTAGTGAATATTTTAAAATTTTAAGCAATTTGTTTTCCATTTTTAAATGCACCTTACTTAAATGTATCTAAATAGTAAAATATTTGCCAAAAAATATTTTAAAAAATTAATAAATACATAAAAATACAAAAAAATGTACTGATTTTTTGTTTTTTTTGTTTTTTTTAATATTTGGTATTTAGTGAATTTTTTTTTAAAAATTCACAAATATTATACTTTTCAAGTGTATTTATGTTAGGTGTGTCTAAAAATTAAAAAAAAAAAATTTGCTTCAAATATTAAAAAAATTCGTTGAAAAAAAAGAAAGTAAATTATGCAAATGGTCCCTATAGTTTATACGATATGTCAATTTGGTCCTTGTTGTTTCAATTTACTCGATTTTATCCCTTAATTTAACCGATTGTGTCATTTTAGTTTAATAAATAATGATTGTTAAGTTTGGTGGACGAAAAGTCTACATAATGTGTCAATTTGATCGCTGTAGTTTACACAATATGTTAATTTGGTCCCTGTTGTTTTAATTTGCTCGATTTTGACAAGGACCAAATTGACACATTGTGTAAACTACAGGGACTAAATTGACACATAGTTGGACTTTCTGTCCACCAAACTTAATAACCGTTATTTATTGGACTAAAATAACATAATTTCTTAAATTAAGAGGCAAAATCGAGCAAATTGAAATAATAATGACCAAATTGACATATTGTGTAAAATATAGAGACTATTTGTATAATTTATTCAATAAAAAAATATGAAAAATAAAAAAAATAAAATTTTTTAAAAAGTATTTTTTGAAAACCAAAACCAAATAAATTGAAGAAATTTGTGATTTCTCAAAAGCATTTTTGAGCTTCACTTGCAAGCAAGGCAGAGACACGTGAAGTCGGGGTCACGTGTCCCCTTAACGTTTTCAAAATTATATTGTAATTTTTAAATGAAAAAGATTGGGAGTTTTAAATTAAGAGTTCTAATAGTTTTAATTGGTGTGTCGGTTGTGATGCTTTGGCCTTGGTTTCTTTTTTCCTTTTTCTTTTTGATTTTCACATCATTAGTGCTCTTTTACAACTCCTAAATTAGAGGGATGTATCATTTATGTTTTTAAATATATAAAGTTCAATTCAATCATTTCAAGTAATTTTTTAAAAATTCTATATCATTATTTTTTCTACTTTTTTTTAAAGAAATATCTATTTAATTTGTCACTTTAAATGTTTAATTATACTAAAAACATTCTTATAAATTTTATGTGTTTGGTTGAGGGATTAAGGGAGGGATTTGGAAAGTAAAAAAAAAAAGAGAAAATGTGTGTGAAACTAGGTAAAATATAGGTATATTTTATTCATATTTTACTTACCTTTTCCATTTCTCTTTTCAAATTCATTCTCAAATCTCCTAACGAAACACAGTATTAGAGAAATGTTATATGTTATAAATTTTTTGTCATTGTTTCATGCCCCCTCTTATATGAACTCATAATTGATTCATTTGCTTACAAATAATTATTACACAATTAATGCCAACTAACAAAATATTGTCATGTAATTAAGTTATTCATAATGGTAAAAAAAAAGGTGATATATACAGAAATCACTATATATTATTTATTCATCTTTCTTTTGTGTGTGCATCTTGATAAAAATTTTATTCTCATATTTCATGGGAATATGTGATTATTTTTAAACCCGATTATCATTCATAAAATTAAATTAATAACAATAAAGATAATGACCAATTAACTTGAGCTTATGTTTAAATATAATTTTTGTATTACACTAATTTTTAGTCCTATTATCAAATAAAAAAATTAAAAATTAGATTAAGATAAATTATAATTTTTGTTAAGATTTCAACTCAATAATATCTCTTCTGAGCTAAAACCTTAATTTTGCCACTGCTTGCAAGCATTAATTGCTGGCCTTAATTCAAGTCCCCACTGTGGCAAAATCCCCACTGTTGTTTGTGAAAGGGTTTGGCTTTGGTCCGGTCCAAAATCAAATTGGACTGTGTTGTTGGATCCTTGAAAGCTCACCACAAGCCCTGTTTTGATAATCTAAATCGTTAATGTGTAGAACTTGTTAAATACTATTTATTCATAAAAAATCACGTTGATCGGATATCGATAACTATATGATCAAATCAGTTTTGTATAAAAAAATGGACGGTGAACAAATTAACGATTGATGAAAAAACTGTTTTGATCACATATGTTATCGATATCCGATCAATGTAATTTTTACAAGAATATAGTACTTGACGAGTTCTACACATTAACGGTTTGGATTATCAAAACGGGACCTGTGGTGATCCCCCACAAGCCCAACAGCACGGTTCAGTCCAATTGGACTGGACCAAAGCCAAACCCTTTATAAAATTGATTACAGAAAGTAATGAAAGAAAATTGAATTTGGAAGTACCATATTATCTTTGACAGATGAATGGGTTATCTTTGTTTTTTCATAACTTTAAAAGAAAAGTATTCTATAATTTTCAATCCTTGAAAAATAGGGATGTTACGAATTAGAGAAGTCCGGTTTCAGAGTTGACTTGGAATCAAACCGGTTCTATGGCATTGTAGCTATGTAATTAATTAGAACGAAACTATAGACATTAATTTGATTATGTTTGGTTCTACAATTCAGACTTATTCAAATTCAAAAAAAATTTAATTGTCACTTAATTAACACAATGTCAATTAATTGCAACAGAATAGGACATGATCTTGAATTTAACAGATTGCAACAGAAACTATAAATATTGCGCATATAAAAAACATAAATATTACATCCCTTGAGAGAGTGACGATAAATGAATTTTATAGTTGACTTATCTAAATGTAAGATTTTAAAGTTGAGGGATAAAGAGACATTCGAGCATAGTTGAGAGGTACGGTGAAATTGACTTGGTGCAAAAAAATTCATGCGTGTACATTTTTTTTTTTTGTTGGTTAAATTTGTTTTAACCCGTCGTGGTTAGGAGTTAGAGTACTTTATCCCCTATAATTTAAATATAGTCAAAAAGCCCTATGTGATTTGGACTAAAGTGCGACATTTAATTTTTTTCATTCAAACTAACGAAAGATGTATCACGCACCATTTTTTAAAGTGAGTTTGGCTTTTTGAAAAAATTAAGTTAAATTAATACAACAAAAAAAAATAATTTTACCCCCATTTTCTCTAAGCCTAAATTTAAATTAATATGTCAATTATAATATAATATAATTAACGATTGATTTAAAATATAAAATATAATTAAGGATTGATTTAAAATATAATTAAATAATAATAAAAATAAATAATAATTAAAAAATGATCTAGAATATAATTAAATTAAAATTAGATTAACATTTTAGGAATTGCAATAAATAATTAAGAATTAAGGATGAATTATGATCTTAAATACAATTAAATTAAAATTAGAATAAAAATTTAAGAATTGCAATAAATAATTAAATATTTAGGATTAATTGTGATCTAAAATATAATTAAACTAAAATTAGAATAAAAATTTAAGAATTGCAATAAATAATTAAAAATTTATAATTAATTGTGATTTAATTGAATTAATGTTAGACATTATAAATTATGTGTATAAGAAAGGAAATAGAAAGAAAATAATAAAAAAGATATAGAATTTGAGGATATTACAGTCATTTCCTATCTATAGTTAATGAAATTTGGGATTATGGTATCCTAAGGGAACCACCTTTGAACTTTTTGGTTACTCAGATGCCGACTTTGCGGGATGTAGACTTAACCGAAAAAGCACTAGTGGTACTTGCCATTTTCTTGGACACTCACTCACTTCTTGGTTTGCAAAAAACAAAACTCAGTGGCTCTGTCAACTGTTGAAGCAGAATACATTGCCACCACTGGGTGTTGTGCACAATTGCTTTGGATGAAACAACAACTTCAAGATTTTGGACTTCACTATGATCATATTCCTATAAAATGTGACAACACAAGTGCCATTAACCTTTCAAAAAATCCTATTCAGCACTTACGCACTAAACACATTGAGATAATGCATCATTTTCTAAGAGATCATGTACTCAAAGGTAACATTGAACTCGAATTTGTGCCTACAAATTGTCAATTAGCTGACATATTTACCAAGCCTCTAAATGAAGAACAATTTTGTTATATTAGAACAGAACTTGGTATGATGAATACTCCAATATAATGTTTATATTAAAAAATGATTTTTTTAAAATAATTAAATAAAATAAATATTGTAATAATAATTATTATTATAAAAAATAATAACAATAATAATAACATACATATATTTATATATATAATTTCTCTCTCTCTCTCGCTCTCTCTCTTTCTCTCTCCCGTTCCATCTCTATCTCTCACCCACTCTTTCCCTTACTCTCTCTTTTTCTCTTTCTCTTGGTCTCTCGCTTTCCCCTTCTTCCTCACATCCTCAGCCGACTCCATCTCCATGCTCACCATCGTCTACAACCATCTTCACCATCCACAAAATCATCCATCACATTCATCTTTACCATCATACACCCAAATCCCTCACCAATCCACCGAACTCCATCACTTCTCCACCTGAAATCTGCATTACCATCTTTACCGATTCATCAAGTTCCATCACCGATCCATCAAAATCCATGACTGATCCATCAAGCACTACAACAAAAACATACTTTAGTGGCACTACACTAGTGGCATATTTTTAGAAAATGCCACAAAAAATGATATTTAGTGGCACGTTTTTTAAAAATGCCACAAAACGACAAACATAAAAGGCTCTAGTGACATTTCAATGAACAAGTGTCACAAAATTACAACAAAAACATACTTTAGTGGCACTACACTAGTGACATATTTTTAGAAAATGCCACAAAAATGATATTTAGTGGCACGTTTTTGAAAAATGCCACAAAACGACAAACATAAAAGGCTCTAGTGACATTTCAATGAATAAGTGTCACAGCACTACAACAAAAACATATTTTAGTGACACCATACTAGTGGCATTTCTTAAAAAATGTCACAAAAAAATATTTGGTGGCATTTTTTAGAAAAATGTCATAGAGCCACAAACATACAAGGCTCTAGTGGCATTTTAATTAAAAAAAGTGTCATTTTACTACAACAAAAATGTCACTACAACAAATTTACACTTTAGTGACACTACACTAATAGCATGTTTTTAGAAAATGTCACAAAAATAAAAATTGGCATTAAATGTTTTAGAAAAATGCCATAGAACCACAAAACATATAAGGCTTTAGTGGTATTTCAATAAAGAAATGTCACATCAATTTTATGGTATTTTATAAAATAATGACACAAAATTATGTTCGTGACATTTACCAACAGATGCCACTAAACTTTAGTTGCAATGACATTTTTTAAAAAATGTCAGGACACTAGGTAGGTGCAAATTACTTTTTATGGCACTTAGGTGAAAAGTGTCATAAACAAATATTTTATAGCATTTTGAGAAATGCCACTAAGCCAAAAACTTTCCAAGCTTATAATGACATTTTTTGAAAAAATAAAAAATGCCAATATATTTTCTAAAATTTTAAAATGCAGTAAATGATTAAAAATAAATGAATTAAACTCAATATATACTACAGGAAAAAGCATATTTGACGACTAAATTTCCAGACCAAAAAAATTTGGTCGCTGAAAGTATAGTTTTCAGCGACCAAAACAGCATTAGTTGCCAAAAGTAAAGCTTTTTGGCGACTAAACAATTTTAGTAACCAAAAGTCTACAATTGGCGACTAAAACTAAGTTTGGTCGCTGATTATATGAGTTTTAGTGACTAAAAAATTTTTAGTAGCCCAAAGTAAAGTTTTTTGGCGACTAAAAAAATTTAGTAGTCAAAAGTCTACAATTAGCGACTAAAAATAAGTTTGGTCGCTGATTATATGGGTTTTACCGACTACAAAAATTTTAGTAGCCAAAAGTAAAGCTTTTTGGTGCCAAAAAAAATTTTAGTAGCCAAAAGTCTACAATTGGCCACTAAAAAATAAGTTTAGTCGCCAAAAGTGGTCATTTTTAGCGCGGGAGAACTAAAATCCTAAGGCGGGAATAAAATTTTTTGGTGACCAAAATTTTGGTAGCTGAAAGTGCATCTTCGGCGACCAAATCCGATTTTGGTCGACAAAAGTTAAATTTTTTAGCAACTAAAAAATAATTAATAGCCAAAAGTATAAAATTGGCGACTAAAAAATATTTTTAGTCGCCAAAAGTGGTCTTTTTTTATTTTGGTAGTAAATAGTTTATTTTACATAAATTATGTTCAATAAAATAATTATGTTTATACATATACTTTTATATTGATATGGATGTATATACTATATAAATAATATATGTTGCATATATAATCATGTGGTGCTATAGAGGTGTAGTGGGAAGAGTGTGGTGTATAAGGTTTATGGTGCGGGAGGTTGGCGGTTCGAGTCTCCGCAAGAGCGGATCAAATTGTTCTACAACGAATTATCGTCACGAATGGCACTTGATAGCGTCACGAATAGTGTCTACCATAACATTAAAGTGTCACTGAAAGGTTTTAGCCTTGATGGTGTAATGACACTTATAAGTGTCACTAACTCTTTTTTTAATGACGCTTGATAGTGCCACAATTAATATCTACCATGACATTAAAATGTCATTGAAAGTTTTTAGCCATGATAATGCAGTGACACTTGCAAGTATCTACCGTGGCACCGATAGAAGTGACACTTGTTCAAAATGCCACAAGACCAAAAAATGTCATTAGAAGAATAGTTTTGTGGCACTTTCAAATGTCACTAAACTAAGAAAATGTTGTAGTGAAGATCCATTGCCGATCTACACAAATTCGTCACCGATCTACCCAATCGTCTCAATTTCTTCCGTTCATCAAGGTCATCACCAATCAACATGTTAAAATTCTTGTTGCACTGTGTTATATTTTTTTACTCGTTGTATGTGCTCCAAATTCTCTTGGATTTAATAATGGTTGCTTCTACCTTGTCTGAAGAAATTGTTTTTATTTTTTTTTTCTCCTTTTATGCTAGTGCACTTAAATATATGCCCTCTTTAAAATATTGTATATGTTGTAGAGATTTTAAACTAATATATTCTACCACTCCATATTAATTTTGTCAAAACAAGACAACCTATCAATATCAAATTTGTCAAAATAATACAACCAATCCATCATTTTTGTCAAAATAATATAATTAATCAATTTTTAATTTGGTCAAAAAGTGAATAGTGATTAGCCTCAAGTTTCAAAAAGTGAATAGTAAAGTTTTCAAAAATATTTTTATTTAACTAATATTTAACAAATATATATATATTTAAAAAGATAATATTTTGTGTCAAATAAATATGTACATTAAAAAAATCCAAATTGTTACAAATAATATTTAAGACATCATCAAAAGTAAATAATACAAATAATATTTTAGACATCATCAAAATTAAATAATATTATTAACAATCTCCCCCTTTTTGATGATGGCAATATTTGTATGGATTTGACACAAAATAAAATTGACAAAATATTTGATAACCCTGCAAAGCAAAAATCATATTTTTTTTACCATCTCCCCCTTTGACATCATCAAAATAAAAGATGAAGAGATGAAACAAACACTTTTGATAAAATAATCCGAGCGGCCAAAAATAAAATAATTGGCCTTCTGTCTTGTCGGAATCATTGTGGGGATTTTGGAGCATCTCGAACGCAAAAATATTGACAAACAAAAGATTTGAGCAGATATGCATCGAGTAATGGATCGATGGAGTGTATAAAAAGTGATACAGATCATAGACAAAGATACGAAATCATCAAGTATTGGAGAGAAAAATTTGTTTCAGCTTCTTGTGTAATCATGTCATTCCTTACCTTGTCTATCAATGAGTCGGATCTGCATGAGGTGCCTGTAATGCAGGCAAATGAGAAAGTACCAGTGACGCAGGCACATGCTATGCCTGTAAATGAAGGTTCTAGTGTTATTGGTAATCGAAATTATTTCGATGCTATTAATAACATTATGGCTCTTAGTACACAGGCCATGACTGCAGTTTCCAATATGGCGCGACGATTACAAGCAAGAGTACAAGAAAATCAGCAATGGAGAGATGAGGTGTGCTTGTTAAAACAACAAGTAGTTAATATGTGTAAGGAGAAGAAAGAGTTAAAAAGGAAAAATGCACAGTTGGAAAATGCAGTGCATTATTATGCAACAGTGATAATGCCAAGACTCACAGAAATCGAAAATAGAGAGAGGCATGTAAAAGAGGCTCATGAAAAATTGTTGAGAGAAGTGAAAAAGAAAAAATCTGTGAAACCTTCTGAAAATTTACATGTAATCGAGTAATATTTTCTTTTTCTGAAATAAAATTGCGAGCATTTCTTCATTTATTTATTTATTTATGTTATTATTATTATTTTTTAATTCTGTCGTTGCACAAAAAAAAAATTGTTTGTTGGTACAGATAAGAGTATGGCAGATAAGGAGTAAAAAGAATATGTATATATATTCCCCCTAAAATTATGCACAGAATCTACACATGCCCCTTTTTTTTTATATATAGTTTTATAATGAAAATATATGAGTCTCCCCTTGAATTAATGCACTAAAAATTACATAAATTTGAAGAGACAAATTACCAGTTTATAATACCAAGGGCCATTAAGATTCGGCCATAAACACTACACACC